>PTEX01000039.1:539101-694767 GCA_003342815.1 Eudromia elegans | reverse complement strand
GGGGCGCCGGGTCCCGGCTGCCCTGGGCCCGTCTTGGGGCCGCCCCCCGGAGAAGGGTCCCCGTGAGCGGCCGGGGTCTCCACTGTGGCCTCAGTGGGGTCACCTGAGGGACGGGGGTCCCTGCGAAACCTCCTGGCCACGGAAGAACTCGGGCGGTGTCGCCCTGGAGAGAAGGGGCCCCACAGAGCGGCCGGGTCACAAAAGTTCTCACAAAAGTTCTTAGTTTGGGGTTTATGGTGTCGGCCTGGAGAGAAGGGTCTCCACGAGGCACCTGAGTCACTGAAGACCCCCCTKTGCGCCTCACGGTGTCACCATGGGAAGAAGGGACACCATGAGGTGTTGGGTTGGGACAGTCCCCACTCTGTGCCTTGTGATGTCACCATGGAGAGAAGGGTCCCCATGAGGTGTCCAGGTGACAAAGTCCTTGTTTTGTGCTATACAATGTCACTGTGAAGAGAAGGGATGCCATACGGTGTCCGGGTCACAACAAAATCCTCACTTTGTGGCTTAATGGTGTCACCATGGAGAGAAGGGTCCCCACGAGGCACTGGAGCATGAAAGTCATTAATTTGGGCTTTACGGTATCGCCATGGAGGGATGGGTCCCCACAAGGTGTCCAGGTCACAAAAGTCCTCACTCTGTGCCTTATGGCATCACCCTGGAGAGAAGGGACACAACAAGGTGTCTGGGTCACAAAAGTCCCCACTTTGGGTTCCCTGGTGTCACCCCAGAGAGAAGGGTCCCCATAAGACATCCAAGACACAGAAGTCCCCACCTTGTACCTTACTGTGTCCCCCGAGAGAGGAGGGTCTCCCCAGAGCAGCTGGGTCTCCGCCAGCTGAGCCGGCCTGCAGCCTCCCGCGTGGCTTATGTCTGTCTGAGGGTCATGTCTGCAGTCAGGCTCCCAAAAACTGTATTTTGAGCTCTCTACAATTTTCAACCACCAGAAAACCCTGTTTCAAAACACTGCTATAAAATATTCTCTTCATTGGTGCTGTTTGTCTTTTGTGATGGAAATATACGGTTTAAATGTGTGTGCACATGCAATTCAATCATTCTCTGCTTTTCTTAACTGTATCTTATAGTCACACTGTGTGTTTTTGTTATTAATCRCACTTATTTTGATAGTTCTTTTCACTGCAATTGGAAGATCATAAAAGCTGGATAAAACAAATGTTCTAATTAGTTGACAGACATGGCACTCTGTAAAGAAAAGAATCATTACTCAAACTGGTGCTAACTGGGAGTCTTTTCTGAGTGTTCCACCATTTTCTTTTTTAGTCTCTGTAATGATCTTTGATATTGTCAGTATACAGAGTAACAAAGCAAGTAATTTTTGTCCATTTTATTCCAAAGAAATGCAATTTTAGTAGCTTTATTTTTCACTCAGCGGTGTTGACAGCATGTCTTGTAAGAAAGTTTTTTATACCAAGCCATTGTCTTTATTTCATTTTGTGAATCACTTAAAAATTTAATCCTTAGTAACAGTAATTCTTTTCAGAAAAGCAGCTAAAAATGCATAATTTTAGAAATGAGAAGGAAATAATTTTTTTCCATTCCCGTAAGAGCAATCTGCTTTCTTGCACACCTATTCAATCTGTAGAGGAATCATTTGAGCCCACATGCAGATTATTCAGCATCTCTTTTTATTCAGATATGTAAATCTAGTAAATTTACCAAGACTATATTATATGGACCATGCTATTCTCCATCCGTGTAATTTAAGAGAAATATCAGCAGAAATTTGGGGTCTTTTTATATGACTATTTCATTCCAAACTAGTGATTAGTTCTTTATTTGGAGGTGGGAATATGTGGTATTTAAATAACACAGATAACAAGGATCAAAGTGATAATTGTTTGGGAACTACATTTTTTTTTTCTACAAGTTACCACTGAAATAATAGATTGTCTTCATCTGATGAATCTGGTCCTGTTAGTGGTCACCAGGGAAGGTCTCTTCCTATGTAAATAGAAATACCAATGCAAAAACTTTGGCTTATACAGTGACATGTATGTGGAGAGAAAAAAACACTTTTTTTGGCTTTACGCCACCACACTTTTGTGTGGCCAAATCCCACTTAAAGAGTAAGTACCTAAGTACCCTTACTTCTAAACTTCCTAGCTTAGGGAGATCATAAATTCTATACCTTGATCTCCCCAGACACTATTCAAGGGTGAAATTTAAATTTCCAGCTAATTGTAAGATTTCCACTGGTCACAGACAAGGCACACAGAAACCTTGTGAATGTATGATACACATGGATTTGCTCAGACGGTGTGATGAGCTGATCTTTGTAAAATATCTAGTCATGAAAGAAAAAACAATCATAAGAAATACATTATTTTTCTAGATGAGGATACAACATAGGTCATGGGAACAAACAATAGAGCATCCATCAAGATGTTCTAACCCATTTTGTGCTGGTGTTTTAGTAGCCTGTTTGACTACCCTTACAGGCATTAGAAAATGTGAAATGGAAGGCGTAGATAAACTCAACTTCAAACACTATACACCACAAAGCATGGAAGCAAAGGCTATGAATGAGAAGATATAAACGGAAAATATCGACAAGATTTTTCAATATGATAAAAGCCATCTTTATTGCTCTATATGTCATATCTCATAAAAGTCCATAGCAATTAACAAGAGATTAGTAATTACATAAAATATTAAATAATTTTTTTCAAAACGACAAAAATGACCAAGTTAATCAAATTTTATATCATAGCCATTTGGGTTTATTTGCAAAAAGTTACTCTGAAGTTGGATTAGTGACATTTCTTGAGTCAAAACCTTTGCAAACATAAAGGGCTCAGGCTCAAGAACACTTCAGGCCCAAGACCTCACACACAAAAATACCTTTTTTCTTTCATTAGCTGTGAAGATCAAGTCCCACTGTCTGATCAGGCAACAATGCCAGCTTTCATTGTCCACATATTAACCCGTTTGCATTTCTCCCAGGCTACCCCTGCTGTGTGGGAAGAGCTTCCCATAAATATCTGCAAAGCCATCTTGCAATCCTCCTCCAGATTCCTCCTCAAGCTCTCTTTTCCTGTTAGGCCTACAAAGCTTTTTTTCAGGGTTAGGCTTCTGGTGCGCTGAGACAACTGCTTATTCTCTTGAGTAATACTGACTCATAGTTTTCTCGTCCTCCCCCAGGCGTTCTCTGTTGTCTCTTGCTTTACAGTAAATCTGTAAGTTCTTTACCTTATAGACCATCTTTTTGTTCTTTTTGTAGTGCTTAGCCCAAACTGGCCCGTGTACTGAAGCTCCCAAACATTAAGATACCTACAGAAATACATGAGTGCTGTAATACAAAAGGATGCACAGAACAACGTGGTGGCTGAAGCCTTAAATCTGTTGAATTTGCATTTGAAACTATAACATATATTGAAGCATTTATGCTAAAAAGGGATGTGCATTATAAAACCATTCCTTCCCTTCCCTATTTGCTGTTGTGCTTTCCTGCCTCCTAATATTTTTTGTTTGTTTGTTTGGGCTCATTGCTTGCAGGTGACTTTGTTTACTTGTTTATTTATTTATTTATTTTGGATTGTGCACCATAGTTTTGTTTAATTTTCCTGTGGAAGAGCCTGATCTGGTGACTTTAGCATTAGTATTTCTATTTGTGAATATTAGTATTTTTATTGTGAATATTAAGAATCCAGTTGTCACTTTTCCAGATGAAGGCCTTGCAGAAGGACTATATACATATATGTAGTAGTAATTTTTCTGAGTGCAAATGAATAGTAGTATCTGATCAGCAAAGCAACCTGCTTGAATACAGGGTTAGATGGATCTTGGAAGCTTTTTGGAATGACAGCCATAAATGAATTAATGTCTATGTTTGCTGACAAAGAACTTTGTTAACATAAGGTTAAGTTCGCTTGCAGGTATCTCAGGTCATTGCAAGAAGGCAAGTTCAATGATAATTAAACCTCTGAAAACTAGGACATATAGAACTGCGGAGCATACTAACGTGCTGTTAAGGTTGTGCTGGGAGCTTGCAGTGGCTATGGGCATTTATCTGTAGGCAAACCATGACATGTATGGCATGAGACTGTAGTTGTACTATGTGTGGTCAAAGGAAAGCAAGGCATGTTCATCACAAGCGAGCCCACAAACCTTCTTTTGCTGTTTAGACCATCAGTAGTAAAACCCCAGCTCCTTTGGCCACGGACACTGCGTGAAGGTGCCCTGTGAGCTTTATGGTAGGCAACCCAAAGTCTACTGCTGTATCTCATCTTGTAGGTGCTCAAGCTCACAGCAAAAGAGGACAAAGGAATAACCGATCAGAAGCCGTGTCAGGGGTCTGTGTCTCAGTGTTTGGGTGCTGCACGCTCAAGGGAATTGCACACGTACGGGGTATGTTCATGCAGTACCACTCATCTGATGGTAGGTGTTCCTTTAGCAGAGCTCTGCATCAGCCCTCAGGTGCTCTGTGTCAGCAATGATGTGTCAGGTGTGTGTATTGTGTGGGAAGACTGAATCACTGATCATTCATCTCAGACCATGTACCTTGGCTCTGGATTTCCTTGTTCTCTGGAGTCTTTGTCTCACTGTCATGCCACTGATATGACAGAGCAACTAGGAACTGAAAACCCGTTCCACTTCAAAATGCCTGCTGGAGATTTTGTTTTTCAAACAGAGACAAAGACAGAGAAAAATTCCACATCTGAACTTTGGCTATTTCAAGTAATTACAGCGACCACATAGGTATGCAACTCAATCTTTGTAGCTAGTCATTGATGCCCTCCCCTTTCATTCTAGATCTCTAAGTCCTTTAGAAAGGAAATACATGTCATTATTCTTGTCATGTAGGTAAAGAAAGAGAGAACAAGAGGAGCAAAGCAATGTGCATGATATTGCTCATCAGGCCTGAGAGGGGAAAAGAAAACAAGGAATAAAATAAAATGTACAAAAAAACTTCAGTGCTATTTATCATTGTACAGTGCCATTACACATCTGACAAGTAGCAATGGAATGCATGGATCCTAATGTATCTGCCCTGAACTGTATGCCAAGCCTACCCTACATCCTTGTTAGACTTGCCCTTGAGTCAGCCAGGCCTTTCCTCAGCCCACACAGTCTTCCTTCCCCACCAAACCAGTCCCTACCTGGCAACACCTAACCTGATTTTCAGATGAATATTATTTGCATTTCTGTACTACTTCATTTCCTGGTTTCCTGAGTTTAAATTTGCATCTCTCTAGGTCTGCCTAGATATTGGCTCATATAATAAGTTTGCACTCTTCGTTTTCAGAGGCAGAGGTTGGTTATTCAGGTCCAAGAACATATCCCAGAGGGAAAAGTGGGAATGGACCGAGTTGCTCCCTGTCACCAAACCTGCTTTACCTGCTGGCAATTACTCTCCAGCAGAAGTTTCATATCTTTCCAGCTAGTCCCCTTTTATGACCCTTTCTCCTCTTACTACACACAGGCTCTCCCATCTTCTTGGTCCTCCATCTTAAACTCCTCTCAGCAAGCTTCTGTGTACAGCATTTTACATTCTCTTTATGTAAACCGTCTTTCAACCTTCTTACTAGCTTCTGCTACCCACATTGTGTCTCCAAAGCAAGAAAGAAACAAACCTTGGCAGAAGTGGTGTCTGGCAAGATGCCAACAGACCTTTTTCAGATTTCCATTGTGTTTAGGTCAGATTAAGCCGTGACTCCATTTGCAACCCATGTGAATACTAGCTGGCTGCAAGTCTTCTTGGCCACCCAATTCAGCCAACAGTGTAATCCATTTAGTCGGTGAGAACTGGGCACGTTCCTCTGCAGGCGGCTACGCTCCTTTTTAGATGAATTGAAGGTTTGTCGGTGCCAATGGGATTCATGTTAGGAGAACAATCAGTTTGGGCATGGCTTGTTATCCTGCTCTCTGCAATTGCCAGAATCCATCAACCTAGAAAAAAATGCTAGTGGTGAAGAAGTAAAGGGGTTATATCCTCCAAATTMTTTGTTTAGATAACCTCAGCACTTATAGAGAGCACAGTGAATTTTGAGGTAAGACTGTTACGCACATATATTTTAGATTGTTTGAGAAGAATCAGCTTTTGGATGGTAGTGTCTACACAGTCTTTTGAGGACAGATATGAACTCATTCTACCTGTACATTAACTCGGTCACCAACCATGTTACTACATGTAACACTGAGCCCAGACAGAAGTAGGGACAGACAGAGGCATGGCATAAACCTTACTTCATTTGGAAAGCAATGAAAGTAATAAAAACATAGCAGGAATCAATTCCCTAAAGAAATAATTGAAATTGTTGTTCTTTTAAATGTGGAAGCCAAGAACATTCTAAAAGACCCAGCCTGTAATTTTCAGTGCCAAAAATTGTACAGAATCTATGAACAGTCTATGAGCAAGAATTGTATAATAAAGAAAACAAACCACCGAAAGCTACCAAAACCAAGAAGGAAAACTGAATAACGTGTGCCAGTTTCTCAACAGAACTTCTCAGTCACTGAACTGAGAGAGAATGCAAAGAATGATGTGTTTTGTCCGAAATAAATGTACACAAAACTACAAATAAAGATAACAAAAACACATATGACCCCTGAGGAAGCTGGTGAGACAGTAAGAGTTATGAAATCTGACAAAATGCAGAGCCAGATCATCTGTCAAAAGTTTAAAGAACTGTCTAATCAAGAAATATTTCCTTTGTTTAATTCGACTATCTAAAAGTTAAAGGCCAATTATGCTCTTAAAGCACTTCCTGGCTAGGCTCATCATCTCTACAATTTACAAATCAGCCTGCTTGTTTTATAGCCAAATAACCTTTTTCCTCCCCCCCTCCCCCCTTCTAAACCTTAATATAGGGCTAGAAGGGTCATGGTAAATGTATAYTGTAATAGTTTTTAATTGTGGGAATATTTCAAGGATGTCAGGTATACTTTTTACCAACAGTGCATTAAGAAGCTTTACATTATTGCATTTCAACCTCTTCCTGGATTTGAGCACTGGCAACCTCTCAGGCTTGAAACTCTTTGTTTAAAATGAGAGTTAATGTACATAGACTGTAGCTCTGCCAATAATCTCCTGAACGGAGTGAGTTTTATTGGGTGATTCATAAAGGAAGTCAGACAAAGTATGCACAGTGGTATTGGAATGTGGTTGGGATCAAAGTAATGATTTAGTGGAATATGTTCATCAAGAGCCGCATGCCGGAAATCTTTCTGGATAAAGATGGATTCATCTCATGAGAATATCAGTATATTCTCAAGTATCATTTGTTCTGTGAAAATAGTAGAGTGGCAAAGAAAAATGAGAAAGCGGCATCATTCACCCTCAGATACCCTCTTGGCAATGAGACTGCAGACGGACTTGTTGGGATCAAAGGGCAGGGGATGAATACAGCTAAAAAAACTAACCTTGATTTAAAGGGATACTCTACAATTTCAACACAGAAAAAAATCCATCCCCTCTCTATTTAAGTGACTTCAGCATTGTTATCTAAATAAAATGTTGCTAGTAATTGAACATACATAAGCCTGCTAAGCTGGATTTGTTGTGATTGCACATTTGCATGCATATAACTCACACTCTCTGTTCACATCTCTTTCCAAGCAGCAGTTTGAAAACCGCAGTGTTAATTTTGTTTTTGAGRCTAAAGAGCTACTTGTACAGAGAACAATGAGCCCTATGACCAGAAGGCTAAATCCTACTTAGAGGGTCTCGTGTTAGTATAAGCAATAAGGATTTCCTACATCTAATTAGTGTTTTTTTTTAAAAAGCTCTATATCTATAAAAATTCTGTTTAAAGATATTATGTTTAATTTGTGTCTGGCTTTTCATAGAGTTTTCTCTCTCTTCCTTCTATTGCTTGCTAAGGAGTAGGAACAAAGTAGTCTGTCCCAATCCCTGTTTTCTCTATGTTGATCCACTCCTGGGAATAGTCACCTCTGAAGGGCCAAGGCATGACTGTGCTTTCCTGCAGCACTGCCTACCAGGATAAAAGGAAAAAACAGCAGAAGGAAGGTTGTGGATACCCTGTTCCATGAGCAAAAGTTTTATGGAGGGGAGGTGGCTTGCAAGACTCACATTCCCACAACATAAGGACAGAATGGGACGAGGTGAACTGCACTGCTTACAGGAGCTAAGAGAATGAAAAGTCCTAACTCTAATGACAGAAAAAAGAATTAGTCCAGAAAGCAATGATGGTGCAACATTTTCAGAAGGCTTCCTACATTTGACTTGGAAAAGCAGCCTTCTGTTTTTCAAGTCCTGGGTATAGGGAATTAATATTTCACAGACACTATCTTGTTCTCCAAGTTTCCTATCAACTGTTTCTTTTTCTTTATGGGCATGAATGCTAATAATCCACATGTTAATGGATCAGCTCTAAATAATAGATTATATCCTTTCACTCAAATGTAGTTTAAGATTGAATTTAGATTAAATATACATGGAAGGTTTTCATTTGTACCTTGATGAAAGAAGAAATGCATGAGACAGAAGGCCGTGTTTGCTGTGGTGTCCTCCACCTACACACTTAAAAATTAATATATGTAGTTACCAAAATTGTCAAGAAACAAAACTTGAAGATATTAGGAATCTAAGAATAAATGAAAAGTACTTTCTCTTGTAAAGTTGTTGTTTATTTGCATTATTTATCCCATGATAACTTCTGAAAAGCAAATACAAAACCATGCTGTGTTCAGCATGCCAGTGCAAGTCAGAAGAGTGGCAGTGAAAATGTGGCTTATCTTAAAAACAAACAACAAAACAACAACAACAACGCCCCAAGCTATTAGACCTATTTTGTTCCTTTGATCCAGAGATAAGGTTTACACACAGACAGAGCTAGGAGTAGGATATCTTGCCTTAAGATAGGTTTTATGTGTTCTTGTCCTTAAACCCTTTGACTTCTTCTTCCTTAATCTTATTTAGCTCCTTAGATACCACTACCTTCAATGTGTAAGTTGAACATCATTACTTGTATACCTTCCTTTTTCCCTTAGACAAGGTAAACAAACAAACCCTCTCTCAGTCTGAACTTTTTTCACAGGGTGACCAACCCACAACTGTTTCTATAGGTGTCCCTTCTGTTTCCAGACGTTTTACTCAAAGGGACACTTACGTCCATGTTGGAATTAATCTGAATTTATCAAGCTGCTATTGGMATGACACTCCAGGACAGCTCTGCTCTTGGATAGAACCTCAGAGCCTACAAAGAGCAACAGAATAAAGCCAAATATGGGTTCACTTTTTCACCATCCTCTGCGCAAGTCGTTTGGGATCCAGCTCCCTAGGCCCTCTGTTATTTCCATGGATCTGATTGCCCAGCCTGTCAGGTTGCTGTTTGTACTGCAGCCACCAGCAAGCGCTACGACACAGAGCACTTAAGTGCCCAGAGGGAAAGGGCAGGGCTCGCAATCTGCCCAGCCGAGCCAAATGGGATCTTTCCAGCGAGGTGCCATTCATTAGATCTTTTCTGGAAGGGGAACTATGGTCAGGACAAATGCCCAGAAGTTCTGTGAAAATAGTAGCACGTGAACTGCTCCTGGCTTGAGCTTTCCCCTTCCTCTGAAGACTGCACAGACACCTGAACCAGGGAGCCAGGTACTCGCTGTTCTTCCAGACACCTGAATTACTGGGAGGACTTGGCCTCAGTAGGGCTATCTCAAACTCATATTTCACCCCAAAATAGGATTTTTGCTTTTTCTGTATGTCCTAATCTATTTTTTTTCTATATGCCTTTCCCCTTTTATTATTACTTACCAAACATTATGATTATTACCAAACATTCAAAAAATATCCAGAACAAAACATAAACCTCTAATCTATTCCTAAGTTTAGACAAATTCCATTATCTGTGTTGGAAAGAAATTCTGAAGTCTATAAATAGACAAAACAGAAGTACATGGAAGTCACTAAAGTATATGGAAATCAAAACACGTTTTAAAAGAGGATTTGTCCTGAGAAAAAAATTTCTGACCTCTGCTTCAGCATGACCAAAGCTTTGCAAAACTGAAGGTTTCTGTTGGGATTAATTTGTCCTCGTGAAAGATGCAGTCCCCCAAAACGGGGGTTGGTTTAAGTCAAATATCCTCCACATTTGAGACCTGTTTAGACTGGCGATGGGGAGATAAGAAGTCACACCCCAGCCTCTGACTKAAACTTTGTCAAGCCCACCAAAATTATACTCATTCCAGAAATAACAACAAAAATGCTGGAGACCTTTCATACTGTCAGAATTTGTTTGGAGTGATGGGATAGTCTTTTATGACAATGTCTTGATGATATTTTTTCTCTCCTTCTGAGATTTCTCTCTCACATTTTCATATTTATTGTTTAGATTTCAAAGAATTCTTTCTTGGTAATGATGACCCAGGTTGTGTGAATCCAGCTGGTTTCTAGTGATGGTGAATTAGGGAAGACAACTCTCTATTTTTTTTTGTAACCAGTCTGTTAAATCTTAACAACTAAATCAAGTTGAACTAATGTCTCCTCAGGCACCACCTTTTCTTACACCTGAATTTTAGCTTATCCATTTCAGTCCCCTTAAAACTGTTTATGATGAACTGTTTATGATATCCATTTTCCCTAATGCAGAAAAGAGCTGTCTGTGGTGATACCATAGCCTGGCTATAGACATTCGATTCACCAGCTAAAACCTCTGTAATGCCAGGGTGGATAAATGCACTTAGCCTTTTTAATGTGAAAAATTTCATTTGAAGTTTACTTGAAAGATCCCCTTTAGAGTCCTTTCTAAACAGAAGAGGCGCGGATCAAAAAGCAGTATCTGCTTGAGGATTTTGTGAACAAAATCAGCGTGAAGTTCAAATCCTCTTTGGCTGGCAGCACACACACAGGGCACCTTTCAGACAGACCTGATGCCCACTTGGCAGGACATACATTTCTGTCTATATATGAGCCCTGTTATCTCTACTTGGCAATACACACAAAAGGAGCCTGCTTTTTGACAATAAACCTTTGGCATTAATATAATGCCCTTTTCATACTTTACAAGTCTAAGCTTAATTAAAAGGAGAATTGTGGATGATCTCCTTTCATTCGGTAGTAAACACAGGCTCCTTCACCCAGTACAAAGCTAGTGGTGGTAAACTGGGCAAAGTTAATCACTGGATGCTGTGCTATTCTGCATGAGAACACTGTGCTGCTGGTTGGAAACAGTGTCACTATTCAGTACATGCAGTTTTGATTTATAATGAGAGCCTTGCAGGGCCACTCTTGCAAAGAGCTGAAGGCAAGAAGGTATTGCTGCCCTGCTGCAAAGAGGGTCTGGGGTTTTTCAAGGCTCTCTGCCAGAAGGAAAGGCATCTCTCAGATAACCTTCCTCATCAGACAACATGCAGCTGATGAAGCTGATCTTCACACTCCGCTTTTCAGGAAGGGAATAAAAAGTATCAGATATTTCAGAAGCATGAAAAAGAAAAGTGGAAGCCAAGTGTCAGCACCACACAAAGTTACAAACCGAGACGATTCATGTTGCCTTCATGGACTCAGGATAATGATCACACCAACATTTCCAACTGTGCTCAAAATGGGCAGCTCAAGGAGGGCATCTGCAAAGCACAACACGTTAGGATAACTACGGACACTGCTGAAGCAAAGCCTCAAATGCTCACAGTTAATGAGATCCCTGTTTTGAACTGTGCATTCATACATGGAATCACAACAACCTCTTGCCTGAATTGCTGTTTACACTGTAAACACAGCACTGGCTCATAGAAGTGTTTTTTTTAGATTTATAAGGGGAAGAGTTTGATAATTTGATATGTAACTTTCATCAGTATTTAATAATATGAAGTCAGTAGGGGCTGCAACAGTTCAATAACTTTTGTTTGACTGCATGAAATACGTGGGTGATTTTGATCTCAGCAGAAAAGGCTCTAACTTAATTCCTTTGTGACACATCAGGCCTGATATCCAAACCTCAACAATTATTATTGACTGGCAGATCAACTTAGCACCATAGGCAAAGAACCCACTGGATCACCGAGTCCGGCTTTCTGTTAATTCAAGTCATCTCAGGAATCTTTTCTTAAATTTAACAAACTCTACCTTGAAATTAGTTTACATTTCATTTGTTGAATAATAACTGCCTTTAGAAAACTTTTCCAAAGCTTTGGAAAGCCCTGCTCCTACCTTCCAATCTGTCACATTTTTAGAGCTCTTTTATGCCAATTTTTTAATTAAAACTTTTTTTTCATTGTAGAGTGTTCTCAAATTTTACCTCAGCTTCTGTTTTTCAGAAAGAAGCTTTTTTGATTCTCTCTATGCTGAACATTTTCAAGGAAGAAATATGTTGCTATAACCAGCTTGGGGCCATGGTTCATCAGTTGCAGGGACTGACAAAACTTATGTTACTTTTCAACAGCAATCCGCTATGATATCTGTCCTGTGGTTTAACAGAGAACCAGTCCCTTAACCAGTCCCTTTACAAACATACATTCACTATACCATACTGGAATTGGAGATGCACGTGCGACTGAAGGGCCATGATCTCCCTGCACTTAGTGGGACACAGTGGGACAGCTCTCATGACTGAGACATGGCCATGGAGAGCTTCAGGCTTTTCAGGAGGGACAGGCCAGGAGGGCAAAGTGGCAGAGTTGGTCTTTACGTGAGAGAGTGACTGGAATGTATGGAGCTTGGCATAAGGGAGGAGGGAGCGTGGGTCAAGAGCCTCTGGGTGAGTATCAAATGGTAGGGCAACAGGGGTCACACTGTGCTAGGAGTTTACTACAGGCCTCCTGACCAGGATGAGAAGGTGGATGAGGCTTCTACAGGCAGCTGTAATAAGCCTTGCGATCACAGGCCCTAGTGCTTATGGGGAACTTCAACCATCCTAATATCTGCTGGGATAATCACACAGCTGGGAGCAGACAGTCTAGGAGGTTCCTGCAGAACATTGTGTTAACTTCTTGGTGCAGGTAGTAGGTGAGCCAATGGGCACACAGGTGCTGCTGGATCTGCTACTAACAGAGATGTTCTAGTTGGAAATGTGGAGTTTGGGGCAGTCTTGGCTGCAGTGACTGTGAGATGCTGGAATTCATGATCCTGTGAGGAGGAAGCTGGGCAAGAAGTAGGGTTGCTATTCTGGACTTCAAGAGAGCCAACTTTGACCTCTTCAGGTAGCTCCTTGTAGGAATCCCCTGGGCCAGGCCCTAAAAGGCTAAGGGGTCCAGGAGAGCTGGCTCTCCTTCAAACACCACTTTCTCCAAGCCCAGGATCGGTGCATTCCTATAAGAAAGGATTGGTGCATTCCTATAAGAAAGAAGTCAAGGTGGGCAGGGAACCTGCATGGATGGGCAAGAAGCTCTTGGGAAAACTTAAGGAGAAAAAGAGAGCATATACAATGTGGAAGAAAGGTCAGATCACATGGGGACAATATAGGAACAAGGTCAGAAAATGCAGAGATGCAAAAAACAAGACCCTTTTGGAATTAGAGTTAGCAAGAGATGTCAGGAGAGAYAGGAAGGGCTTCTACAAATACATCAGCATCAAGAGGAAGACTAGGGAAGACATGGGCCCACTGCTGAACGGGGTGGGAGCCTTGATAACAGAGGATGCAGAGAAGGCAGAATTACTAAATGCCTTCTTTGCTTCATTCTTTACTGCTAAGGCTAGTCCCCAAGAAATACAGAGCCCAAACACAGGAAAGAAAACTGGGACAGAGGATGACTTTCCCCTGGTCGAGAAGAACTGTGTTAGAGATTATTTGGGCAAACCTGACATCCATAAATCTATGGGCCTGGGTGAGATGCACTCAAGAGTGCTGAGGGAGCTGGCRGAGGTTATTGCTCAGCTGCTCTCCATCATCTTTGAGAGGTCATGGACAGTGGAGAAGGTGGTAGAAGACTGGAAGAAAGGCAGCATCACTTCAGTCTTCAAAAAAGGCAAGAGGGAGGATCTGGGGAACTACAGACTGGTCAGTCTCACCTCTGTCCCTGGAAGGGTGTTTGTGCAGCTCATCCTGGAGACCATCTCTAGGAAAGTGAAGGAAAGGAAGGTGATCATAGATTCACCAAGGGGAAGTCATTTTTGACCAACCTGATAGCGTTCTACAATGGCATGACTGGCTAGATGAACCAGAGGAGAGCCATGGATGTTGTCTGCTTTGACTTAAGCAAGGCTTTTGACATTGTCTCCCATAACATCCTCATGGAGAAGTGTGGATTGGATGAGAGGACAGTGAGATGGATGTACAAATATCTGAYGGGAGAATGATGGGAGGACRGGGCCAAWCACTTCTCGGTGRTGGCCAGTGAAAASACAAGAGATAGGGAGTATAAATTAGAACACAAGAAGTTCCATCTCCACGTGAGAAAGAACTTCTTTCCTGTGAGGGTGACAGAGCCCTGGCAYAGGCTGCCCMGAGAGGCTGTGGAGTCTCCTTCTCTGGAGATCTTTCAACCTGCCTGGATGCCACYCTGTRTCCTGTGTTGTAGGTGCCCCTGCTGGAGCAGGGGGGTTGGACTAGATGATCTCGAGAGGTCCCTTCCAACCTCAACCATTCGGTGATTCTGTGTGATTCTGGGATACTGTGGTGTTAGGAACAGCACATCTGTTTCAGATTCCATTTACAGGCACACTGATAGTCTTTATACAAATAATCTCTTTTTTATATTTTGTTAATATTTTTTTTCAACAGTCATGATGTTGCTTTTTAAAGTAACTGCCAAGAAATTGTAGATAGAAACTTGTAGAGCTTCAATCCCCTCTAATTTATTCCAACATTTTTTCCCATTAGGAGAGGGTGACTGAATGGTAAAAATATCACAAACAAGGGATGCTAAAACATGAAGCCAGTCAACAATAAATTAAAATAACGGAGAGTTGCAGATTCTTTTGGCATTAATGGTGGAATCAGTGGGTGGAGAGGATCTAATTTTACATATAAAATGAAGTGTAAGTGTAAGTAATGAAGCTCTACTGAAGTTGAAAACTTGCATGGGCCTTCAACTTCTGCCATRTTATTCCTGTACATCTTTAGTTTTCATGTCTCATGAGTCTGAAGACGCCAGGATGTGGGCATGGGTAGCCTTTTTCTAAACTTCCAGACATTATGTAAACAAACAGGAAACAATCTCTTCCAGAAATTTAGCCATGTTGTAACCAGTGGATTTTGCACATGATACAGAGCCTAAGCCAGGAGCTCTTCCTGCCCTACGAACTGCTTGCCAAGGGGCAGCTGACTGCCTTTCAAGCGATCCTTGGCAGTTCTTTGGCCAGACAACAGTGACATTTCTGTTGTGGCAGAGTCATGACAGTGTCACACATTCATGTTACCCGAGGAGATGCACATGTGTTTCTCCTGTGACAGCGTGGGGTTAACTTGTCTCCTTCTGTACTTTGGGAATAAGAACTGGGATRGTAGCCCATAGTAGGAGGCCTTGGCCTGAGCTTGCCAGTGAGGAGGAGGGATAACATTTTTGTGCATGGAAGGTGCTTGCCAAGAAATCCAGAGGGAAAGCCACAGCGGGAGAAAGGAAGCAACTCATCGGGTGCTTGGGASAGATGCAGCAGTCTGGGGAGCAGAGCACACACCAGGGTCGTGATGGGATCTAGCCCAGAGTCACCAGAGAGAGAAGGCAAGTGGAAGAAGGAGGTGGAAGAGGGCAAATGCTTCCTTAGCCTGGGAGCCCATCCAGCAACTCACAAGCATCCTGTCTTCCTAGCACACGGGCTGGACAGACACGTTATACCTTTTTGAGAGAAAGACAGAGGGTATAGGAAAATTTTTAATGCAGGAATAGTTTTCTGCCAGCACAAGTCCCATAGGGGCAGGAACGTGCAGCTAGGGATGAAGGATGGCAGCAGCCTCGGCTTCAATTTCCAGAAACTGTTGCAAAACCATGTGGTGAGATGGAGTGCTATTAAGCACTTAACCCAAGGTTACATAGCAAGGCTGTGTTGGAGGCACCRGTTTTCGTGATTCCTGGTCTTATGCCTCTAACCAGAAGGCTGCTCTCCCTGTGGATGACCTAGGGAAAAATCTATGGATAGCCCTGTTCTAGCTGCCTTAGGAAAAGGTTCCATCTTGGTGGTTTAGCCCAGGTCTGAGGACAGATTAGGATYGGGGCAGATTAGGAGTAATCACTGCTATCTGGAAATTTGAAATTGGTGAAGCTGCACTCTTACAAAATTAGAATAAACTTGAGGATGATTTGGTTCCTGCAGGTTTTGGAATCTGAAGCAAATGTTTTTCTGAGCAAAGAGTGGATTACTTGAAACTCCTGAGGAAATGCTACTGAAAAATGGAGCTGCTTGGAAGTGACYTGCAGCAAAATACAGGGTAGAAAGAGGTCAGATATTGCTTTAAAACTTATGTTTATTAATTTAGCTGCTATAATAAGAGCAAAAGAAAACCTTTATGATACAAAGAGTTGTTTTCGTTTGCTTTTAACCAGACATTCAAAAACACTGAAACATGACAAATTCCTCAAAAATGTTTTCCTGACCACAGCTTCTTGCATGGAGACAAATATAAGGATTATGCCAGTTCCTGGAAGAAGGAACGTCATTAGTTTTTTTTTAATACTTGAACATATGTTTGTTTGACTTGTTTTTCTCTATAATTTTTATGGGTTTTTGGGTGGTGGTGGTTGTGGTTCCTAGACTCTTTGCTTCAGGTCAGTGCAATGGGTTGTTTTTCTTGTTTTTCTTTCTCTTTTCTTGACGATCTGACAAATTTTTTTGTCTATGCAAGTAAGATTGCCCTTCCTTGACCCTAGGCCTCCTGCTGCTTTCTCCTGAGCAATTCATACTGGGTCACCCTCATTTTTACTTGTTTGTAACTAGACTGCTTGTTTATTTACTATCTTCAGAATTAAGTTTTTGAGGCCTGTGCTTTCAGCATTTTTAGGGATGGCTGCTGCTTTATCCCWGCATATTTTAGGAAAAGTTTCCACAGATGAGAAGAAATATGGAATTGCTTTCCTGGGCAGATTTCTCAGGCACTACATTGTATTACAGTGGTACTCAATGAAGATAGCAATTCAGTGTGCCCTACCAYGTGTTGAAGCCAGTGGGATATGATATTGTCTTGAAAAAGGACGCTCTTAAGCAAGTGCTTTCCAGAACTGGAACTTTTAGTGCATGGAAAAATTAAGGCTCCTCAATTAAGACCGTAAAGTCAGTGCATATATAATGAAGTACTTTAAACTGCTCTATGGATTATGCCATTTGGGAGTAAAGTGCCATTATATGGTTGTAGCTTACTCCAAGTGCACCTATAGACAAATCCTCCAGCTATGCTTGTGACACCAAGCAGCTTTGAACATAATGCTCCTCTTATCAAGTCTCTTTTTGCRAGCCTTAGCCTAGCATAAGAACATTCAAGTGTTTCATACTGGAAGTAGCTCATTTGGTATAGTATTTCACCTACACAACAAGCAAACATCCTTAAGCTTCGAAATTAGAAAGTCTGGAGCGAAGAAGTGGTGAGAGTAAATAACCAAAGGCATATCTGAAGGACATAAAAATGTTTAAAAATATAATCAATAATCAATTCTATGAATCTGTCCATTCATAGAATTAACTACAGGCTGATATTTGGAGTCGCTTTAGGTGACTTGTGCTGTGACTGCAAGGCCATATTTTTCCATGGAAGTGAGTGCATCCTAATTGCTTAGCAAAAGACTTCACTGCGTAACACATTCTTGTGGAAAGACAATGACCAGAGAGAATACCAGCAATATTCTGGCAATCCTGGAAACCTGTTATTTCTGTTTCTCTAACTTCTTTCTCCACGCTAAAAATTCAATGTTCAATTAAATGCCGAGTGTCTCTCCGATGAGCCTCTCCTTTAATCTCCCTCTTCTGCTACTCTCTTCTGCTGGTGACACTCTATTAAAAATGCTTTGTGTTTTCCTCTTTGGGGATAAGAACTGCTCTGTTCTGAGCGTTCCCTTGGCCTAGGGATGGGAGAGCTGGAAGAGCACATGTATCCTCTTCCAACCTCTGAGTGTGAGTGCAGGACATAACATGGAACTAATTAACAACCTAACGAACACCACAGGAGTTCACTCACCATCAGGAAGCTCCTAATGACATGGCAGCAATTCCAGAGTGACTAATCACGTTTGCTGTAATCATCCTCTAGCAATTCTACCTGTTTAAAAAAGATAAATTAGCCCAAATAAATCAGCTGTAATTAGAATGGATGGAATGTGACTTAAAATACACAGCAGGCTCCTCCTGTCTGCTTTTCCGAGCTTTTAACACATAACTGCCCTCCATAATTCCAGCTAGGGAGAGCAAAGAAAAGCTGGAGAGGTCCCTAACCCTTCTCACCGACTTCAGTGACGGGGGGGGCAAGGCACTGCTAAACAGTAATTAATAGGGTTTCATGTGCAGGATATGGCCTTGCCAGCAGCTTGAGGGTGGATATTGTAACCAAAGGCAGCTATTCGTTATCAGTATCGAGAAGAAATGGAGTTGCACTTTTTAGGCACGGAAATGCATACACAAAGTCGGGGAAAAAAAAAGGGGGGGGCAAAAAGAAGCAAAAAAATGGTGCTCAGGTGCTGCGCCTCGCTGGGCAGCCCGCGGCGCGGGGCACTAGCTACCTGCAGTGCCGCGGTGGATGCAGAGCTGCCCGGCTGTTTTTCTCCCAGGCACACATTTGTACGCAGGCTCTSCCGGCTGCGGGCACGCTCTGCGTGCTCCCTTCAGGGAGGGTTCGGAGTGGGGGAGCCCCTCAGCAAGGAGTCCGCTCACGCCGGGGCCGAGAAGCCGCCCCGCACCCCGTTGGGCTCCGCGCCGAGCCCCGCCGCCCCGCCGGCGCCTCCGCCGAGCCACGTTAACGGGGCTCCGTCACCATCCAACGGCCGCCAACGACTCCAAACGGTCGCGCGGCCCTCGCGCCGCCCGTGCGCSTCAGGGAGCCGCCCGCGGGCGGGAAGCGGCGGCGGCGGCGAGGCGGGGCCGGGCCGGGCGCATGTGACCGGCGGCGGTTGGGGCCGGTGCCGAGGCCGAGGCTCCGGCTGCGGGGCGCCCCGTCGGGGCAGTGCGGCGGGGCGGCGCGGGATGCGGAGCGGCAGATGATGGCGATACGCGAGCTGAAAGTGTGTCTGCTTGGAGTGAGTAGCGGGCGGGGAAGCGGCCGGGCGCCGCCGGGCGCCCCCTGCCCGCGCCCGGCCGAGGGGGCGCCGCGCGGGGAGCGGGAAGCGGTCGAGGCCGGAGCCTGGGCTGGAGCCTGGGCTGGAGCTGGAGCCGGAGCTGGAGCCGGGGCTGGGGCTGGCCATGCCTGCCCGGCAGCACTCGCCGCTCGGCCGCGGCGGATTCCTCCGCGCCGAAACTTGGCAGGCGGCGCCGGCCTCYGGCGGGGAGGCGGACGGGAAAGTTCGGGTGTCCTGGGTGTTTATTTTATTCTTTTTTTAAGGTTATTTTTTCTTTTTTGTTGCTATTGAACTTTTGCAGAAGAGCCCAGTTGGCTGGGGGAGGAGGTGGCAGCGCCRGGGCACTCGTGGCCTATCCTGCCTCTTGCCCCCGGGTCCGAGCCTCCAAGGGATTTTCCTTTTTTAACTTTTTAATTTTTTTTTCGTTTTTGTTTTTCTCCCTCGGTCTCCTCTTTGCGGGAGGCCCTTGTCACTTGTGCTGCTGGTTTAACTGCTAAGGCCGGCRCGGTGGGACATGGAGGAGGGAGAGCAGTAACTAACAACAGCCCCTGCTGCCCGCCTGGAGAAAGGATCCCCCATCCCTCCCAGATCCCAGAGGATCCGCTGTGCTGGCCTGGCTTCATTAAAGCTTGGTTCTGCAAGCTCCTTCTTTTTTATTTTTTTCCTTCTTTTTTTCCTTTTTTTTTTTTTGTGTAATGGTGTGCACGTTTAACATCTGGAGCAGCAATGTGCTTAGCTTTGCAGTTTGGCCACGTCTGTGCCCCGCACAGAGGGAACTTTGCGTCAAAGCGCACTCGTGGGGTGGCTCTGAACACTGCGAGCAGAGCCCCGTGCAGAGTCAGAGCCTTGGGTGCATTCACCAGAAGGGCAGGCCTTAGAGTTTTTCAAATCAAATGTACCGAACTTATCAGGCACAAGTTACACAGCTTTTAGTCTGTATTGCCATTAAGATTCAGAAAAGCTGTGTGAATGAAGGTGTCCTAGGGTGAGTTCTTGCTCTCTGAGTGTAAGTGGATTCAAAGCTTTAAAAGCAACTACAGACTTTCTGGTTCCCTGTGTTGACACATACCCCATACAGAGGTTTGGGTGCTTTGCCCTGGAGTGAGAGCCAGGACCTGGTGCTGGGGTACTGGAGAGTTTAACCTAAAGTATTTGGCAATGAACATTCCTCCTTTCTCAGTAAGAATTTCTGCTTTTAGCTCTTAAAATGGCATAGCAGCAAAATAAATGTGGTTTAAATAAACCTGAGGAGTCTGTGGTAGAATATGTGGATGCTCTTGTAAGTTTTGCCCAAGCAGAAAATCTTGTAATTTTCTAGAGATGAAGTGTCTCATGGAATGACATTCCTCCTGCCCATAATTTATTGCTGTTTTGTAACATTAAAAAGTCCTGGAGGGTTTGCAGGGGATTTGTTTACTTGTTTTAGGACAGGAAGAGAAGCACATACAGCAGGAGTATGCAATTACTCTGTATATCCTATAAAATGATAGGGTGGCAATGGAAACACTTAGGAAGGTATCTATGGCTATGTCGGCTCAATAGTTAGTGAAGGGTTGTTCCTGTCTCAGTTTTAATAGGATGTAATCCTGGAAAACCCTCTACTGCTCATCACAGGCATCTTACCATGGAGGCTGGTATTCTCTTCCCAAACCYGCAGGGTCTGTGGTAGACAAATCCACCTGCGAGCTCCAGCTTTCCAGAGCAAGGCAGCTGTGTACCTGTCTGTGTGAACAAGTGCCGCCCTTAATCTTCTGATCYGCTTAAAAGTTAGATGGCAACCTCAAAACTATTTCTAACCTCTGTATCTGTCCTCAAGCAAGCATTAGATTGCACCTTTAAATCAGATAGAAGCATCATGGTTTCATTCTGTGTTTGCTCCCCTGACAATCTACAGCCCTCAGCTGTGCAAAAGGCCTGGAATTTGGCTGTTTCTGCCAGCTCAGAATTCCCTAGTGAGGAAGAGTTTGTAGCTGGGCTAACAGTGGCAAAGCCAGCTTGTCTGCGAGTCCTGCTCAGCTCTATACGKACTAGTTGGGAGAATGGGGAGGGAGAACCAGAGCTGTGCTCCATGCAGCYACTACTCTCCTAACCCATAAAACAGCTCCTATAGACTCCAGCATGTGGCCTGGAGCAATTACAGAGGAGATGGAGAATAAGTTATGGGCTGTTGGCTGCCTCCCATGTG
Source organism: Eudromia elegans (assembly GCA_003342815.1). NCBI lineage: Eukaryota > Metazoa > Chordata > Aves > Tinamiformes > Tinamidae > Eudromia > Eudromia elegans. The sequence continues at coordinate 673,478 of PTEX01000039.1, read as the reverse complement.
TTGCCCGGATCATGCTGAAACCCAAGAGAGAACCTGGCCACAGTTCTGAACTATCAAATCTGTCAGATCTATCAGAACCAGTATTTGGGCATCTTCAATTCACCTTTTCCTCCTAAGGAGTATCATAGAATCATTGTGGTTGGAAAAGACTTTCAAGATCATTGAGTCCAATTGAGTTTTAAAACTTCTTTGAAAGTGTGATGACTTGAAGCAGCTTGGGGTAAGGCACAATAAGATGATGCCTGTAGGTTTTCGAAGCTTTATTGGAAATGTTAGCAGGAAAATAATTGAGTAGCAGTTTGGGGGCAGCTCAAGCCGATGCATGAGTGAGTCAGGGAGCTAGGCTTTGGTAGCAGCGTGTTGTTGCTCGTGCAGGGTTTGGGAGGGGTTGCTCTTTCAGGAGGGCTGATGTCAGCTTGCTGGTGGGCTGGTGGAACAGGATGTCTTATCTTGTCACCCCAAATTCCTCCAGTGTCTGTCTTACTCCCGTCGTTTTTTTGCTTGTATCAGTTACTTCCATGTAGAGGCTTTTGGTTCTGAGCAGGTTTCGTCTGCAGCTAAATCTGTGTAGCAAGATGAACTGCAGCTCCCGTTCGGCTGAGCCTGAGCTTTCCGAGACAGGGGCAAAGAGAGACCAGTGTATCCCTGTGACTGCCTCTGGTGCAGAAACGTGCCTGGGGCGCCCGTTGGGGAAGAGCTCACTGGTGTTATAACYTGCTGGTGGCTGCTGAATGCCATGTGCTCCTGACATTTTCTTTTTGCAGGCTGGAGGAGCAGTAACTGTGCCAACCCCTGACATAACTGTGTGTGGCATCCGCTGAAGAGATTGCCAGGTTGAGGCAAAGTTTCTTGCCTTTGTCACTTCCTGAGGAAACTTTGACTGCTCTTTGGAGCTGCTTTGGGAGGTGGCTTGCTGCCATCCAAAGTGACCTCCATTACTCTTTGCCTTTTATTTTTGTTTATTACATTTTTATGTTGTGACTGATCATCACAGGATCATAGAGGAGACTTCAAGAGGTCATCCTTCAACCTCAAAGCTCCATGGACCTGTCCCAAAACTTTTCTTGCATTCTTTTGTCTCACCTGTTCCTAAAAATCTTTCACTTCTCCATGGTATTATGTTCYAAAACCTAACTACTTTTGCTGTAGATTGTTTTTTCCCAAATGTAGAGCCTAAATCTTCCTTGCCTGAGAGTCTGTTTCTTCACCCTYTTGTTTTTATTTCCATTTTCTTGGTTATTAGAAGGTGCTTGCTGGCATGTATTTTGTTAGCAAGTAGTCTCAAAATACTGTGAAGTTGGYGAGCCTAAATTTAGTAAGAGAAGTGAGGTTTCCTCTAGAGAGGAGAAGTAGATTTCCACATGAGTTCCTCCCTAGCTGAGTCCCTATAGCTAGATACTGAGAACAGCTCATTGCCTGCGTCAGTGTTGACTGTGCATCTCGGGGTGCTGTTTCTGCCCGTGCACATGTGGGGTTAAGCTCACAGTTATTTAGCTATTTAAGCTGAATATGGACTGTGATTTTAATTTTAAAGGTCAATGCCTTTGCAGTTGTAAGGCAGGCAGCCAGACACACAGACAGTGTGACTACATTTCTTTGGGCAACATGGTGACAAACGATGGGAGGTTTGCGTTTGTGTGTAAACACAGCGTTCATATTCTGTTGTCCTCCYTTGCAATCTAGAAGAACAGTTTACCTAATACTGGAGAAGAGTAGGACTGTGGTTTCGTTGTTTTGGAGAAAAAATTGCCCAGGAAGTCCGGCTGTATAGCAAGTGAGAAATTATTTTCCTCTTGTAAATTACTATAATCAGATTTTTACAAYGTAGATGTTAAATCTGTATATAAGTAATTTGTTATGTACAGCCATGAAGGAACAGAATTCAGGCCTAATGACCTTCGAGGAAAAGGCGCAGGGGCCAAATTCTGCTTTCATTTACAACAGCACGACAACCTGAAGGCTGCTGAGCAGTTCTACAACAGCAGAAGGCAGAACTTGAAACATGTTTTGCTTTCAGTAGTTGCAAGGCATCTGGACGGGGGGCTGCTTGTTATTAATAAAATAGCTGGAAAAAAAAGCTGCATTTGTCTCTTGTAATTGGTGGGAAGAGTAATAGTTGYCTCGGATCAACTGACAACCAACGGATGCCTCCGATCTGCTGATTCAGCTTGTTTGTTGGATGAGCGCTTGTTGTCCGGCTCCGGCTGTCATCCACAAGCCATAGTCAGGTGGTAGTTGTATTGTCTGTCAAATTGTGTTTATGTATCTTTGGTTATAGCATTAACAAATGGCTTTCTTAGTTTTTGTAGATCCATTGCTTCTGTCCCTCTCTCTGTTTTCATGGTATTGGCTGAAATACTGCTATTCTAGTTTCACAGTAATTCTGAGAAAAGTAAATTCTCCTTTTACCAAAATAAGGAAGTGGAATTGATGATATCCTCTCTCTTCTGAACACAGATGAAAATCACTTCTAGTTTTACTTGGATAAGTTGCAGTGAGAAGCACTGCATGAAGCAGTCAGAAACTTTGTATATAGGAAATTTATGCCTGGGTTGAGGGGGGGAAAAGCCAAGAAAAAAAAAAATCTCTTTTTATGGGTGGTTGATTCCTTTTAATTGACTTAAAGTCAAGYCAGATTCAAAAGTTGTTTTACATTCCTGCTTTCTGTGAATTTTATTGATAGAAAGATTTTCTTTCTAAGACAGTGGTTTAGCTTATAGGACTTTTTGCAGCTAGGATACACTGGAAAGAAGAGACAAGTAAGTATGCATGCAGTAACGTCTACATGAGGAGAAATGAAATGATGTCCACCCAGTCAGTGCACACAGAAGGTCTACATCTTTCATGTTCTTTGCTCAGACACAGCCCAATTTGAAATATAAAGGCCCTGCATATCCAGAAACCTTTGTCTATGACTGCTCACTTTTATCTCCTTAAGAATGGACTCCTTAGTCAGAACTGAATTAAGGTATGGAAAAAGCATGTGCCTTTTCCCAGATGAACATATTGGGATTGCAGTTTGGGTAGCAAGTGGGAATAGGATTGAGATTTTGCTGCTAAGTGTCGCCTACGAAAAAAGGTTCCTTAATAGTTAGGACCTCCTGAGAGCTGACATTGACTGGCACATCTGCTGTACTTAAGTGTGYTCTCGCCCTTTTGCCCTATATAGGCTCTAAGCAAGGGTACGTGGACCTTCTTTTATTCCATGTTTCATCCTCTCTTGTAAATATATGTGGAAAGAGGTGGGCACAGCTTATGATTTTTCTCCCCTCTGTCTGGTACAGCTGGCAGCACAACCTAATCCTCAAACTCCATCCTGTCACAATGTTAATAAACTAACGTCTGCTTGCAATGGCAAATCCTGCCTGGGTGAGGGAAAGCAACTGCATGGGCTGGGAAGCCCGGTAGCACCGTTCCTGTCTCCRACATTAGTTTTCAAGTTGCACTGAGCAACCTGGGCTCACCTTGTAGCTGACCCTTCTGGAGCAGCAGCTGGAAGCAGAGACCTCCCGAGGTCCCTGCTGACCTGAGCTTTCCTGCTATCCTGTGAAGTTCAAGGAAAAGATGGATGACTTCGATTGTGTAGAGTGGGCCTTGTAYTGGTGGACAGCAAGACGACGTCTTATGTCTGAAATAAACTGCTAGCTGAGAGAGGTATTTACTTAAAAGGAAGCTGCAACCATGGCATGGTTCTAGCTACTTCCCAAGAACTGCTTACTCTTTTATTTTTGGCCTCCTTTGTGGTCCATCTTCCAAACTCCATTTGTCTCCGCATCAGGGCTCAAAGATCCCCCATGGGCGGATGGCTCTTGATCATATATTTCCCAGCTGCATCCCACTTGAGGTGAGATCTAGGCATGCACCATTTTCTTCCTTTCCTACCTTGATTTTAAGGAGGAAGAYGGAGGGTTGTGTTGAAAGGGAACACAGCTGAGTTTAGAGGGTTACACCGCTGACACCAGCTTTCCTCCAGTTTCTGCTGCCTCAGAAAGCAAGCAGGGGAACATTTCCCCACAACTACCCTAAGCTTCAGAGGTTCTRGTGTTTGGGTCCCAGCCACATGTGGTGCTGTAGCTTGGAGTGATGATTTTGGTCTCCTTGTCATCATTTCCAACTCCAGGTGGTGGGGGCTSCTCTGCTCAGGTTATCCCAGAATGATTCCTGGGTCCAGACAGATGTCAAGTTGCAGTTTCCCTGCAATGTCCTCCAAAAGGACGGAGAAAGGTGCTGGGAGGATTCTTCTGTCCAATGCTGTATCCTGCTGTGAGACAGCAAATGGCTTTTGCTCTGGCTAAATTGGGTCGGGTGCCCTGCGGGCGTTGCTGTCTTTCCAGGTTAGGCTCTTCCTTTCAACAAGCTCACCTGTAAGCCAGGAACGTGACCGATCCTGTCTTCACTGAACACTCTTTTGCTGCCTCAAAGCTGCAAGTTCTTGCCAGGGCTATAAGTATCGATCCTCTCCTCTGCTTCCAGATCTGTGTGCAGACACTGGCAGGCCAAGTGCCCTGTACCCTGTGCTGCGGATGATACAGAGTACTCTGAGCTTGCGCTTGGCCCGGTCCTCTCCATACATTGTTTGTGACTACTTAGCCTGCTGGCCTCTGAGGCAGATATAAGCCATCTGCTTCAGGTCTTTTTTTTGACATTCACATCCTTTGGAAAAATCAGCTGCATTTTAAAATGTTTAAAAAAAAAATCCTTTCTCCATCCAGTGCTAATCCCAGGATTGGTTTGGTCATGCCCAGCTTTTCAGACGGGGCAGAACAAGCCTCAGGTGCTCCCATTGTGTCAAGGCCCATCCTGTCAGCAGGCTCTGTAGCCGCTTGGCAGCAGCTCCTGAGGAGGTGACTGTGGAGCCTTCACCATAGGGTGGCTGAGGGTGCCCTGGCACCCAGCTTACCACATGAATGAGAACAAGGGAGGGTTTTATCCTCATGTCCTCTGCATGCGTCTCGGAGGCTGAAGAATGGCATGAAGGACACAGCAGAAGAAAATTAGTGCTAGATAGGGCTTTTTAAAAAATTATAATCTCAAATTGTAATACAGCAGAAAAGGTAAAATGTCTTCTCTCTTTTGAAATGTTTTATGCACTCTTCCTGTGACAACTTGTGTTTGAACAACGTAGGAGAAAAATTCCTTGCTTAAGAAAATCAGTGACTGCAGATAAAGGGCYAGTTCATACCACGGCCTTACATAAGCAAATCTGTGTTTTAATTTACAGTCTCTCTCAGTGGCCTTGCAGAGCCACTAGTAAAAGCTGAACAACAGTCGGTAGAACAAATGTTTTTTATTTTCATAGAGCTATTTTTAAACATAAATGCTAGTGTGTGGTTTTTATATTTCCTGGAGGATTGGGCAGAACTGTTAGCCGGCTGCACTTTTTGTTTTGGACAACTTAAGTGCTTACTTGAAAGACATATGGAAGTGCATGTTAGATGTGTATGTAATGCAGCTGCTAAACACCATCCCGGAGCTGCTGTTTCTTCCTTTGTCAGCAGAGTGACAGGATGGGACAGACGTCATCGAGTGTCCCCATTGGCCTAGGCAGTCCTTGCCATGCAGAACTGCAGAGGACTATAAAATTGTAAGAGCAGTCTTTTAAAATGATAAATATCAGCCTCTTGCAGAAATTCATCTGTAATTAGGGGCTCTCTGAAGCAGATGTACATTAAAACCTCTCTGCACAGCTGAAGCAGTGAGAATAATTTCCTAAAGGAGTTTTAATTTTGATTTCTGTTTGCTTTTTTTTTTTTTGTCTGCTTGCTGCAGGGCTAGGTAAGTACATGTGAATATTTCACCAGTAAAGCTGTGCTCTGGGGTGGTGGGACATATCTAAAGTCATCTGCATGTCCTCACATGCTCACTGGAGACCTGTGTGTGCTCTAATGTGCCAAGTATATCTGGGATGCACTGGAGCAGTTTTAGACTTTTCTGCTTTGTGCTTGACATGCATATGGGCTGGTGTTGGGGATTCAGTGGCAAAATAGGGATTTGTAGATATTTTGTCAACGCCTGCCAACGCACACAGAGAAGGCATAATGAGGATTGCTGGGCTTTCCAAAGAAGGAAATGAAAATCATCCCAGGAAGGATGTCCTCAAGTGCGGTGGGGGTTCAGCTTGCTTTTTTGAACTTCAGTGCACTAAAGTGCATTTTTAAGTACTGCTTCTGTAAAAGCAAATATGTTTTTTCTTTCTAGTTAATTAATTTGTTTGCATAAAATAGTCTTTGTTAATTTAGACAAACCTGCCATTGATCGACACAGACCACTTGCAGTGCGTAAGGACCCACTTCAGTCAGTGAGTGAATGAATCTGGTTTTTGGTAGATTCCTGGAGGCATTTGGGAAATGAAAGAAAACAGATTTTCTTAATTGAAAGGTGTCTCTTTCTCTCAGTGTGCTGAATCTAAGTAGGTCTGTCTTTAACGGTCATAAAATCAGCACTTCCAATATATTTTGCTAAAGCTGATAAGAAAAGGAAGCTTCCAACTACGTAAATTTTATTTGGGCCAGAAGCCTTTCATGGTGCATAATCCGTGCTGACTTCAACCTTTGCAACCCTATGCWGATATTTATCCTTTTAGGATAATCGGTTCTTGTGCAGGCCACAAACAAGCTTTCTTTCTGCTCTGCTACCTGTCCCTTAAGGCAGATTTTTTTTTTAATATATTTTTTATGATATCACTTTTGTGGAGAATTAAAGGAAAATTGTACTGTGTGTTTTCATCTTCATTGGCATTYAGTAAATTAAGAAATTAAATGTTTTATCACATGTTTAAGCTCTTTAACTGTTATGACTGCAGCAACAGAATATAATTTGTGCTATTTAGTAGTCTTCTGAATCAATTGTTGAGTGCTTAGATTTTTTTGTTTCCTTTCCTTTTTTTTCCCCCTTCAGGGTATGCTTGGGAGCCTGGCTGGGCATTAGACTAGACTAGCACCTGGAGTGCATTTTAAGCAACAAAAATGGCCAGATAACAGAAATGCTGATTTAAGATTATGTTACTGGAGCCCTGATTTGAGCAGAGCTCATAAGCACATGGTAAATTCTAAGTACAGGGGTAATCCCTCTTTAGCAGTGGGGCCATGGACCTAATTCAGCCTTTGCTGAATAGGCTAAATAGAATTCCAAGCTAAAGCTAAGCAAGTCCTGTACTTTAATGCACTGTTGAATATAGTGCTGTGGAGAGGGCACAGATGAAAAGTTCAGGCAAATTAGTTATTTAAGATATCACGGCTCCTGAGGAGTTCTTGTCATATAACATTGCAAGTAGATGAGGTAGCCCAGTCTGTGCTCTCCTTGCGTTTTGGGATCTGGTAGAGTTTTTAGAAACAGTACTTTATCTGACCAGGTAATTTAATTTCATTCAGAGTTTTGTGTAGATGGGCTTCCCTTCTCCTTTAGGCCAGAGATTAAAAGAGAGAGAAAGATAACACTTGGGACTTGTCATGGCAGTACAAAAAAATAAAAAGCAAACAAACAAAACCGACCACTTATTTTAAGGAAGATGATAGTCCTGCAGACCAGGAACTCCCAGGAATAGTTTAAGTGATGGCTGGCAGAAGGATGTGCATAAAAGGCACTGTAGGGCAGGCTTGGGGGAACAAAATATTGAAGAAAGAGAATAATGGAGAGAGAGAGAGGCCATGGAGGACTGAAATGGAGAGACTGAAAGAGGAGCAGTGGGAGAGATTGAGAAACATAGATGGTRAAGTGTGGGAAGGTGCAAGGAGAAGAGGGAAGCTGAAAATAAGGAACAGAAAACCATGCAAAGCAGCACCCAAGAAYAAGGAGAATAATACAGGAAAAAAAAAGGTGAGGTGAAAAATACACTCCAACACTCTTGATATTAATCTTCAGTTTCCTTTTTTTGTTTAAAGCTGTAACTCTGCGCAAGTTAGCTTTATTTTGTTCACGATTCAAAACATGTTTCTCCAGCTGAGCTTGCAGAAGTTTTTCTGTTGCCTTAAATTAAGCAAAATCTTCTGACAAGCCAAGACTGTTCTGTCATCACTTTGGTAAATCAAAGGGAAGGTCTGGGAGGATTTTATGGGCCACTTGAGATATTGTCCAACATTCTTGTCCGTGTCATTCTGACGTGTCTGGGGGTGACTTTGGGTTCAGTCCTGCAAACACTGGTTAAAATCCTGGTAGTTTTTGCTGAACGGGAGCCCTTTTGTGTGTCTCTTCTGCTCTGGAGAAGGAGATCAAACTCCCTCTTCACTGAGCCTGGCTGTAGTTCTCCCTTTATACTTCTGGAGCTTATGGTTTAACATTGCCATTTGAAATACTTCCCAATTTTAAATTTAGTTTTGCAAAGTGCATATACTTTCAACTGCTGATGGTCTGGATTCTTAGCAAAGTGAAAAACTGGCCAGACATCAAACTTTCTTCTGCGAACCAGTTGTTCATATCCTTATTTCCTGATTCCTTCTGTGGTGGAGAGAGGAAGAAGCTGTTAAGAAACCAAACCAAACAAAAACTTTCAGCCATTTAAAGGGCTTTTACTGTAAAACTGGAGTTTGATAGCAGTAGTGGTACCCACTCTGAGAGGAGCTGAGTTGCTTGACTACTAAGATTGTAACTCACCAGGAAGATCCAGAGCCATAATGTTGCTTGCCGCGTGTTAGGGGAACTGTCTTTATATAGCTATACCCTGGAGCTGGGCCTTCTTCCCGTCTGTCTGCACCCCTCCCTTTGGGGCCAAGAGGGAAAGGATCTCTTTTTTTCCTCTAGAATTGCCTAATCTCTCCATTGACACTCAAAATACATATGGCTTTTTCCCCTTCCTCTTTTGGTGTGAAACGCTGTAATATGTTGCAGGTGAGCTAGTTAGAGCTCCCCTTTTTAGTTACTTTAAACCAAAAAGTTCTGAACCAGACTGGGATTTGTGGGCACTGTAATATCAATCTATAATGTTTGGATTGAGATTATCAGTTGCAGACCAACTGAAGGATTTTGTAGGCCTTCTACTTGGGGACAGGTTTGTGTTCAAGTCTTTTTTTAATTTAGTAGGTGACATTAGTGAGTCTGTATTTTAAAATTATGGCCCTTGATGACAGGATTTGACAGAGGCAGAGTATTGGAATATAAACAGAGACTCGTGTCAAGCAGCAATTCAGGGCAAAGTTTATCTCCTTGTCATGCAATTGTTTTGAAAGTTCAAGCTGCTAGAAATGTATGGGGGGAAAGGTTCACTTGGAAGAAGAATTTGTTTTGGAAAGAATAGCACAAAACTGTTTCTATGAGCTCTGTGGCCAAAAGTGTACTCAAAAGCAAAATTTGTCAGGCTGCTGTTTACTGAGCTATGAAAGCCTCAGGTTATGTCTCTATGTAGTCTTTTAGTCTGAAAATTGCAGTCAGTTTCTCCGATGGCTGAAYTGCACAGTGCTGACAGTGATGCTTAATCAGGCCGTTATGCTGACGTGCAGGCATTTGGCCTCTGCATGCAACACCTTCAAATCAATCCTTGTTATCATTGAAACTGTGAGGAACAGTGCCTGGTTTGTTCCTTATGGATGTTCCTTCCTTATGTGTTGCAAGATCAGGACCAATTCTCAGAATTTTTAAGCAGGCTTTATTCACACAAAATTTTGCTATGTTTTTAATGGGAATTTATGGAAGTGAAATGTAGGAGGTCACAGGGATTGTAGCGAATGAAAGTGTMGTTTGAGATAGAGCGGCTAGGGCAAGGATGGTGAACGACCACGGTTGTAAACCTTGGGAATTTGTCCGTGAAGCACCAGCAGCTGTGGCTGGTGCTCGCACAGTGGCTCCTGGGTGCGGGCACCTCGCATAGCTGGGTGCCGTGTGAGGCTGCTCTGCTGCCCAGCACCTCCCTCCAGCTCCCCTCCATCCCATCCGCCTCTGCCTCCGCTGGCCGGCTGCGGTTAATCCTCCCTACCCAGGCTCTTGGCTCCCAACCAGCTTGCAGAATTTACGCAGGAATTTACTCTCCGTGCTGCAGTGGCCGAGTTGTCACCTTGCCTTGTCCTCGGCGGCGGAGTCACCAGGTGGTGCTGTGACACAGGGAAGCGCCGGGCCTTGCGGCAGCGGTTCCACGGTGTTCAGTGTGGCCATCCGCCTCCTGCCGTGGGTGGCCGTGTTAAGGACCAGAGCATTTTGCTCTTTGCAGTGGCTTTTGTGGCGAGTCGGTTCTTCAGGCCAAGTTGCCCATGTTTATCACCAGGCAGAGCCTTCTCTGAGTGCTGCCACATACCTTGTGACTGTGCTGTTTTACTYGCAGGCTGCTCTACCTTAGTAAAAAAGATAGTACCAAAGACTAAACATGCCTAAGGATGTCCCCAGAATGTGCACTGCCAAGTCCCTCGAATCTCATGTGCAAAGCCAGTGCCACCAAAAGCTGCTCCTGAGGTGGAGGACTGTTCATCAGCACCAAGCTCCTGCCTCCCTTTTCAGCAGGCAAAGCACTTGGTCTCGTGGGGCCATCCCTATCACATGCCTGTCAAGGGCAAACAAGATTAACTGAGATCCCGCTCTTTGATTTCAGTTTAAAATCCTCCATATCTCCTGGCAGTTTAGCTACTGCTCTCAATCTGATATCSTGTCAGGAGAGGGGAAGGAAATATGTAGGAAAAGATACTGAGAATTATCTGGAAATTTGTCATTATTAATAATTTGTTAATAATGGTATAAACCCTGTTATTTCTGCACTCCRGTCACCCTCTGGCTTGGTAGTGTGGTTAGCTGCTGCTTTCTACAGTGCTGCTGTGATTTAGTCCTATGCTCTAGTTCTAATTTATATGTTGTTTCTTTGACCTAAGAAGATGAGCTTTAAAAAATGCAGAGCTGAGCTGGGCAGTCCAGTGCTTGAAAAATCTATAGGCTGAGTTACTTTTTTTTTTTTTTTTTTTTTTTGGTAGATATGCATATGCACCAGTGTTGCTGTTCTTGGGTTACACTGAAGATAAAGTAGCTGGGGTCACTAGAGAACTGACCCACAGGCCACGTGCTCTTCATCAAGCAGTTTCTGTTTTGCTTGATTATTATTATTTTCTCTATGAGAGCTATTAAAAAAATAGCCTTGAAGGAAGCTCCATTGTTCTTCCTTTCCCTTCTCAGGCCCCTTTTTTACAAAGATTCCCTTATATTCCTGTGCCAACTTTACCAAAATAGAGCTGGCAGGTCACAGGAGAGCAGCAGTGTACAGAATCTCTGCATGAGTCAGTGCAGAGCAGTCATGTGGGTCCCTTCTCTGCTTCTAGGATAGTTCAAGTGACGGCTAATGCTGTCACCCACTGCTGCTACAGAGTAAAACAAGGATTTATGCCTTGCTGCTGGGCAAATGCATTTCAGTGGACTTTGTGTGGAGGAAAGAGAGCTCCCTTTTTAACAGTCTGTATCATCTTTCCAGTGTAGTCTTGCTTTCTGTCAAGGTGATGGTGTTGCTTCTCGTGAGCCCCCACAACTGGGGAAACCTTTCTATACTTTACATCCTTGGAGGAGTGAGGACTATTCCTGCTAGCTGAGGAGCAGGTTGGTAGCTCCTGTTCTTTTTTAATCAAATGCCAGATGAGAGAGAGCACTTTGGACAAATCCTCCAGAAAACCAAGTGTTTGGGGAGGAGAGAAGAGAAGGAAAGGAAGAGRAGCCTGTCTGCTTGCCTTGAAGTTCTTCTGGTTGCAGTCATGACTGTCCATGCCTCCCCCTCAGCCTGAAGAGCTCGAGCTTGGAGCCTGAGTTTTCACTGCCTGATAATGCCCAGGAATCTTGGAACCCTCTGGAGAGACTTTGGTTTCACGTGACTGTATACACAAAGACAGGGATGTTTCTAGGAAACTGAACTTCTTGTTAACGTTAGCTACTCTGTAAACACTGGCTGCCTCTGTCCTGGCTCTCCCATTTCTGCTCGAGCTCGTCTCGCTTTGATAGGGTGATGAAATGGTGTTGGCTCTCTAGGTTTGATTTTAAATTTATAGTAGGGTGAGTCAGTGGTGTTGATTGGGATCTCTGGGTGGACTTCTGATACAAGAGATAGATGGAGAGATAGTAACCAACGTTACAGTCCAGGGTGGGGAAGTGTTCAAATTCTTTTTTTTTTTTTTTTTTTTTTGCCTATCAGAGGGCAAAAGATGCAGGAGAACATTAGGTATATGAGAAGATGTACTTGAATCTTGATCATTTTTTATGTCTAAAAGCTTACTGGGCTGGGATCTGGTAGAGAGCAGTAGAGATAAATTGCCTCAATGAGTGTGGAGAGACCTGTTAACTACAAAGGCATCTACAAAATGGCAAAGCAAGTAAGACTGCATTTGCTGGCTCCAAGGGAAGCGGATAGCTGAGAAGTTGTACGTGCCTGGGTTGAATTCCGCAGTGGGATGTGTGCAGGATGCGTGCGAAGGGAAGCCACGTGCTGGATAATGGCCCTGGCGAGGGAGCCAAACCTGATGGCAGATGTTTGGGAACAGGAGAGGTGTGCAGGGCTGCAGGCACCTCCTGCTCTGAGGCAAAGCAGAACTGGCGGCCACTATAAGTATTTTGCTAATGGGCGAGGGCAAATGGAAAACAAACAGGAAGGATCAGATGATACATTGTACACTCAGGGGCCAGATATCTGCTTGCCAAGGGCTTGTTACTATTACTTTTCTATTTTAAAAGGGTTATTGGGASTATAAGGGTGGTATTCAAGGTGCATGTAAATAACAAAGGAATGAACTCAGCATCTGACTATCTCTTAAGGCACTTAAGTTTGCTCATTGTTCCTGTAGTAGCTGAACTCTTGACAAACTGTATCTGGCTTAAATTCTCACGAGGCTGTTGTAAGGTGAAACTAGGTTATTATTCTCATGTAGCAGTTAATTGAGACTGATTGAGCCAAGTTTTGAGCTTTGGATTTCTGTGCTAAATGCAGTCCTTGCAACATAAGGAGTGAAGGCTGTCTTGTAATATAAAAAGACTGACCTGGTTGGGCGYAGAAAAAATGTCTTTGAGAACAAGGAATACACTTCCTACTTGTAGAGGGAATTGCATTTAATCTAATTCTAATGCATATCAGAGGAAAAAAACCTTATTTTGTASCTAACTTACGGTGTACAGTATCATATTTGGCCTGAAATTACGCTAGTGACTTGTAGGGTGTGTACTGTGGGGAAAATTGGACACGGATCATCCTGATTTTATGGGAGTGACATAGTGACCCATTTAAAAGATACCAAATGATACATACTATGAGCTTAGAGAAGGGTGCCTGACAAACAGAAACGCAGACTTGTTCCTGTATGGGCCTCGTGGACTGGTGGTGATCAGAAGAGCAGTGTTGAACTGAAGAAATGAGGAGCTGCAGGCTCGTTGTCCCCCTAAAAAAGCATTTGCATCAAGATGAGTGCATTTATGCTTGGATCCGGGGGAACCAAGTCCTGATACTAAATGGAAGTGTCATGTGCTATTTGGCCAGTGCGTTTCATTCAGGAAAGGACATGATAACCCCCACGGTCCTGGGGGCCATCTGTTTCCAGTTCCTCACTTTCAGAACTTGCTCTGCCAGTGTGTCCCCCAGGCTGGTGCAGTAACTTCTGTTGGCGGCAGGAGACCACCTCTCATCTCCTKGGAAGCTCTTGTTGCACAAACCCATGCCAGGCTTGACCAAACCCCTCACTGTTCTGGAGCTGATGAATGCAGTCAAATGCCGGTTAGAGAGAGTGATGATGGACTGGTGAGGAGAAGGGTCACTGAGCTGGTGGAGAGCTAGCAGAGAGGCTTGCTCTTCGCCCGGAGCTAAGAGTCAGACTGCTTTGGGAAGCAGGTGTGTCTGTAAGTCTGGGGTGTAGGTTTGGCAAATCATCAGGAAAAGGATCGCTGCCAAAGATCATGTTGTGCATCCTGGAAATATTTTTTTCTTGTTATTTAGGTCTGTACAGAAAACTGGAATTCACAAAAATTCCCTGTCCTGCGCGAGCTTCGTGTTGAGCGCAGAAGGCGGCTTCAGAGCCCCTCGACCTGCGCTCCTGTGGCGCGGCCGGAGCTCCCGGGCAGCTGTGCGGAGCAGCCGAGAGCCAAGCGGCGCTGTGAGGAGCTCCTCTTGCATTGTCACCTCTGTGCTTAGGCAGTGGTGGGGTGTGCTCACTTGATACATCTCACAGATGGAAAAACCACATACGGGGGAAGGTATTTGTGCTTCTTAGGCACCGCTCCTCGTGAGCAGCTGCAGTTTCACTGGAACAAGCCTGGCACTTGGTGGATTCGGATGAGTCCCAGGGTGATATCTGCAGCAGCTCCTCTGAAAGGCGTTATTTCTCMTTGTAGGAGAGTCTTCAGAGAAGCGATACCCAAATACAGGGAAGGTCGTGTTTGAGGCTAGCAACAGTTTATAGGGTGGAAGGATTCTTGGATTAAAATACTGCCCTTGGAAACTATGATGAGGGGATCTGAGGTGCATAACTCTCCTTGTATGTTCATACAGTTGATAAAAATCCAAAGGCAGTTTCAGATGCTCTTCTAGCTGCYTGCCACAGCCTTGCAGAGCAGCTGTAACTGGATTAGTAAGACATGGAAAATATTGCAGTGCTGCTTGCATCTGATCGCCTGAGTAATGATTAAAATGTAAATGGGAAGCACAGAGGACAAGGGCAGGCTGCAACAGCCAAAGCTTTGTAGTGTTTGTTTTTTGGATAGCTTGTTAGTTTTTTAACTCCGGTTGGGAGTTAAAAGATAGTAGTATTGCCATACTCAAACCTTACTTTTGAATTAAGGCCAGCATGCCAGAAAGCACCAAATCTGCACCCTGGATGGCTTGGCTTTGCATGGGGGGTAACATTCCTCCTAGGGGCCAGGCTTGACCAGAGCCTGGTGCACGTTTCTGCAAAAGCCCAGCAGTGCCTCAGGTGCAGACCTAGCAGTTTGCTTGGCGGTAGCTAATAAAACACTAACCACCTAGCAGTACTGCAGTGCCATTGCACTGCTGTGAATTTTCAAATTCCATCAAAAGTTCTGCTGTGGATAATGGGTATGGGCCAAGCAGTTGGAACTATAAGTCAAAATCTCCATCATGGCTAAACCTTACAGTGGAAAGAACAGTTATTTTAATATGCAGAAACTAAACTGCGAAGTCGAAGCCAGCACTGCCTGGTAGGGCTGCTAGGACTAAAGGTCTCTCCACCTTTTTTTTTTTTTTAAAGTCTCATTGATTATTTTTCTTCTCTTGAAGTGTAAACTATGTCCATCTTCCTCAGATTTGCCAGGCCACCAGTTACAGAGATTTTGAAGGCTGCTTTCCTCCCCCCCCCATTTAAAATACCACATCTTGAAGGTAGAAGACATTTTTCTCCTTTACAACTTCAGCCCCATTGAAATGTTTTCATCTCTACGTTGTCGTTACTCCCCCAGTGAAAGTTCTGCCCCCCAGCAAAGCAAGGGCCACTGCTTCCCATCTGTTGGGTCGCTGATGGGAGTCAAAGCGGCCCAGCGAAGAAAATTTAGCTTGAAAAATCTTGAGCATGAACCAGTTCCCCTGTTACTTTTCAGTTAGTGAGGAGCCAGCCGAGAGGCTTGTGCAGTGGCATGAATATGTGCCTGGAAGCCAGGAATTGATCCTTATTTCAGATGCTGATTTCCTGGCTGAGCTGGATTCAGGTTCTTTCTCACAAGAGCTTTGCCCTGTACCCTGGCTTTGGGTTTTTGACACTGCCTTTTTCGTTCCACTCTCTGTGTCTGCTACCCAAGGCAGCCACACCTCACTCAAAGGTGTCTCATGGGGATCATCAGTGGGGCAAATTTGACTACAGCTGTGACTGGAGCATAGGAGTATTTGTTGCACCTGTGGAAGCAGCTTGACCTGAGGAAATTTCAGAATAGTTTGGTGGAATCGTGGCTCCTCATGGTTTGTGATTCTGGCTGCTGAGGGGGTGTGTGCGGGGGCTGCCCAGAACCACGCCATTCGCCTGGCCACRTTTTGCTCCCTTGGCCCCTCAGCGGTGGGACTGAGCTGCCCAGCCCTTGTCTGCTTTTTTTGAACGCTCAGAGTTAATACCCACTAGATTATTAGGGTGTCATCATTCTTTTTGTAATGTCTGAGTAACATATGTTACTCAGGCAATGTAAATGAGACATCTGCCTGTAGATTATGGTGCAGTGAATCCTAGTGATTACAAAAAATATTTTAGGGGAACAGATATTTCTAATTTTGTGAAAATTGATACAGATTGAGATACTGCAGGTTGACTCTTGGCATTGTCTAAGTCAACAGCAGAAGTCCCATCCTTTCAAAGGAGCTAAGTGCTTTAGCCTTATGTTGTAGAGATCAATTCTCCTTCTGCACACAGATTTTTGTGGTACCCATCACCAGGGTATCCAAACCCCTTTTTAAAGCTGAAATGGGAAATTAGTCATGAGATCTGTAGTGATTACAAGCCAGATGTTCTTTTTTCTTTTTACTTTGAAAGTGGGAGGACAGGAGGGAGTTTCCTCAGTGTGTTTGCTCTTAGCAGGCTACTTCCTCATGTGAAATACTCTATGGTATTCTGGTTTTATTTGCATTTACAAAGCCCTAGAGTCAAAAAAGGATTTTTGCATAGTTTATCTTGTTTTATGTATATTAAAGAAGACCTACTTGTTAACACAGCATAGAAAAATAATGCATAGTCAAGAATAAAATAGCTGCTGCAGCAGTATGCATAATTATAGGACCGCCATTTAGTAATCAGTCACAATGTGTGTGGATTTTTTTTTTTGTGTGGTGATTTTAACATTTATTCCAATTTGGATGTAAAAATAATTTACAGGAAGAGTTGCGTTTGCGCAGCACATTAGGGCTTGACCTATCCAAATCCATTAAAAGCCCTTATAATAACCAGGCAAAGTAATAAAACCCTAATCAGGGACACATTTACAGAGTGTTACAGTTCCACTGAATTCAGAAAAGTGCTTGAAGGGCTGAGGCTTATAGTTATGCAAAGGTAGAAATGAGACATACAGATTTAAGCTTAAGAGCTAAGTTTTATTGCATTAGTTTTTTTAATTATTTTATTCTTGCAAGTTGCACACATCTGGAAGGATGGAGAAGAGAGGAACATACCAATTGCCTGTTTATAATAAGAATGTATTTTATTTTGTCTTTTTTTTTGCTGTATTGTTCAAATTGAACTTGTATTTTTTCTTATCTTCCTCCCTGCTGCCACAAATGGACCAGAAGAAATCAGCATCTGAATTGTTTGCTTGCAAATTGGTTGCCAGTATCCTGTAATTCTGCTGCCTTGAGACACAGTCTCATCTTTACAGTGCTGTGAGCTGAAAAGAGCCAAATGGGGTGATTGTCTGTCAGTAGGAATGTGGATAGGAACATCATATTTTGTGGTGTGCTGCTCTCCATCCTGTGGTTCTTAAAATCCTCGTGCCTAAATCTGTGGATAAAGGATTGGAGGGGTAGATGATGCCTCACTAGTGTGAAAAGAACTGCTCGTGCTTGTATTGATTCCATATTTTTATCAGGAGCATCTTTGTTTTAAATATTCATATCCATTTTACCAAGCAGTGGGAGCTTCTGAAGTTGTGGTCACTTTCTGCGCTGGGATTCATTTCTTGCTATGATATTTCTATTCCTTCCCCTCTACCAGCCTGTTTGCTTAGGACAGTGCACTCTATAATTGATATTCTGCAAATGGGCTGTGAGGCTTATGAAGAAGCAAGGAGAATGGTTCCATGAGTGACTCGTCTGAGTGTTCTTCTAATGATACAAATGACTCCGTCTACCTTTTGCTTCATGCAAAGATAGGAAGAACATCTTCATTCAGAAAAAAAGTACTATATACTTACTCATTTCATGGAGTGGCATTCCCTTGATGTTGATGCATTAGTTAGCATAGTGCTGAAGCCTATGGATTTGCCACGGATAAGGATGTTTCTGAAGAAGTTCACGATCTGTTCCTTAAAGTACTACCTAACCCTTGAGTGCATATTCTCAGCTGCTGAAAATTGTAAAATCCTTTCAGCATGGTACTGCTGTGACCTTTTACATATGCTGAATATTTGTCCTGTTGATGTTGCGTATGTATCACCATGGGTAAAACAGGAGAATCAGAACTCAGAGTGTAAAAAAAAAGAAAACAAAACACACACACACACACACACACAAAAAAGACAAAATGCAAAACTTTAAGAAGTAAGAATGTCGTCTGTATGTGTGTTACCGAGACACATGGCTTGACAAATCTGTTACAATTCCTTAACGAAAAAGGAGCAAAGCAATCATTGCAATTCAGAGTGACAAAGATGATTAAGGGACTGGAGCATCTACTGTATGAGGAAAGACTGAGTGAGCTGGACCTGTTTAACCGGGAGAAGGAAGGACTGAGGTGGGATCTGATCAACATGTACAAATAACTGAAGGGAGAATGTAGAGAGGATGGGCCAAACTCTTCTTGCTAGTGGCCAGTGACAGAATAAGGGTTAATAGGTGTAAATTAAAACACAAGAAGTTCCATCTCCATGTGAGGAAGGACTTCTTTCCTGTGAGGGTGACAGAGCCCTGGAACAGGCTGCCCAGAGAGGTGGTGGAGTCTCCTTCTCTGGAGATCTTCCAAACCCACATGGTTGCCACCCTGTGCCACGTGCTCCAGGTGTCCCTGCTGGAGCAGGGAACTTGGACTAGATGATCTCTAGAGGTCCCTTCCAACCTCAGCCAGTCTGTGATTCTGTGATCCTCATTAGTTTCCAGGCAATTGGATATGAAGAGAAAGCCCAGATAGCAAAGGACAACACAGATGATAACAGAAATGCTTTCTACAGCTTTAGTAAGGAGGTCTAAATGCATTACCRTGAAGCCTTTTCTGCTTCTTTGAACCAACCAGGCTTTCCTTGGTTTGAGAGATCTACCTGAGATACTTCCCTGTCATAGGTGAGAGATAGGATATGATTAGCAGTAAAAGATGTCTACTGTGTTTTCAAGATGGTTTATAACATTCACTCATTGTGATATGCTTTGCTTTCAGGCAAGTAGGTGTCTTGCTTGATGGATTTAAGAAAATTGTCTAGATAGCTTTAACCKAGAAACAGAATGATAATTGTTGCTGTAAGATGGAAGGTTTTCCTTTTTTATTGCCTTCCTCTGGGTTCTCTATAGTTATGCTCTGGGAGCTGGGCTGATGGCTCCTCACGGCAGCAAACCAGAAGCAGGGAGTGTTGGTCTCAGCCGAATCCCTTCAGCAAATAAATGACCTGGCTCCTGGGGAGCTCCTGTTGCCGCCTGCAGCAGGGAGAGCCCTCGGCACTACAAACCAGGTTCCTTTCTGGTTGCAGTCTGTTGATTTCACTGGAGTTGCACCAGGGGTAACTTTAACCCAGTAGGTAGTTAAGCAATCATAGGAGCAGTGTCTAAGAGAGCCTGTAGGATAATTGGAGGGGTAACAGTGTGGCTGGCACGTACTTAGTTTGGCAGCTGTGCTTGAGAGGTGTTAGGGAAACATAAACTTGAAAAGTTTGCTAATCTTAGCTTGAAAAGTTATTAAGAGTCATGACCTGAAAGCTGAAGATGTAGGAGCTTCCTAGGAATGAGCTCTGCTTCAGTCTGCACTTGGTGTCACATCCCTGGCAGAGACTAGGACTCTTTTGCTAAAGAGATTTATTTGCAGTTGCCCTTAATAGTGACCTATAAAGGAAGAGAAAAAGGTGCGTGAGAGTAAAGCATTGTGACAGAGGGTTCAATATCTAGTTTGGAGCACCATGGAGGAAACTGTGTCTCCTGAGGAGGGAAATGCAATTTCTTTCATACGGTGAGTGGTATTTCAGGTTTTGTCCAGAAAGTTTAAGTCCAGAATCAAAATTATATTCTCACGTTCAGCACAGAGACATTTTTTAGAAAAATGTGTGGTGCTGGTCTAGTCTAGTTGTCATGCAGAGATGGCTGCTAGAATTGCAAGTGAAGGCAAAGGTCGGGAGTGGTGAGAGGATGTGTTGCTAATCTTGATCAAAGGCTACTGGGCTGGTTCTAAATATGTTGCTCTCTTTGATCTTTGTGTATTGACTGAACTCAGTAGATAAACACCTGTCAGTGTGGCATGAGCATTTACTGTGGCTTTGGAGCAGGCAAAGGACTCCTTTAAATTACGTTTAAATGAGTTAGAATGACCATTTTCTAATTTTTGTAAAGAGTACTTGCAGTGGTGATACAGATTCATTTACACATGGAGGAGGGACCTTAAGTACCTCCTTTCTCTTTCATATTTGAAGAGATGATTAAGGATTGCAGAATGGTTTACAGGGAAGGCAAAGGCTTTTTTTCTTTTCCTATTGTGTGCCATCAACAAACTGTGCTATTGCCTTGCCACTTTTTGAGAAATTTGTGTATATTAGCTTAGTATCTTCAAAGATAGATACAATGGAGCTTACGGATAGTCCTCATGATGAATTCTGATGAGATTACCAGAAAACCTTCCACTGACTTTTTAATGACTTAGATCGGGCCCAGGGTTGTCATTGCTARTGTCTTGGAAAGGTCACCATTGATTTCTTTGCATACTTTTTGCCTCCAAGGAGGCTTGTGCAATTCTATGGGCAATGCAGTGATGCTGCTTTTCTTTTTCCTTTCTAAGTGGCTGAGTAATTTATATTTTCTGCCTAACATCGAGGCTTCATGGGACAGCAGAACGCAACTGGAAAACACTGGGTTCTTGGGGAAGCTGTTCATATCTTAAGTGCTTAAAATAGTATTCCTGAGTAATACCAGGCTTCCCCTGCTCCCCTCCTCTCTCCAGAGGCAATTCCAAATTTGATTCGCTGCTGGTATTATTGGTGGTATTATTTTTCTGTACTGACTGGAAGGAAGGACTGGTGCTGCAGATAAAAGCCACCTGCCACACTGCAGTATAAAGGGCAACTTGTGCTGCATTGGAATATGCTGTTTTACCACAATCCAGTAACACAAGCTGCCTAGGGACAGTTGAGCATCTTGGGGTGTTCAACTCCTTGGATTCCTGCCTTACGAAAACCACTTAAAGCCTTTATGAAGCTTCTTCCAAGTGTGCTTGTTAGTCTCGTCATAAAAAAGATTAGATGCACAAAGTTCGTAGGGGTAGTATATGCAAAGGTTAATAGTTTTATTTTGGAAGGATGCTTGGGCTACCCTTGCAACGGGTCTTGCTGAAATTGTTTCTCTGGACGACGGCTTTGCTGGGTGAGTGAGGTACCACGTGTTTGAAAGTGCACTGTTCCTTTTCCTGTACAAATAAACGGCTATATGCAAGTGGTCTTTGCAGTAGGAATATAAAATGCACCCCAAAATATATGAGACTTCAGCAGAAGGTGATGTTGGGAAGAGAGGTGGGGAGATGATGATGACAGTGAAATAGTCCATGTACTGTCTTTTCCTTTCAAATGCTTAACCTGCTCCRCTTACCAGTAGATAGAGTTTACTCAGGCATTAACATTTGACTRTTTCTTTAAGTAAAATATTGGCATCGTGCTCTCCTGAATTCACTTTTTTCCTTTCCTTCCTTTCCAGGATACTGGGGTTGGGAAATCAAGCATAGTCTGTCGATTTGTTCAGGACCACTTTGATCACAATATTAGCCCTACTATTGGGTAAGTACCCTGCACTATATCCTTTTTTTTTTTTTTTCTTTTCCTATATGTTTCTTTTGATTCTGTTGCCCTCAGTTGAAGTCTTTTCTCCTCCCAAAATTCAAGGTTCTGAGTAACTGTTGTCTTTTGCTATGCAATTTATCATTTCTGTTTAACCGTTCAGACTCCATTAATGCCTCTCACCTCACACTCAGTGTGTCCAGGGTGGCCCAGAACCAGGTCACATCTGCTCTCCCTCTTCTGGTAACACAGAGTSCACCTCAGCCTGCTGTGTGCTCCCTGGTGAGAACAGCACACATCCTACTAAATGTTYCCTTTCGGGGTACCTGAACAGTTAGGAAATTGGTCTAAGTGAAGACTAGTTCCTTTAGTTTTTACAGAAGAAAAACTTGAGGCCAAACTTTGAGCTCATTTGCATTGAAGTAAATGTAGAGAGATTTCGGATTTCCTTTAACTCAAGCAAACAGAAAAATAACCTTGTCCCTTTCTTTTTCRCTATAAAGAAGCTCCTAAAATCTAAATAATCCTAGAAATCCTTTATTACTGTTGTCCTTTTAATTTAGCATATTTTTCTTCATTCATCATCTAAAGAGAGCTTTTTGATCTCATACTCACACGGTGTCTTTTTTATCTGTCAAAAGTTTCCCGCTTGAGACGATGCCTAGGTCATAGGACCTCAGGTTTCAAATCACTTTAGTTCCTATTAGCCAGTGAAGTACCAGATCTGACGCTTGGAGCTTGAAGAAACAAAGTCTCACAACCCAAACAGGCTGTAATTTACATGATTACTAAAACATCCTACCAAGCAATGGCTGGAGGAATATTAAAGGTAGTTTCCAGCAGTTCTGAGTTGTAGGTATTGTCAGCTGGCATGTTAACAGTGTCTGCTCCCAGAGGTGAATGTGCTTTCATCTGGCTTTAGAATGTGTCACCATGTCCCTATTTTTAGAAGGCAGGATAATGCAATTTAAACAAAATATATTAATTCATCCCTGCTCATCATAAAACTGCCAGGCTACTGAGTGATAGACCGTCAGAAGCCTGTTAGTCATGCAGCTGACTTTAATTCCAAAATCTTTTCTTTTTACCATTTTYGGAACAAATCTGCCTCATACATAATTACCTGGAAAATCTTGAAAATATTTGATATGATGGAGGAAGCTGGTATATATTATTTATAAAGGAATAATTTTAATGGGAAGAGTTGATCTTGCCTTTGTGTTATAGCTGTTTTAAGTCTTCTGAGAAGGACTTGCACTGTTAGAGTGCAAGTCAGGGATGAGAGGATTTCTTCCAAACCTCTATCTTTAAATGCATGAATGTTCATAGTGAAGTGTTATTGATGGAAGGACACTTGTTTGCAGTGACAGAATTGACGATAACTTGAGTGAACCTTAATTCTGAATCATCATCACTCTTTTTCTCTAATGTTGCTAAGTCAGTGTCTTCTGCTCACATGGAAAAAGATGCTATTTCTCATAATTATAACAACAGAGGAATGTATTTCTTCTTTTGGGGGATTGAAATGTGAATGCTGGTTTACACAGTGGTGTTTATAAAGGCCAAATTTTTTTGTAAGTTCTTTTTTATTATCTTCTTTCTCCAAATTAACCAATTACGTTAAGTATGATCCTTGTAATCTACAACTGCTGCTGATGCTCTGAAGTTCCTGTTTTTGAAGCTGTAAAGTATTGCTTAATGCTTTGGGAAGATGTATGAGAGCCGAAAAGCACACACCCAGAAACCAACCAAGGAAAACACTGCTGCTCTTGCCTTATTTAACATTTCTAAATGCAGTGCAGCATTGTTTAATTTGAACATTTTGCAGATGGCTSTAGAAGGAAACTCTGGTGCATAGTCCACAGGAAAGGCTTTGATCAGTTCTATGTCATTCAGTGTAATTTGGTTCTTTTGTAATGACAGTGCGTTGTATTGAATGCATCTTTATAGGCTTGTAAGAGAGTCCAGGAGCCTCTCCCCACCTGCTTTCARTTCAAATGCTGTAATGTGCAAATACCCTGTACATTTTTAAATTTCTGTCTTAAAGTATTTTAAAAATACAGAGTGGAAACACAAGCAAATTAAAAAAACAAAAACACAAAAAAAGCAAGAGGCTATAAAATTTCTACAATTAGGGGTGAAGTCTTTTCCATTTGTTTACCATGTGTACTTCAGCACATGTGACTTGGCTGGGTCAGAGTAATGGATAATTATATACATTTCCAGTCTCCTAGATTTAGCAGAGATGAAAGCATTCATAGCCTGGTGTGATGCTGGCTCTTGTTCTCAGATGTGCAACTCCAAGAAGATGATGTTCACCAGCAGTGGAAGCTACGTGTGAATGGCAGGAGCGCTAGTGCTCCTGGRCCTAGGCACAAACAACCCTCTGAACCTCAGAAGCTTTTTCTCTTTTAAAAAATAAACATATATATATTTAACCTGATAGGAGTGTTTTCATCAAGAGTTCGGGATTTTCCTATTCGTCAGTCTAACCTAGCAAAGTTATAAGGTCCATAGGTAGGAGATATGGAATAATGTTGCTCTTAGGAATTTCTGTTGCTTCCATATCTGGGATTATCAGTAAACAAGATCTGGCTGTAACTTTTCCTTTGCAGAGCATCTTTCATGACTAAAACTGTGCCTTGTGGGAATGAGCTTCATAAATTTCTGATCTGGGATACAGCTGGTCAGGAGAGGGTAAGTATTATTTTGTGGTATGTTTTTGTTTTACATGTCTCTTCTAGCGCGTTGGCGCACCAAGCCCACTGTGCATTTCAGCTTCCCTTTCGCCGCAGAGCTGAGCCCCAGCCTAAGGATGTCCCCTCTGGCCAGGTTCTGATCTTTTTCAGCAGCTGGGGCCGTGCCATGGGAATCAGATCAGTCACTGCCCTCAGCACAGCTTGGCTTGTGGCCAAGCAGATACAAGTTGGGCAGTTCCATCTATTGTTTCACCAGTCTGATGTGCTTCAGCTTTTGTTCACATTGGAAGGAACTTGGTGTATGTGGTACATGGCCTGGCAGGTGGGCTGAACACAGGTGGTGACTCCACCATTGTCCAGAACTGGGGCACTGAATATGGGTACAGATACTTATTTTAAAATAGTTTTACTGGCAGCAATATTCAATAGTAGCCTGGCTGTAGCATTCTGTTAATATATGCCCACATTTATCTTGGTACATTTGAAAGACATGGAGAAAAGCAACGCATGTGTTTTAAAGTATTTTCAAAGATTCCTGTGAAATTGCACTCCTCCTGCTATTAGAAAAAATGTAACTTTTATTCTTGTTTTAGGACTGGGAAAAAAAAAAGATGTTTATTCATACTAGATAAAGTATGAATTTATCTGAATATACTTTATTTACTTCATAAAGTATACATTTTATGGTGGGTCCTACATTACTCTGTTCGCTATACCTTGCATCGGGACTGYAAGCAATAAAGATTTTTGCTGTTAAGTGCAGGAAATGCTTGTGTTTTTACTCTTACAACATGAAGTATGATATGAAGTGTGCTTGATGAAATCCATTGACTCTTAGCAATTCAATATGATATTTATGATGGGAGTAGAGATCTTTAAGAACCTATTTTAAGCACAGCATCCTCCCTTCCCCTGAATCTTGTTCGCTCCATTTCTACATAATGTGGAGCAGATAACTTACTAAATATGGCAAGTGTTTGTGGAGTCATGGGTAGCAAAGACTCCGTTTTCTTTCTCATGGTTTGTATTTTCTTCTTTATAGTCTTTCTATCTCTGCCCCCACCCGGTTTGTTTTTCCTACTAGCTCTTTGACACAAAAAACTCAGTACTTGAGATTTAGATATAACAACTAATATGCCTCTCACATGGTCTTATGAATCTCAAAACGTGTTGAGTATCCTAGCTTTCTGAAGTGGGTGCATGTTAGTAAGTTTTATTTTACAATGCTAAAGGATGCTGCATTTGAAGCAGGAAATCTGTGACTCATGGACACAAAATTTATCCTTCCTATCCAGTCCCTTATGTTTCCTCTCAATCTGATTGAGCTAGTTATTTTCCAAAAATATGCTTCAGTTAAACATCATCTGCACTCCGTTTTTTTTAATCCTCTGATGATGAGCAGTGGCTGCCATAAATCTGGCTAAATTGCTGTGCATCTCTTCCAGATAGACTGTGTTACAGTTTTTATGCATAATCCTGTAACTTCTTTAAACCAGGGACCATATTTTTCTTCTTTATTTGCACAGTTTATTCCCAATCTTTTACTAAGGCCTTGGGAATCTGGGGTGAAAGTAAATAATGTTGACGGGTATGACCACTCACCAAAGGTCCCAAGATGAGGACCATTTTGTCTCAAATAGTTTGTGGCCCTGGAATATCCCCATTTTACAGCTAAGCACATTAAGTGTTTCTAACCTGTGTTTGGGATGCTGGTTGCTTACATTGCTGTTTCTCATGTACTGTTCAAGAACATATGCCAGTCACTGTTAATTTTTTTCTGGTTATCTTCTGAACGACAGTGATTATCCAAAACTTCCAGGTCATGCCAAGCTTCAGATCTATTGCTATTTTTAACGGATGGCTTTGTCAAAGTTTGTGTTCTAGTGATAAGTCTGGACTTTTCCTCGACATTTTTATTGTCTATCCTGCTGATAACATTGATAACATGATAGCATTACTGTTCTTTCAATGTCATGTTCATTTGGCTTTGTTCTTCTAAACACAAGGCCAAGCACAGGGCTTAGGTGTCAGGGTGTTCTGTTCTTCCCCAGCTATGCCATTTGTTGCTCCTGTCCTGCTCATCTTTGCTTCCAGCCAAACCCTTGTCTGCTGCTTTTGGGGCAGAACTTCCCTCTCTACTCTTACCCACTCCTGTTGAGAGCAGAGTCTGTCAGCAGGATGCTGCCCCTCTCGGAAACACCTGAGTCACAAACCCACATTTAAAACAACCCTCTGAGTGAAGCAGTGTGCACACTGGCTGTCTTCAATCAGTTGGGAAGGACTGTGGAAATTCACGTGGCCATTTCTGAAAACAAGTCACGTACCCAGTGATCAGGAAGGATAGATGAGAGAGAGGGAAATGAGCTGGTAGCACTCGGCACCCTCTTGAGATGCTAGGTCTGCATTCAAAATCTATTTGTAACTGGTCAAGCCCTCAGAAATGTTGATCCCTGTTAGTTTATAAAACTTGTCATAATACCTGGGTTTCTTCAACAAACTGAACAGCCAGCCTAGGCAGTCAGAGCTTGACCACGAAGAGTGGGTGACTTCTAGTTCATATGGATACTAGGTATAATATTTTTTCTTTTGTGTCAAGAAAGTTGGAAGCAGCCAGAGTCAAGAGGAATCAGAATTTCCACGTTGTAGGAAATAACGAGCAAATGTTGCTTGTGGGTAACAACAATAGTGCAGGAGGAAACAGAGATCCAGAGCGCTTCTGTGGCGGCGTTGCTGGTGCTGTTCTGCAGGCCTCAGGGGCAGACCCGGCAGCTCCCTGCACGGCTTTGCAGCAGCACGTGCTGCGGGGAACGTACACTGTAGCTGGTGGCAGAAGGAGAGAGCTTGCTGAGCCGTTTGTCTTGCTTTTCTCTTGCTTGGATAGGGCGAGCCTTAAACCAGCAGCACGCCTCACAATAATAATAATAATAAATCCCTCAGCTTTTCTCTGCGTTCATGTATGTTTGTGTGTGCAAAATAGCTCATTTGCTCTGTTTCTTCAGTGTCACTTCTCTCCACCTAACTGTTTTCAAAATGTCACTTTTCTTCCATCTCACTTTTTTTTTTTTTAACCCAAATCAGCTCTTAAATCGTTGCCCTGGTCTTCAGGGTTTAAATCCACCACAATTATGCTATTGTTAATGAAGACTGCCTCCCCTAAGAACAGTCTCTTCATGAGTTAGCTAATGATGTTTTTATTAGCATATATTTTGGTTCATGATGCCCCAAGTATCTTCTAATTACAATACTTTGTTTGAGTCGCTTGGGTGGCCGCCAGCTTTCCATTTTGCCAGCTGAAGAATATTGCAGAATAGTTGTGGAGCCTGAGGGCCGTGGTGCCTGGGCAAGAATATTTATATACGTCCTTTTCAAATTTGCTATATGTAACTCTGGGTAGTTTTGTTTAAGAAAAGGAGCCACATGTGCTCGAGTTCAGTTTGAACCCTGAACCTGGTTCAGTTTGAACCCTGGTTGTTGATCTTCCTACCCTCCTTCGGCCAGTATAGATATCAATAGCATTTTACAGCCCCCTCTGTGTTTTGATAGTTGTTCTGATCATTCAACAGTGTCACAAGGTGAGGAAGGGTTGTCTTTGCTGCAGTCTCTATTAGGTTTCCCCTAAGTTGGCAGTTAGGTGCGATACCTAAAGTGCTCCTTTAGGGAAATGTTGTTTCCCCCTGCTCTGAGACCTGTGGCTCTGCTCCTTTTTGGTAGGGACTCCGATTCTCAGTAAATTCAGTAATCCTGCAGAGAAACAACCTGGCAGAGTTAAGATTAAATACCTGGTGGCAGCACAGACCCTGAGCAGTGAAGGACAGTGGCAGGCCACAAGGGCAGGCATTTGGCTGAAAGGAGGGTCAGGGCCTTGCTGTCCGGTAGCAGCAAACTCGTTGAAATGGTTCAGATGCAGCATCCAACTGCATCGATCTGACTTCTCTGCAGAAACAAATCCCTGTAACTTGGTATTTTGGGGCTTGCTGTGTGCACTGTGTCTCAGACAAGACAGATCAACAGTTCTTAGCCTTGCTAMCCTAATCATTTAGCTCATGGATGTTTACACTGAAACCAGACTATCCTGAGGGGACTTGAGTATAAATGACTTGAGTTACTTCTGCAATAAAAAGAGCCTTCATTTTGCTCTGTAGTTTTATCTGAGTGACAGTGATGGTAGCCCACAGCTTAGTGTGAAAGCCGTTCCTACACCCAGTGTAAGGATCTCCCCTGAGAAGCAGATTGTATAGGGAAAAAATACTCCAGGTTATAAAATTCTTTCTCATATCCAATAGTGGCATTCCCGTGTATCATTTTTCCCTTCACTSTTTGCCAGCTGAGAAGTTTGGAAACTTTGTATCCTCCCTTTGCTGCTTCTGTGTGAGAAGCTGGTGTGTCAGGCTAACCAACTTGATGTTCCTGGCTTTTTCCTTTGCTTCTCTTTATGCACCAGCTTTTCTGTTTACGGGCATCCACTGCCTTGGAGAAGATTAGCACAGGGCACTCACGCCCAGAGCTGGCAAGGCCTAAGGCAGCAGATCAGGAGCTGGGGGACACATCCTGCTGAYGGGACAAGGCCGCTTATCTGCCCTGTGCCACAGAGGTGGTTGTTGCAGCTCTCCTGAACAGACTGCTCGTCTGCTGTGCTCATCATAGCAYGGACCTCCATGCTGAGCAGTACTGATAGCAGTGTGGGGTTTGGTTGTGTGGTTTGGGTTCATCTTTGCACGTGTGAGCCGCTGGCACTGGGCTGTTGTTACCATTAGTGGCACCCTGATGAGAATCTCTGATGTCAGGAGTCACTGAGGGCTCTGGCTTGGCTACTYGAATGCTGTGTACGTAGTCAGAGAGCATCTTGTCAAAAACGKGGATGAAGCATAGTCAAATGCTTGGAAAAGCACCATGAGGAAAAGTTTCAGCTTTATTCAGCCCCTGGCGCAAGGTGTGCAGTACTCACGAGCTCCGTGCCCGTTTGCTGTGGCTCTGCACAGCTTACCCTTTCCRGCTGTACTGTATATATGACGTACCTCATAAGCCCGGTGGGCCACTGGCAGCCTGGGAAGCCCAGCGGAGGGGCTGCGTGTGTCTTTCCCCACTGGCCATGAAGCCCAGGGGAGGCAGGAGCCCAGGGCAGGGTGCTGGCAGCACAGGGAGCTCCAGGTGTGAATTAGCGGCGGTCCTGGGGTGCCTCTCAGGCCGAATGAATCCAGGCTGCCAGGCTGCTTATAGAGAGGCAGGAGTGGTGGTTTTTTTTCATTTTGGGATTTATTTGGCCTCTTTTGCTTTCCAAACCTTAGTCACATAGGACGTGTTTAGGAGGTGTATAATGCAGCACCTTGGCTGTGATTTATGTTCTGCTCTTTTGAAATTGTTTTTCTTCTTTAAGTATTCCGGTATGGCTACTTTGTGGGTTTTTCCTCTTCTAAATTCTCTACTGTTATTACAGGGGAAATGTAAATTATAGCCCTTTGTAATGCAATGCACAGGAAACAGAAACCAAAATTTTACAGAGCTTTTAAATAGGTGGTAAATTCACTATTTACTCTTCTTTGTATTTTATTTTATTTTATTTTATTTTATTTTATTTTATTTTATTTTATTTTATTTTATTTTATTTTATTTTATTTTATTTTATTTTATTTTATTTNATTTTATTTTATTTTATTTTATTTTATTTTATTTTATTTTATTTTATTTTATTTTATTTTATTTTATTTTATTTTATTTTATTTTATTTTATTTTTGTTGACCTTTGCAAGGGCAAAGCTTCTGTTGACTTTAATGGGATAATGAGATGGGGTTGCAGAACCTCCAAATATTCCTGGGGTCAAACCAGTGCAGCTGCTGTCCTCTGGTCGTATTGAACTTGCCTGTACACAGTGTAAGACTGAATTTATCCTCTGGGATGCAGGACTGTAAAGATTGTGTGTTCCTAGTTTGACCCTGAGAGAAAAAGAGAACCAGCTTTTAGAGGAAATTTCCTGATGCACTTCTGGCCTCAAAACGTCTTCCTCAGAGGTAGAGGGTGAATCAAAAATGCGAAATGAAGGTAATGGTGGCAGAGTGCAAGTAAAAGATGCTCTACACCCAGTTCAGCAATTCACCAATCCTTGTGAAACTTGCTGTGTGTCATATAGGATGCTGTAGGGAGAAGAGTCAAAAAGACTGCACAAACTTACACAAGTCACTCACTTTTTTATTCGCTATGTTTGTATCTGGTAAAGTAGGTTCTTTATGTATGTTAGAGTGGCCCTTTAAGTCTGAATATAGCTGTGGAATTGGAAAATCTTCCCCTAAAATTTAACTGTTGCATTGTGTGAGTTAGTAACCTCAGCCGTGCGAGCCGCAATCAGATGCTAGGAAAAGAGAAGAGCCTTAGGTGTGGTGGGAATGGATGCGTATTCCCTGTATGTTACCTTAGCACTTATGTGCAAATTGGCAAACTGCTCTTTGGCTACCGAGTGAGACAGAGCTTTAAAATTTCCATCTTAGGTGAGCTGCCTAGTGACAGTTTACTCGTGATGCAGTGTCTAGAAGGACACTGTGGAGAATGGTAGGTTGAAGGATGAAACAGTAGGAGGAGAATCAGTGGTATAAATAGCAAGTCCCTGCACCCTATGACTCACAAGAAAAATGTGTGTTGTAAAGTTATGGATGATTTTKGGAAATAGAGAAGGAAAGCAGCTTGTGAATACTAATCACGGGATGATAATGCAGCCATGAGAAAGAGAAAAGCGCAGTTAATGCTTTTTTATATCTGAAATGCTTCGTGCAAATGTGGTCACCAGCCATCAGGAAAGGTGAACTCAGCCAGGGTGCAGAGAAAGTGGCCCTCTGATCACCCCGTCTTTAAACTAAGGAAGCCCGGCAGAGGCAAGGCGGCAGCCTGTGCTCTAGTGTTGCTGCACCCGGAGATGAGCAGCGAGGCAGGGAACGGCTGTGAMGCACCAAAGGGACACACGTCCCGTAGGAGCAGCGTGGAAAACAGCGCCGGTGGCTGGAGGCTGTCTCCCAAATCTTCAACTGCCCCCCTTTCTCCCTGTTTGCTTGGGAATTATGGGATACAGAAGTACTGAACCATAAAATTGAGCCTATGGAAAATGGAGTTTATAATATGGAAGGTCATCCCGTGAGATTTAATTTTGCGAACTGCTTTTTTGTGTGTCGCTTGTTTTGGGCTTCTGTCCCACATTTGGTCCTTGGCAGGTGAAAAATGTGCACATTAGGATCCTGTATCCCTTTAATTAATTTTGCATTACTCTCTTTTTTTCTTTTTTTTTTCTTTTTCCCTCTAGGTAATTAGATCAGAAAAAGAGCAAAAAACCTCATGCTTTATTATTTGTGTGACACTTTTACTGATGTTTTTGTGATCTTTGAAAATGAATACTCAAAAAGCACATTTGTTAAGAATGGGTTATTTTAAAGTACAATTTTTCAGTCTGAGTTGATTCAATGTTGCAGAGCATTGTCTTATGTTTTGTCAAGGACAACAGTGATTTCTTACGATATTTGTTACCAGCACACTTTCCATTTATACTGAACAATTTCAAGGCCCAGTAGAACAGGAATGTCCTAATTGTCTGTTAACAACAACTACTGGGTATGCGGTGCTTTTTGGAGGCAGTGGCTTTTCTGAGGCTGCCTTGCTGTAGTTTGCCCTCCCTATAGTTTGCTTCCTCCCTGTGAGCTTGCAAGGAATTGGAGTTTTTAAGTGGATTACTTTGATGCAGATGGCAGAGAAGCTTTCCTTCTGCATGCTGTGGCTCTGCTTGCCACTTGCCTCCTGACATGAGAAACAGGCCAAGTGACTTAGTTTGGTGTTTTTGTTACTGAAAAGCAACCTACTGTTCAAGTGATTAATTCTCACAAAAATGGCTTTTAAAAATACCCCCAAAATCTTTTAAAAKAATTCTTTGGTTTTGCATTTACCAGCACTGATTAAAATGATTATTGCTTTCATTCCAGGAGAMAAGGGGTAAAAATGACTGTGGAAATAGACTGCATCTGCAATGACGTGCACAAAGCAATTCTGCAAGTGTGGGTTTGGCTTGAATGTGAGCTTCTTCTGGTCCTATCCTTCCTTCTTTTTCTCCGGGATGGACTTTCTCACTCCATCCTTTTGGCTCGGGCTGGAGCTGYTCTGATGCGCAACCAGCTAGTTTGGGAATCCATCTGATCCATCTAATTAATCCTACCAAAAATACGTTGGTTTACATTCGGACTCCTTTAAAAACTATTTGCTCAGCATCCGGTGCAAGAAGAGGATTTTTGTTTGTTAGCTTTGTTCCTCTCTGGCACTAACATTGGCAATGTTCATCAGTGAAACAGCTGCTGTGAAAARGTTTCGTGTCATCTGGTCAAAAGAACAACAGGGAGAATTTCCCAGGAAGTTGTGCAGGTTCTTATTGTGCTTTCTGGGCCAGCACAAATGGCATTCGAAGCATGTGAGTTTGCCTCCACGGCCCCTGGGAAGTGTGGTTACTTTTATCTGAGAGCTCTTTGTCAGCTCATGAATATCCTGTAATCTAGGTTAAAGCTAAGTCAGCGAGATGTTTTACCAGAAGTTTACAGGCTGGGAGGGGTTTGTATACACAGTGAAAAGTCAGATCTACCCTGCACAAATATGCTCCCTAATATTCAGGGTGCTTTAATATAACACAGAGGAAACTTCTGCAGTGGACTGGGAGGCTGCAAATTCTGGAAAGAATTTATTGCACTTAACAGGTAGTAAAGCCACTCTCTAAAAGAGCAGAAAACCCACGTCTGTTCAGCTTACTCAAGATCCTTTTCCTCACACCTAGCTTCTTGATTGATGCCCCTTTCTTTCTCATGCCCTTTCCTGCTGGYTTCCTCTATTAATGAGTTCTTTCACCTGCTTCTTTCCCCAGTACACGTGAGCTCTTCACCATCTGCCAGGGTTAGTGTGCAAAGGGCCTCTGTGCTTGCATGAGAGGGTGCYGACCTGGGGCGGGAGTGCCTGGTCTCTGAAACAAAACCTCACAAACAGGCAGATGCTGGAAAATTACAGGACAAAAAAAGGATTGGATAATATCATCAGGASTGAAATAAAATCAAATAATAATTCTGCTTGCTTTTGCCATAAAAAAATAACTTCAGAGTTAATATTGAATGAAAATGATGGGGTGGGAGTGTGTACATCCTCAAGCTGCTGTTGGAAGCTTCCTAAATACTTGCACTACGTTAAGTCTAAATGGTCAGTTTATAASTACAGTGTGAGGTAAAATTATGTCTTGCTGTAAATCTGCAAGGCAGGCAATGTAACACCGAGGCATGTGAACATTCACTGCTACTGAGACTTATATCCTGCCCTAATGGCACATTTGATTTATGGGTTGACCTTGGTTAGTAGCTACAGCTTTATAAGAAGATTTCACAGATCACTCTCTGCACAAACAAAAATGTGCAAAATGACTCTGTAAATACAGTGGGACTAACCAATATTTAGCAAGAAAGATTCTTTTTTTGGTGTCCTTAAGAATAGATTTAGGTGAATCAGCAAAAAGGGTTATTGATTGCCTTTCTTTGTATGATTACAAGCTCAAATTCTAAACCAACTGCTTAGCCATGGTAAGTTTATGCTGCGTATTGGCAAGCTGCTTTTTAAAATAAACATGTTTATTGCCTTTTTTTCCTTTTTTTTTTTTTTAAAGTTATTTCCTTTAGGGAGAAGGAAAGCTGAAGAAACACTTAATTTATCAGATCTGTGGTTTTCAAAATGTGTATTATAGTTCAGGATATCTAAAAATGACAGGTGCTAGTAACTTTCTTAGAAGTTAATTTTATCCGAGTGATTTGCTGCCTTTTATAAAATTCAACCCCAAGCTGAATTCAGTGCAATACAACCAAAAAGCAAAAATTTCCTTTCCACCTGTGTAAGAGGTATGTGTTGTATGTGCCTCTTGTKGAGTGGCTCCAAATACAGGGGAATTTCACATGAAGACTTCTATTTGTAGTCCATACTTTGTAATGAAAAAGGTGCATTCAACGAGGAAGTGCAAATCAGGTAACTGCAGTGGAATGAAGAGCACCAGGAGATAAGGGAGGTCTGTTTCACTGGGATTAAAGGAAAATAAGACATTGGCAACCACCAAGGAGGCCTGTTTTCTAGTGGATGAAAGTTTGTGGTCTGGCTGTGGTATGCTTTTGTGACCTGGCAAAATGAGATTTATTAATCTGATTTATTCATATTATTCTTTCTTCTTGGGGGTGATTTGCTTTAACAGTTTCATTCTCTGGCTCCAATGTACTACAGAGGTTCAGCAGCAGCTGTGATAGTTTAYGATATCACCAAGCAGGTGAGACTTTCTTACTGTATATATTTCTGTACACTGTTTCCATTTGTTGACTGCTCTACTTGGATTTTATGGATTTTAACTCAAAATTTTTGGGTCAAACTACAAAAGTACTTCTATATTAATTCCTGTTCATGGGTAGTCTGTGTAGATTTGAGTGTATATTCCTAGCTGCCTTAAAAAATTTAATGTAAAACTCTATGTTATTTAAAGTTTCTCCAGACAAAGGTTRGAGATTACATTTTAGAGAAGGTGCTTTGAACTTCCTTTGGCTATGTAGGCAGCATGCTACTTTGCAATAGCCCTTCTCCTATAGCCGRTATTTTCTGTATGAAATTGAATTTTTACTACAAAAAGCAGCTAGAAGTTATTTACTGCACAGAAATCCTATTGGTCACATATTACTGCTTCTAAAACTAATAATTTTTAAGTACATTTATAATCTTATGATTGCACCGAGAAACTGAAGTCTTCCATGGCTGCTTTATTTTGAAAAACAGTACTGAAATAGTAAATCTCTGACCTTTTGTCAACATTATTAGTCTGGAATTAAAGTTRTATTTTCAGCTCATAAACAGTTTTTTGCTCATTTTTTCTGACAGAGGAGGTTGCGAAGCTCTAACTACTCMATTTTGACTGCTCTTGCCACTGATCAAGTTGAGTTAGAGGAGGCATTGATATAGAGATGATCAAGATTGTTCACTTATGTTTTTTATGYTTTCTTGCAAAATAAACTGCTAATTAGTAAGCTGAGAGGGCTAAGTTGGTTCTTCAGGGTGTAAGTGYAACTATCTGTTGCTGGTTATGGTGGCCACTGCTGCGCCTTGGTACTCTTGTCCTTTGCTGTTGCCAAGAAAGCATGAGCTGATAGTTTTTTTCTTTTTAATTGAAATAGTTGCTAGCCTGATAGTTTATCTTGTAAAGCATTATAAGGACAGAGCTATGCCAGATAAACTGTCACCTAGCTCTCTGGTTTGCTAAAGAAGAAATTGAGATTTACCAGGTCRCAGAGTTGGAAATGCTGGTGGAGGYCATAGCCCTATGGATGCTGCAGACAGTATGACACTGGTAGACAGGATGATCCACTGCCTAGAAGATAAAAGCAGACAAGTGAAGCTCACATTAAGAGTGAAAGAAATTAGCTACTTAGCCAAACATAAAAGAAGAATTGAGTGGTTTCTTCAGCAGAGAAAATTTAAAAAATCAGCCTTTATTTATTTAAGAAATTTTTAATTTAATTAATTTTTAAGAATTAATTTTACGTTCTAACAAGAATTAATTTGAGGAAATCTCATGACTTCAAGTTTGAAAAACTTGATCATATAGCTGCAGTGATCCTCTTTTGGTCTTGTGGACTATGAGTTTATCACTGCATTAAGACCATCAAAGCTGTGTTCCTCTAACTTAAACAAGAAAAAAAAAAAAAAAGGAAATGAAGCTGTTAGCTTTTCTTCATTATTATATTTTATTTAATTTAATTTATCTCATTTAGGATTCATTTCATACTTTGAAGAAATGGGTGAAAGAGCTAAAAGAACATGGTCCTGAAAATATCGTAATGGCCATTGCTGGAAACAAATGTGATCTTTCAGATATCAGGTAACACATCATCTTTTGTTGTAACTTTAATTGTTGCTTATAGTTACAGGTAAGTTTTCTTTATTGTTACCACAGTGACATTTTGGTCATCTGTGCTGAGCCTTTTCTAACAGCAGTCATTGTATCAATATGTTTGCTTTCAGACATGTACAGTTATACTGTACTCTTCAGGTGCTGAAAAACTGGAAATGGAAAACACAGTTCATGTCAAATTCATGTTAAAAGGGACAGCACTCTTTGGCTTGAGTCCCAAGTGTAAAGCAAAGTAATTCCTGGCTAAAGAAGGGGAGAGCTARATTCAGTCCTCCTGCAAACAAACCAAGCTGATGTTCTCTGTGATGTATTTGAAGCCAGATTTGCTCTTCTACTTCTTAGTTCTGTTTTGGATTTGTGTTTGTCGTTTTTGGAGACAGAAGCCCACTCTGCTGTGCAGCAGTAACCACAGGCCACAGTTTCCATTTTTCTTGTGTTCCATCCCTGAGTATAGTGGCCACATGTGATACTTTTCTCTTAGGACCTCACAGGCTCTCATTAGGGTTCAGATATATTGTTTTATAATCTTTACTTTGACCTAGGTTCACCACAGCCCTGATGCATATGTGTAACTTCCAAATACTTGTTACAGTGTTTTTTTAAATAAAGGCCATATGGATGGACCTCCCTTCTCAGCCTGACACTTATCAACCAACACAAATCAACCAAAAAAAAAAAAAACCAAACCCTGCTTTCTGTAAGACCTGAACAAGCCCTGACTCTACAAGACTCCTGGTTTCTCTTGGCCTAAAAGTAGGAGACAGACAGTCTACTGCCGTCTCTATGGGGTGATATCAGCAGCTTGTCAACACTGTGAAAGCAAGTCATGTAATATGGGACAAAAGGTTTTTAGATGTGAGATAAAAAAAGAGAATTATAAAAAAAATTTWAAAAGCGCAAATTAGAGCTTTTGGTTGCCCTGAGGCTCATTTTAAAGTTATTGCTTAAATGTTCTCAGAAATGCATATGCTTGATTAAAATCAAGGATGGTAAGTGTGGAGGTTGCCACAAACAGCAGTCAGCGCAAATGAATCCATCAGGTGAGTTAAAAGGTAATGGTGTGCCTCATGGTGGCACGTGCCCGGCCAGCAAGCTTTCAAGTGTTGCGCTACCCCAGACACGAGAAAAACTTGCACTGCAAAGTGCTGTCTCGCACTTCCTCCCAAGGTGACTGTTTCAACAGGAGGTTTCTTCAAGCAATATGGGGTGTTGAGCAGACTATATGTGATATATTTTCTCATTTCTTCTGGAACTCCAATTGTTTATGCAGTATACACAGTAGTGGTGTTCTCTGACTGTCCTGTGTCTTAAAATTCACTTCACTAAAAATGATTTTAGGTGAAATGT
Organism: Eudromia elegans; assembly: GCA_003342815.1. Taxonomy (NCBI): domain Eukaryota; kingdom Metazoa; phylum Chordata; class Aves; order Tinamiformes; family Tinamidae; genus Eudromia; species Eudromia elegans. Next base: position 635,971 of record PTEX01000039.1, on the reverse strand, counting down.
TTCACCAGTTGATCACATTTTTCTCCAGTGTAGGAAATACATTGGCTTTTGGGCTCACAGCAATTACAAATAAAATGATGTGGGCACACACAAGTGCAAGGTACTGTTTGAATGCTTTTTTGGCATCTCATATTGGTTTTATGGACCTTTTGAAAGATGTTTTGCTGGATACTAGAGAGATGACTGCTTTTAAAACCAACATGAATAGAAGCAAAGAGGGCAAGTCCCAGCTGATTTGATTCAGCCATCTCTGTCACTATTGGAGATAATGTAAGGAGGAAGGAATGGAAGCAAAAAGAACTTATTTTCCTGTGGGAAGAGGCTGGCACTGTTTCTTACAATCATCGCCCAAGTTACCCTCCTCATTTAGCATCTAAAATTTGAGATTGAGCTGCCAAGATAGATTTGGGAGGCTTAGGATTCATGCTGTTCTCCTCAGTGTTGTTAATAGGTTATCAGCAGGTCTTGGCACTCTATTGAAATAAATTTCATCTCGGAAGAAATTTCTACTGGTGGACAGAAAGTTTGATGAATATAAATCTTCATCTTTGGTATTAACTCTAGTATTGTTGAGTACTTGGCATATTTTTAAATAATAGTTTCCTCCTCTGACAAGTCGCTGAAAAATAATCTCAGAGAAAGGAGCTGCGACTTGAATATTAAAAGGCTGCAAGAATTCAAAGTATTTTTGAGCACTATAGAAGTCAATTAATCATAATGGAAACAGAGAAGTGTTTTTCCTCCATAAAAAATCTTCTGATTTGCACTGTTGCCCAGTACTATCCCAACACCACAGTGGAGCTTCTTGCTGCTTCACCCTGCTTTGTATTTATTCATTTCTTGGCTTAGAACTTAGGCTTTTGTGCTTTTTCTTTGGTRCACCTTGGTGATCTTGACATCTAGGTTACGATAACTCCCTTTGATGTGTGGGGCCTTCCGGTCCCGGCAGCATGGGATGTCATGCTTATTGCCCACTTGCAGTGGAAGTTTACAGGCTCACTTAGAAATGTTGTCAGAAAAGGCTAAGAAGGTTCAAGCTTCCTAAGAACATTGTCGCTTGYTGCTGTTTTATCTTTGCCCAGAATTCAGAAGTTTGTTTTCTCCTCTTAAGTCAGAGCAAGATGAAAGTCCTCGTTACATAGCCCAACGTTCCCAAATTTCTTTTACTGCTGTGGTTTGAATATTATATAATTTGTTCTTTTAATCTGCACAGTCATCAGCAGATGGTGGTACCTTTCATATTAAAGGCTAGGTGTCATTTCAGAATTAGTAAGGGGAATTCTGCCTTCCCTGTGTCTTTTGCAATACGGAGATATATAATAGGGGAGAAACAATTACAGGAAACAAGATCTGAATCTAGAAACTGCAATTGCAGTCTCMTTTTTGGAAATCATTTGTAATAAATCAGAGGCAATTATTCTGACTCTCTACATTTTTTCCTATGAGCAGCAGACCTTTATTTAAAATATCTGCCTCTAWAAACTAACTGCGAAATTGCATTTTTGTGCTGTCACCAAGGTACCTTTTACTAAAGTCTAAGACACTTGTGCTAGGAAGAGTTGTACTATGAATCTCGGGACTGGTACCTCAGTGTGGTGAGCTCAGCCCCTTGAAGCTAGTTTTGACTGTGCCAGGGAAGGCTATAAAGTTACTACACAGCAGTTGATATATTGAACAATTAGAAAGACTTTTTTTTTTTTTTCTTTTTAAAGACATGGATTCAGCAGCAAGTCCATGAAATCTGCAAACTTTCATTTTCATATAGGAATATGGTAATCACAGAATCACAGAATAGCTGAGCTTAGAAGGGACCTCTAGAGATCATCTAGTCCAACCCCCCTGCTCCAGCAGGGACCCCTAGAGCATGGGGCACAGGGTGGCATCCAGGCRGGTTTGGAAGATCTCCAGAGAAGGAGACTCCACAGCCTCTCTGGGCAGCCTGTGCCAAGGCTCTGTCACCCTCACAGGGAAGAAGTTCTTCTTCACATGGAGATGGAATTGGCTGGGTTTCAACCTTAGCCATTACCCCTTGTCCTGTCACTGGCCACCACCGCGAAGAGTTTGGCCCCTCCTCCGTACATTCTCCCCTCTGGTATTTGTACCTGTCAATTAGATCCCCTCTCAGTCTTCTTCTCTAGGCTAAACAGGCCCAGGTCACTTAGTCTTTCCTACTAATCCAAATATTAAAACAAGAAAAAAGATTACACTTTTTTTGCAGGAAAGAAGAGCACACTAATGCATTTCTAATTAAGTCTGTGTTGAAGGTCTCTTACGTTGCACTACAGGAAGCTTCAGATTTAGTTAATATGTATGCTTGTCACAAACTGATACTATTTGGCTGCAACACTTTGTAATAGTATTTCTGCTAGAGAAAGGTCAGGCTGGCATCTCTAAAATGGGAGTTTTAGGAGAAACATGGACATGAAAATGAAGCCATTTTGAAGCAGGATTACGGGGAACAGCTGTGCCTGGTTGCATGTGGCACATGTTAACTCACGGTACTTGTGTGATAGTCTTGTTTTTAGGAGCTCACTGCCTAATGGAAGGAAATCATGTAAATGATCATAGTGATTAAATTAAATAAACAGCAGCATACATTCTCTAACTGGTTATTTTCTTAAAAATGTCATGTGATGGACAAAAAGCACCTTGACCCTTTGAAACAAATTATTTTGTGAAGTACACAGAGGTCTTTCATATCATGGATCRTGCCAGGCTGGATTATGTGATTGTATTTACATGGACGCTGGTGGAAACAGGAATCACATGTTTTGTCAGTGTATTTTATTCAATCTGAGATTAAGGTGTTAGAAATTGCAACTAAGAAASTAATTTATTTCTTTCAAAATTAAATTCTCTTTTTGAAAAACTGCCTTTTTTTTATTTGTTAATGTTTTCTTCAGGGAGGTTCCTATGAAGGATGCCAAAGAATATGCAGAATCTATAGGTGCAATTGTTGTTGAAACCAGTGCTAAGAATGCTGTTAACATTGAGGAACTCTTTCAAGGAATAAGTAAGTATTTTTTTTTTAATGATGGCTGTTCAGAGGACATCTGAAAATAACTATCTATTTCAGGTCTATAAGCTTCTTTCTCAAGAATGTGAAGAAACCTCTTGAGCCAGTAGGATGACTGCTGTTTATGCCAATGTAAACTAAGAATAACTTKGAATATGCTAGAACAAAACATAGTAGATAGTATTTACTGATAAGCCTATTTCATCTAATTCTGTATGTAAACCCTGGCCAGAACCACCTATTCTGTTTCACACTAAGTCCTCTGTAGAGGAGATATGGTTGATCTTATCATGTTGATAAAACTTCCTTTTGTTGAGAAATGTGCCTGGAGTGCTAAGATAAGTAGAAAAATAATCTTTGCAGTGGAATCTGGTAAAAATACTTTCTTTTAAACAAGTTGCRAAGGGAGAAGGAAAAAAATATCTTAGTTTGTGTTCTAGGAATTCCAGTTTCAGTCTCTGGCTGAAAGTGGGGAGAACTGCAGAACCTTGACGGTTGGAAGGAACTTCAAGAAATCTTCGRTGCAATCTGCTCAAAGCAGACAACAGTGAATTTCCCTCCTTTAGGCCAGTGATAAAAGATGCTAAACAGAGAGCTCCCAGGATAGACCCCAGCTTGAAACTGGCTGACATACTGTAGCCACTGCCCTTTGAGTCTAATGCTTCAGCTACTGTTTGAACCAGTTAGTAGTCTACCTGCCTAGACTATAATATCCAAGCTTGGTGACAGGATGCTGTAAGAAGAGTGTGGGAAGCTTTGATGAAGTGAAGGTGGAACACATGCATTGCCTTTCCCACAGCCACAGATGGGTCAGGTTGATCCAGGTGTGCTTTACTTTTGGTAAGTCCAGGATGATGGTTCTTGATCACCTTTTTCACCTTCATGTGCTCAGAAATGGCTTCAGGGAGGACTTACACCATGGTTTTCTTAGGGACAGCAGTGAGGCTGAACAACCTGTAGCTTTCTGGCTCATTCTCCTTAGCCTTTTTCAAGCTGGTGTGTCACAGTTGCCTTTGGAGACTTCCCAATTTCCACAACCTGTCAAAGGTAACAGCACCTTCGAATATAGCCCATCTGGACCTGCAGGTGTTGAGATTTCTTAAGAGATTCCTAACTTGATCCTCTTCCAATACTGGTGTTTCCTCCCTGAAATGTGTTTTAGGGTACAGAGGCCTAGGAGACATCATGTCCTCCTCAATCCTGACTTTATCAGATTCCATAAATTCTTTCCTCTGTCTTCACATATTGATGACAGCCTCACACACCTTGCCTGAGATGCAGCCTGTTCATGCATTGCTTTGCATATACTGCATGCATTTGAAATAGTTAATTAATGAGAACTGATATTGCTAGAAGACACTATCTTTCTGTTACCATTTTAGAAAAAGTACAAATATGTACCACGGCTGTCTGAGGGACCCGGTTCTTCCTCGTGATAGTTTTCTGGCTATCTGTATCTGATGGTTGTGAATGTTCTTGCAGAGGAACTCCTCCATGCTAAGTAATTAAATAATTAGTTTCTGTCTTTAATAGGTAAATGCTGCAGTTGGCAGCATACATTGCCCCTAATAATAGATACATTAGATGAAGAAAATCAGCTAAATTGAATTTAGTGTGAACTAGATAACTAAGCAAGTGCACTTAATTCCTCAGGCAATTATTTCTATGTTTAGAAATATTTGGTCTCAGATGTACTTGTGACCTTATCAACAACTCAGAGGAGAGAAAGCAGAGCTGGTAGTACATGTTTTTGAAAGTACAGTGAAAATGAACTGAAAAATGTTTAATTGTCAGGAGAATTTTGATATGAATGTAGACTGGATAGAAGGCATGGATAAATACTTCCTCATGTCTTAGACTATTTCAGTCTTTGTATTTTGGGCTTCAGAGGAGTAGGTTGCATTTTCCCACCCCAGAAAGTTGGTCTTTAGCCCAAATTAAGTGGCAGCAGTTCTGCCTTTTCTGTGTGTGAAGATTCTCTGTGGCCAGGCCCTCTGCCCTGGTGACCGATTTGCTTCATGTGATGCCCAAAGATTCAGGCCGCAGGTTTGGTTTTACTTGGGCACTGCCTGAGAGTTTGTGGCTTCTCATGGTGCTTTTTGCAGAAGAGCACAATCCTGCACCCAGCCTCTTAACAAAGGGGCAGCAACTTCAGTGTTCTTAAGTCTTATTAGGAAGACATTTAATTCAATATATTGCCTGCTTTACAGCCTGGATTTGAGAGGATATTCCAACGTGTGGAAAATTTCTCMTTAACAAATTTTATTGAAATCAATATAATAAACAGAAAAAGTAGAATAAATTTTATTTTACCTCTCACTTGCTTATACTTAATTTCCCAAGGGTATTTTAACATATTTTTTTCTTTTATAAAGTGTTTAACATCTGTTTCTGCCCAAGGAAAATGTGAGCTGAGTGAAACAGCATAACAGGGAAGGGGGAGGAACTACTCTAGGTAATGATCTCAAGTGGAAAAGGAAAGGCGGACTTGGTTGAAACAGATAAATCTTAACAAAATTATGGCAGTTATAAAGAGATTGTTTTATGTTGCATAATTTTTAAAAGATGTTTATTTAATAAATCTCTCAAGATCAGCAGACTGCTTTGAGGTATGTCTTAGCTGCACAATCTCAACACAAATACACTGTTSTTATTCTTCTCAGGAAACTACAAGATGTGAAGGACTAGAATCAGTGGAAGTTCTGATGTTTGACAGTGGGGCAAATCCAAGGGGATTTTGCAGACTTTATTTGCTAAATATTTTGAAGAGAAGCTTGAGCAAAATTGTCAGCCAAGCCAATGCTCTTTGCCCTGCAGAGTTTGCATTAAGCTGCATAATTGAATGTAACTCCTGACTGTCTGTTATACCCCTATGATTACAGACAGCAATCTGTCCTGCTGAAATTGAGCAGAGCCTGTCTAAAGACTCGCTGCAATTGTGAAATATCACGTGGCTGTGTAGTTCTGGTATGCAAGAAAATAATATTTATAGTACTGTCATATATGGACCACTTGGACTAAATTTTTCCCAATGTCTTTCTTGGAAGGATTTTGACATAAATATATATATATATATATATTCCTATACATATATACATCTCCTCTCTCTCTCTCTCTCTCTCTATATATATATATATATATTCCTATACATATATACATCTCCTCTATATATGAATATAGGGTATTTAAGGTGTTCCAGGGTCATATTAAACAATAGCAGTAGTGCTGTGAGTGCTCTGTACAAGGGGGTCACCGCCGCTCTGCGCTGCTCCTTCTGGGCTGCGGGGCTGAGCGCAGCGACCACGGCTCTGTGCCTGGGAGGGCAGGCAGCCTACGCGTCCGGTGTGCAGGGACTGCACGAGCCTTCCCAAGGGCCCTGCACTTCTGTGGCAGTCACGCCCTTGTGATCTTCAAGTACTTGTTCATTTAGCAAATAAAATAAGCCAAATAAGCCCCAGCTATATTATTCAAGTCCAGTACACACCCATCTGTTTCTCTTTAGCGTACATATATTGTTTATTATCACAGCATGAAGGTGCCCCAGCTGTGAAACAGAAGATTACATAAACAATGTAAGCCACCCTCTGTGTGAGGTGAGAGGCAGCTCACCTTGCAGCCCGAGCTGAGAAGAGAGCTGCGAAGGCCTCTCCTGCGTTAATGCCACTTGGCCTCCGTAGGTCCAGAGGTAAACAGGCAGTGGCACAAACAAACTGTTCAATGAAATATGAACCAAACACAGGCMTAAACAAAGGCTTTACATTATTTTTGAAGTCTGGCAGGTGCTGGGGACAAGTGTGCTACCACAGAGACCAAGACTGAAGCACTTCTGCGTCCTTGCTGAGGAGTGGGAGGGAAGAGAGGAAGATTTACAAGCTCCACATAAAGCTTGTAAAGAGTTGTTAGCACTCACTGGTGCTAGTGTAAGAGACTGTGGGGCAGGGCCATGTTTAGACATCCATATAAGACGGTTCTTCCTAGATCAGGCTTCCTAATTAGAGCAAAGAGTTTCTGTCTCAGGATATAACCTTTCATGAGGCAAATGCTCCGTTATAAAAATATGAAGCTATTGATTTCTTGATGTCTTGCCAGCAACTCTTACATTGAATATTTAATGTAGCCCAAATGTTTGTTTCCTAGAAATACTAGGAGATTTTAAAAAGAAAACTCTAGAATTTATGGTTTAACAGGGTGTATTCTGGAAAAACTACAGAGGAATGTTTTAAAATGTCTGCCTGTGAGAACTGGGTGTRACCCTTTTCAGTTGAAAAATGCATTTGATCCTCGCACCGACTGACTTAAAATAGATTTGCTTAGATGAATGGAAATGTGGATGGAAAATTTTAGAGCTTTGTGAAGGAGAAATATGGTGGTTTTTGTTCTGTTATCTGCTGATTTATGGATGTTTGTGAAATTCTTTGAAGAAGTCCATGAAAGACATTTTAAGAAAAGCAAATTCATTTATTTTACGCAACAATCCACATATTCCGCATATGCCATTTTTAAGACAACCCAAGCTACCCATCTACCTTGAAAGGACAAAAACCCCATTTTCCTACCTTATATAAAATGAATGTTTGCTATTCTATTTCTTTATGGCTTTGCTCCCTGGATTCGAGGATTGTCTCTCTTCTTGCCTTAAATTTTAATTAATGGAGCAAAACTTACTGGCTCTGGACAACTCTCAAAGTTAAATGTGGAAGGTGCTGAATTTCTCTCCAATCATCGGAGATATCCTCAACATAACCTAGTAAACAAAGTAAAAGAGCCCTAAGGTAATTGGAGTAGGACCTCAAAGCAAGGTTGACTCTCCTAGTAATTACAGTCATGAGACATTTTGCTGGTTACTTTGATGGCTGTAAGATCTAAGTCATMCTTCTTGTTGAAGATTTTAATTACGAGAACAAAATATGGCCGTTGCTGCATCTCCTAGCTGCTTCAGTGTCAGAATTCTACACTTTTTTACTTAAAAATAGAGGAGCAGATTTCCTTTATTAAAATGGTATTAGATATGCTGCTAGAGATATTAAAATAATTGCAACAATTATGTGTTGTTTAATTATGTAATATCCTTGATGTTGTAAATGTGTCACTTTGGATGGAAATTTATAAAATTAGGCGAAGAGYAGTCACCTCTGTGTCAATTGGGCACTACAAAAATGGAGGAGACAAAGAGAATGGGGAGAAAGGGCTCTTAGCCTTAGCACCAGTGACACGGGGAACACCTAAAATACCAGAGAAACTGGTTTCCGAGGATGAAAGGATTGAGGAAGATAAGAAGTGTGACTGTTTTAAGGCCTACAGACACGGAGAGGGCCACGTATCCAAATGCCAAAGCTGTTGGATAAGATATGCTGGCCTCCCCGTGCCATGGCTTCACATGGCTCTGCTTTATTGACAGAGTTTATGGAGAGCAGTGCTTTGCAAGGGGCTCGCCTTGCTGTATTACGGCAATTTTAGAAGGGGATTTTGACCATGATGGAGCTGTTGTAGCACTGTTGAAGAAGTGTAGCTTTTCCCAGGTTTGAACTGCAGCAGTCCTGTCAGACCTCTGCTCTGGAGCCTAGTGAAATGCATTTCATGTTATGCACTGATGAAAAAAGCCCCTTCTTCCAGCACCTACAATTCAGTTGCAGGCAGTTTTCAGAAGGGGAACAGACAGTGCAGCACTGTGATGTATCATCTAGTACCTGAACCAGAATTACTGCAGTTGTTAATGGGACCGTGCTGTATTTAGACCTGAATGGGATTGTCTGGATGTGCCAGCTTGGACTGATATGATGCTGGGTCGGTCACAAGCGTTTTCCTTTCTGTTATGCACTCTGGAGCACTCTTCTGCAAGGACCGGTGGTGTTACAGTCTTGGTCCTGTTTTGTGCAGTCTTGCACAAGTCGGTGATAAAACTGGCCTCATTTAAACAAACAAACAAACCAACCCTCACAGCCAGATTGTCCTGAGCCTGTGGATGTAGTAGCTTACAGCTAGAGTATACGCTGGAAGGGGAAGAAAGAGAGCACTCGGAGAAGAGCGGAGGAGTTTGGCTTTGCAACTGGAGCCCAGTGCTGCAGCAAAGCCTTGCTCATCTGATGTGTTATTTTCCAGGTTCTTCCTGCTGAGCTATTGCCAGTGCCTGTTGTTGCTCTTGCTTCCTGCTCCAGTTTCCATTTTTCTGACCTCCCATTTTGTTTACCTCTTGTCCCACCCTCTTGTTTCCCAATGTCTTTGTCCCTGGCACTTGCAGAGCCCCAATTCCCAGAGTGCTGATTAATCTCTTTCCATTAACAAGTCTCCAATTCAATAGCAGCAGTTGGATTCCTACCAAGCATTTGGAGAAGGCTCTGACCTTCACRCTGAGCTGCCTCAGCCCCATTCAGACATGCCAGAAAGGGGAGATGCAATTGATTTAGTGCTTTCCACCTGTTAATGTGGATATTTCACTTCAGAGCCTTGACAATTTCTGTAATCCTGTCTTTGAGCAGTCCCTGGTGATTTACTTTACTATGCAGCATGCTGTGCTTGCCAGAAGCAGGTCTGAGAGGACCCCAAGACCTCTGCATATACATTTGAACATGTATGTTTATAAAGCAGTATTGTTGTGCAAAGTAATCTGAGAATGATACTTTAAACATTAGTGAAGTAGAAACAAGTTTATAATCAGGTATTTAATGAATGCAGTTAAATCTAATTTTAAATCTGCATTAGCGGGCTTCACTGCAAAGAAATGCCAGAAAYAGGTGCCATATGCAACTTTATGATATTTGTTGGAATGATTTAGTATTATATCCTTAAGTTCCCAATTTCACCAATAAAGCGCCTGAGCTCTTAGATAAATGTATGCACATTTATTTTTCCCTGGGTGATTGGCCATTTCATCTGGAATCCTAAAGAAGCTGTTTGTATTCTGTAGCCAAAATGTTAGCTGGCTAGTGATATCCTGCTCTGTAAAATGTGGAAAGATACTTTATTTTGTTCTTTTTCAAGTTAAGCAACAGAAGAGCTTTCTCTGAACTTAATCAGGAACTTCAGAGAAGACTTTATCTTGCCAGAGCAATCTTTGGTTTGAAGATGAATTGTCTTAACCTATTTATTTCTTAAACTGGAGATTTACTGCGCTGAATGTCAGGGCACTACTGCTCTCTTCTGATTTCAACTGCTTGAAAGAAATAGCAGAAATAAATATCAGTGCTGGAGGTTGTCCATGGGTATCTCTTATTGCTCTGGAACAGRGACTGTGCAGGCCAATGGGCCAGTATATACTGGCCCATTTTAAAGTAATTTTAAAGTAATTCAGCATATGACCTCTGATTCTGACTCTGTGCYAGCTAGACTGAGTTGGTGTTGGGAATATTCATGCTATATTTATCAGGAGCTGAATTATTAGATGATTGCAGTGCTTTGATACAGTTATAGTGATGAATCTGGTTTGGGAGCACCAAATGTAGATGAAAGCTCAGCATTACACTGCTGATGCTAAGTATTCTTTTGCTGCTTTCTTAAACCTTTCTCCAGTGAGCCTAGCTGTTAGGGAGGCCCAGGGAGAGACAAATTTGGCCCAGTATTTTATGTCTAAAGCCAAACAGATTTCTGAATGTTATTTTCTAATTACTGAGATCTATCATTCTAAAATAAGAATGCAGTTTTCAAAATTAACATTATTTCTCCTGACCATCAGTGAAGAATCACTATMATTTACTGTGTGTCTGATTCCAAGTTGTTAGACAGAGAATTGCCACTGTCAGCTGTGTATCAGCTGATAGAAGTTGCTTGAACAGGGGTGTGTCCTGTTACTGAAAAGATTTAACTTGATAGTTTAACAAATGTGGTAGCAAGAGAAAGAATAGATGARCGAATACTCATCTATTGAAGAAAATCTTGGAAACTTGAAAATGCACTGATGTGAAAATGCACACGAGCGGTGTTCCCCAGGGTGAGTGTTGGGGCYGGTCCTCTTTAATATCTTTATCAAGGATCTGCATGAGGGGMTTGARTGGACCCTCAGCAAGTTTGCAGACGACACCACGCTGGGAGGACGAGTTGATCTGCTTTAGGGCAGGAAGGCTCTGCAGAGGGCTCTGGACAGGCTGGATCCACGGGCTGAGGCCAACAGCGTGAGGTTCAACAGGGCCGAGCGCCGGCTCCTGCCCTTGGGTCCCAGCAGCCCCCGCAGCGCTGCCGGCCTGGGGCAGCGGCCGCAGAGCCGCGCGGCAGGAAAGGCTCTGGGGGGCCGGTCGGCAGCCGGCTGGACACGAGYCAGCCGTGGGCCCAGGGGCCAAGGCGGCCACGGCCTCCTGGCTGGCACCAGGAGCAGGGCAGGCAGCAGGAGCAGGGAAGGGACCGTCCCCCTGCCCTCGGCCCTGGGGAGGCCGCAYCTCGAACACCGTGTCCAGTGCTGGGCCCCTCACTGCAGGGAGGACATGGAGGTGCTGGAGYGTGTCCAAAGGAGGRCAACGAGRCTGGTGCAGGGGCTGGAGCAYAGASYTTAGGAGRAGCRGYTGAGGGAGCTGGRGCTGTTGAGTCTGGAGAAGAGGAGGCTCCGGGGAGACCTTATTGCTCTCTACAACTACCTGGAGGAGGTTGTAGTGAGRTGGGRACAGTCTCCTCCAGAGTAACTACCAATAGGACAAGAGGAAATGGCCTCAAGTTGTGCCGGGGAGGTTCAGGTTAGACCTTAGGGAGAATTTCTACACGGAAAGAGCAGTCAAGCACTGGAAGAGGCTGCCCAGGGAAGCGGTGGAGTCACCATCCCTGGCAGTGTTCAGGAAAGGTGCAGGTGATGCACTTAGGGACACAGTTTAGGAGAGATGGTGTTGAAAAGCTTATAGCTGGACTCAGTGATTTTGAAGGTCTTTTCCAACCACAATGATTCTATGAATATGAAGGGAGAATCCAACAGAAAACAAGACTAGTTAATAAAAGGCAGTACCTCTGTTGAAAAGATAGAATAAATAACAGCAGATGTTATGTCTAGAGACCTTTTCTTTGTTATTATTTGTAGTTTTTATCTGTGTGGATTTATTGCTTTGAGAAATGGAATAAATCAGGGTGAGTCTTAACTGTGTCCTCTGTCCTGTTCTGAATTGGACAAAGTGCTTTCTGACCTTGAAGCCTGCAATACTTTCGTGCCAAAGATAAGCCTGCTTGCTCCTATGCATACTCATCAGAGTGCTCTGGAAAAGACTTAAAACTCCTAAGTACTTTGAAGTGCTGAATGAAAAACAAATAGAGGTTGCATAATAAATCATTAAAATAGACTTCTAAAATAGACTTTAGGCTAGTTTGCCTGTACACGCTCTCCTCCTCCGAGCTCCTTCTTAGCAGAATCTAATGCCAAGAAAGTGCTTACTTAGGGGTATGTTGTGTTGTAAGAGAAATGGACAGGATTTTATTTTAGCTGGTTCAGTTCAGGTTCTTTTAAAATGGTAGATACTTAATGCACGTTTGCTCTCTCTGTCTCTAAAACGTCAGTGTTACCSTCTTGGAAGAGCTTTTATAAATACAAGGTTCTGAATAATCCCTTTGGCAGAACTGATGCACCTAGTGCCCATCTTTGACCACTCATTCTGCTTTGTGTTTTTCTTCTTTTTCTTTTTTGCTTTCTTTTTTATTTTTTGGAGGGCCCTTGCATTATGTTTAGACTTAACGTTTCTAGTGAGGGTAAAGTTCATATTCTGGTGACCTAAACCAAAGTGCAGTATTTTATTGCCAGTGCATGCCAATGCCTTCAGGGTACCTAGAGCTCAGTGTGTTGGGTTAAATTCTGTATTTTTATGCCAGTGCTCTGAGGAATTTTTGCCCTCCTGTCCAGGTATGCAAACACCAAATATTATATGTTCCAGTAGCTGCACGCTTTTGCTACTGAAGATGCCTGTTCAGTAGGAAATAAGACAGATGAAATTTTGCTGAGTTTGATTAAAGGTACTTTAGGGATGAGTTTTGCAAATGAAKTTAGGCTGTTTGATTACAGTCAGAGTGGATTTTTCCTGAATGCTTGAAAAACTCGAAAGCATTTTAACTCAAAAAGAAAAAAAGAAGCTCAGTAATTAGCAGGTTTTAACATATGTAAAGTGCAGAACATTTAGCAATAAATCTGTGATTAAATATAGCAAAGGATGGGGAGAAGTCTGATCTCTTAAGATTCAGTTGGATTTTCAAAAGCTCTTCACAGGAGCAGTGATTTTGTGCTGTGAAAGAGTCACACAGCAAACAAATGTTAAATATTTTAACTCTTGTTATTTGATATGTGTAATGGTTAAAGCAGGAGTAGTTCTCAGAAAGCAGGTTCAGCTTMAGGAAACATTTCTAGCAAATCCACAAGGTAATCAGAAAGGAAGTTACCATGACTGCAGGCTCTGCAAGATAGTGACAGAGAGAATACACAAAGGAATGGAAAAGCCAGGCCTTTACAAGTGACAGAGGCCTGGTCCTCGCAATCTTGCTTTTCCTTTCATAATTATATTACATGTTGCCCATGAGTAGGAAGCCAGTTAAACAGAAGATGCAGCAGCAGAGGAGAGGTGCACATGGCTTGGAGAAATGCTTCCTGCCCCAGGGGAGATCTTTGGAGCTCCTGAGATGCTGAAATTCTTTGCAAACACTTTAAATAATTACATAATAAGGTGATTAAAAAGTCCAGAGTTAGAGTTTTTCGAGCAATCAAAGCGTCATCTGGGAACACAGAGGCACAAGCAAAAGGCAGGGGAGATGCAATGAAAAGAACATGTTTGTTTTTCTATTCCACGTGTAGGCAGCATGTGCTTGGTTGCAGTGTTTTGTAAAGCTCTAGGGCACTAAATGCCTTGCTGATTTGAGAGTCAAGATCTTAAACTTGCACCACTCACGTTTCAGTGGAATTTGGAGAAAGCTGAGAATTCCTTCGGTTTAGGGGTTCTCAGTAAGATAATTGTTTTTGATATATATGTATAACCTAATTTTGGTGTATTTAGTGCTTCTTTCATTTCTTTGACTCAAGCAAAGGATTCAAGATACATAAAGATGTTTGTTTCTGGTGACATCTCACAGAAGTAATTCTTATGCAAACTAAATCATTCTTATCTGCCTGTGCGGTGACTATATCAGGAAAATTGAATTCAGTGTCTCCTCGTGTCTTTCAGGTCGGCAAATCCCACCCTTAGACCCTCATGAAAATGGTAACAGCGGAGCGATCAAACTTGGAAAGCAGACTGCACAGACGGGGAGGCGGTGCTGCTGACCCAGCTTGATCTCTCTCAATTTACTTGAAAAACAGCACCCTTTGCTTTCTCCCCGAGAAAGGACTTTGTGATCTCAGTGACGTGGCTCCTTATCATGAAAACGGTGATATCAGCACTCCCCATGAGTAATATCAAGGACCAGAAACAAAAAGCTTCACTTCAAAGGGATTTGGCAAAGCCTAGTTGGAAAATCCTCTAATATCCTATCAAAATTACGATGTCAAACTTCTGATTCTCTCTTTAAGCCAATGACTGAATTTTTTTAAAGAATAAAAAGAACCTTTTACACATAAGAATTTTTAATTTGCTGCAAAATATTCTCTTTTTACATTGCAAAGTGGACTTGTCATTTTTTACAGTGTTYTGTGTAATAATAATGGGCAAAAAGCAACAAAACCTGAATTCTGGTTTGCAGATTCTCTGCTATTTTTTCTGGCTGGACTTTTCTTCTGTGTTTTTCAAAATTTGTACTTCATCTCATGCTTTCAGTAAACATCATCAAGAAATGAATTTTCTAACTAGAAAAATGGATCCAAGGGATATGTGAGCACARTTTTTACAGGCTCTAAGTCAGAATCTGGACCAGGAGATGCTGGTCCTATAAAAGATGRAATTGTCATAAAGGAGGTGGCTGAAGGCCATGCAGTTCCCTGGCTGYCCCAAAAAGGCCTGAGGTTCCAGGCACTGCACTTTGTCCAAATTTACTTCTTTTCTAAAGCTAAGGCTTTATTAATTACTGAATTGTAAGAACATAAAATGCCAGCATCATCTTGGTTATTTATGARGTTTCCTCCAAATCTGTGTCCTAGAACAAAGTTCTCTCTGCTCAAAGATCCCACATCCTTTATTTCTAAGAGCACCACCCTGGCACGGGGAGTCAGGAGGACTCGTCCTTGTCTCACTTTGGTTTTCCAGGAAGTGGTAGGGAAGGCAGTGGAAAAGTAATATGACTTAAGAGAGCACAATATAACTTGAGGTTAAAGGCTGGAATCTAATAAAATGGAATGGGATGTTTCTTCAAAATGCAGTTTGCTCGTTTGTAGAATTGTCTCTTCACAGAGTTAGGGGTATGGTTTGGCAGCCTTCCTCTTGAGACCTTAAAAGCTTGAAGCACCTGAAAACATAACGTAGGGGCAGAGAGGGGAATGGCATTTAGAAAGTAGAAATTATGCAAAGCAGCATGTGTTCTCCACCTCTGTCTTTTGCGAATTTGTGTACCTGTGCAAACTATAATTTTCTCTTTTTCATCATTTTCATCATTGTAAATTTGAAGCAGCCAGAACCTGCCTGCATTCCACAGTATTAATTTGTTTTATTTTAGGAAAATTGACTGTACTGTACATTTGATAGGGAGCTTGTATGAAAAGCAAACAAAAGAGRAAAATTACTTTCCATTTTAAATCAGGTCCAGGCAGGCTAGAGCTGGGCACCSATGCTTATATGCAAAACCAGACCTCAGTGCTTTGTTGTGCGATTACTTTGATCAAAGGCAAGTGACTCTTAGTGCCTGAACTAGGGCCAGCTGAAATCAGCAGGCGCATTTCCTTGTCTTCCGAGGGCCATTGAGGAAATAGTCACATGTGGGAAACGTCCCGTCTTGCCTTATCTAAGAATCTAAAACCCAATGTATTTTCACATGCAATCCATGTCTTAGATCTTCTAGACTCCTTGGAAAGTGCTCATATGTGGAAGTCTGTCCTTGGATAGGGGAATAAGCAGAAGAACAGGKGTTCTAGGTAAACTTTCAGTTTTGTTCTCTGTGCTGATTTATGATCTGCACCACTGCTTCATTGGAAAGCTTATTTGGGAGTCAGTCCCGGATTCTTCAAGTGAAAATTGAGCAGTTGTGTAGACTTTGTAGATTGTCAGGGGAGAGGAGAGAGATGCTCCATCCTATCCTAGAATAAGGGAATCTGCAGGGGCTGCTCGTCCCTCTCTGTTGGCTGTTGAGGGAACCCAGGCAACTACTGTGAGGCAGATGAGATGAATCTGATCTTCAGCTCTAAAGAAAAATCARACTGATAACAGCACAGCTGCATAAGTTGCACAGTTGCATAAGATGTATGGGGTTTACRATGACACTGCTGCAAGGAGTCTTGTTCTTCCTAAATAAATCCCAGCAACAGGTGGCACCCAACTTTCAAGAAAACAAGGTAGATCTGAGCCAGCATTTTTAAAGATGTTACWTTTTTTTGTTCAATATATACTARTTATGAGTAACTGATATTTAAGTTGTTTTCATAATCAAAGCATGGCTTTTTTTTTTTTTTGATGTGACAAAACACATTAAAACCTAYTTGAGATGTCTGAAATCTTCATGAAACAACTTACGCTAGAACCTGCAATAGATGCTGATCTGTCCRGACTAATTACTGCCCTGAACAACCACCCCTCACAGCTGCCATTGAGCTGTGTGCGGAGCACAACGGGTTCATGAGCTATATGCTCAACAGCCTGAAATTGGAAAAGGTCTTGATGGTGCTCCTGCAGATTTTAAAYTCAAATGCTGGAAAAGTAGGCTTAGAGAAAATTTTTACATTAGTTGGGCCAAATCACCAAATTCCTCTTGTAGTCCAGGAAAAGGTTTCTATAAATAAGGATTTTGACTGAATAAGGTTTTGAAATTTGAAATCTTTTGACCTCTGAGAAGGCAGATGAAAGATACTAGGCCTCTGCGGTGTACAGGGTAGCATGTCTTTGCTTTGATGCCAGGGCTGGCTTTGGACTGCGCTGCTGCCTACTCACTATCTGTCTGTCAAATCTGAAGTCAAATCTTAAACTACCTTTTCAAGTGGGGAGCAGTTAGTTCTAGAAACTGTGCTTTTCAAATATAAAATTCATAATTTCAGCTTCCTTTCATTGCCTTTTTTGCTTGGAAAATCCTGCCGCCCTTCAAAGACACCTGGAAAAATGACATGACACCAATGAAGTTAACTCGAAGGCAAAAGTTTTGACAGCAACAGTAATTCCTGTTAGTAGCCAGTGGCTGGTAAGGAATGGATTCATTCTAGAGGAGCACTTGACTCCCGAGCTGACCTGCTCTAATAGCAGCGCTCGTGCCCTGGTGCCAGAGAAGGATTTTCCAGGGAATTGGTAGCAGGCCTGCAACTCGAGCTGCTGCAGTGCCAGGTATGGCTGGTGGAGTCTGTCTGCAGACAGACGGAGACCGAGACCGTCCACGCGTGGGTGACTGGCTCTTCTGGCTTGTCGTGAACTAGTTACTTTTTTAAAAGTACCGAGGAACTAGTTTTCATATATGCTCTGCATATGTTTGTGTATATAAGTACAGTTTTGTAGTGTTATGCTGACGCGTGGTGTTTTTTCACTATTCACATATTCTGCATATCCTATACTGTAAGTACAGCTGTTGTTAACGAGCGTTTCATCTTCAGGAACTCAGAGCCGCAGGTTTACAGGTTGAAGGTAGCAATGAGATRGAGATGCACATAGGTACAATTGTTGACTTGCCATTCCTGTGCATGGGAATGGCATATTACAGAAAGTGTTTGTCTGGCTGACTGAGAAATATAAAAAAAGGCCATCATTAGCCAAGAATTGAAATATTAAAGTTACACTCAAAAATTGCTTTTGTTTATGGTATAGCGGGTCTATCTGAAGTGCTTCAGCATAACATGGGGCTATGTTGATTACCAGAGGGGTTACCTTCCATCCCTTGTCTTCAATACTCCTTCGCTGTGTGTGGTAACTGGCCTAACYAGACAGACTGTACATGCGAGCACTCTGACCCCTGCTCAGACCTTCTCAGCACAGCAGTGATGTGTTTTATTACCCTACCCTTAATTATTTAAGCCACAGCCGAGGGTAAACTGTCAGCATAAAATCACATGTTAACTACTCTTCCTCTGTTTTGTTTTATATAAGGGCTTTGACTGGGCTGGACCCACTCGCTTCATGTATGAGATGCCGCAATCTGTTAATACTTTACCTACTGTTTTACATATTAATTGTATCATACCTAATAATATTTTTGGCCTAAAATGTACTTTTTGTGTGTGGTTTTTTTTAACCTACAATGATTAATGCTAATAAATGTTTTAAATACCTCTACTTGAGGATGTCTCTGGTTTCAGTAAAACAGAACAAAATAGATCACCTTCTTCACAGCATTTGCCCTTGCAAAGGGGCTGTCCGCTGTCCGTGGATTGCTTAGCTGGGATTTAAATGCCGCCTGGAACCTGCGTGACTGCCCTTTTAGCAGAAACTGAATATGTTTCAGAAGGATCCTGGAGTGCAGGTGAGCCTTCAAAAGGCAGCAAAAGAGTGTTTRGAAATCCCTTTACTAAACCTTATTTGACTTATCCAGCAAAAGGAGAGTGAGCTATTTAGGCAGCCAGTACCASCCTGGAAATTTAGAAGGGCAGCTCTCAGTAAAAAGGGAGCTTCGGTTACCACTCGCTCTGAATAGCAAACACAAGCAGTATGGCTCAAGCGACACTTCCTGTTATCTATGTTTTTAGGAGTATTTTTTTTTCTGATTGTTCTTCTGTTTTGTTTTGATGTCYCTAGTGCTTGCCTTCAGAAGGTAAAGTTAGCACTCTCACAAGAAGTATGCAATAATCTATTTTTTGTGCCATCCAGTTCACATGTTCCAAATTACTGCAACTATAAGGACTATGAAGGACTTTGACTTTCTTTTTTTTTCCTTTTTAGCTGAGTTTTGGACCAAGTGCTTTCTAACCACCATGATAAATTAAATGCACACCTGTATATGAGAAACACAGTACAAAAKCCTATGAATAACTTTCAGTAACACCTTGGAAAACCATTTCTGTGTGCAGGGAAAAACTGTTAATTCAAAGGAGATTATACGGTTTTCAAATTACTGCTTGATGATACCTAACAGGATCAGCTTTAAAGAATGTATAATCATACTGAAAAATTATGTTTCTATTTCCAACTGTTGTTAAATAAAAATGAGACCAGATATATAATAGTAAATTGAAAAAGGTGGTGTGTATAATTCAGGAAAGACGTAGGTAAGCCTCTCTTAGGAAAGGCAGTTTTGCACGTTGACCTGCACTGCCAGTCGTGTGTTTCACATCACTCGAGCAGTCGGTTTGGGGCTGTCTCTGGCAATAGGAGGGKAGCTGCACATTTGCTTGGAAATGGAATCCCCTCCACTTTCCTTTTGAAGACTAAAGGTTGTGTCTTGAAGTACTTAAAGTATTTGACATTTCAGATTTCAGAAAGCTCACTAATGCAGATCCAGTCTTTCTGCAAAGAGCATCATACAACACCCTGCTGTGCTCTCTTGAGCGCTCTTCTGAAATCAAGGCACTGAGTCTGATAAACTGCTCCTTATTTCCGCCTCCTCACCTAATCTGTAGAAGGGCTTAGGCTACTCTCAGGTGTGCAAAATGCCTCTTTTCCCTGCAAGAAAAACAGTGAGGCTGCAGGATCCTTTTTTTCCTCTTTGAGATTGTTTTACAAATGGCTCCAGGGTGATTTTCCTGAAAGTGTTAAAACACCCCTGGGAGAACAAGCTGGCTAAAAGTATTTGTACTAAAGCACCATTAATTGGTGTGGGTCACTGCTGAAGGACACGGCTTCAACAGCTGCATTCCCATACAGATCTGCATTCGTGTATAATATAGTGTTCTTGGCTGTTATTAAGATCTGCTTTTGATTAGATCAATTTCTTAAAATCTAGACTTGTGCAGAGTTCATTGCTTGATGCAAATTCTCCTCTACCGTCCAAAGGCAAGACTCCTCATTAGAAACCATAAAATCAATGGTTGATGGTTTTTGGCAGGTTAAAATGAAATGAGGTAAGTAATAGCATAATGTAGCATAATATATAGCATAATGTAGCATAACATTGTCCGAAAAATTGATTTTGGATGGTTTTCTCCTCTCTAGATTAAGCTATGCAARAAGAGCCCTTACCACAGAAGTGTCTGTATTTCTACAGATACTTCACATCTACTAAGGAGCGTGTCTTGATGCAGACAAGTTTGCACTTTCACTTACCACTGTGAGACATTTTGGAGGAACATGAGGACATGCTCATTAGATTCACATGCATCATCACTGCATTTTCAATGGATACAGTGTCAAGGTGTATTCACATTGTTTAGCATCAGTTATTTGGAAAACTTTAAGACAGTACCTGGCGTGTAATAGGCTTGCTCTAGCTTGCATTTAGTTTCATGCCAGTTAACAAGTTTTTAATAAGGTAGTGCTATTCAGTGCAGACAAGTCTGACAGTATGGTAGAAGAGATTTTTGAGGTTTCTGGGTATATTTTAGACACCATATTCAAGAATTATCAGCCTGGGAAAGATTTCCTTTTTCCAGTAGTTTGCTGGATTAATTTAACAGAAATAATTTCTAAAGTATTTCAGAAAATATTGTACACCTTTGAAAAGTACTGACCTTGTTTTCTCAAACTTTTCCAGAGAACGTGAGCTTTCTGTTTCTCACTATCTTTCAGAAGTTCTGACACACACCTCTTTTATGAGGCAAAACTCAGCCTTTTTGATTAACATACACTGAATATTTTAGAAAACACAAATGTATTTCCATTGACGGCCACTTAGTCCACTCTTATTTTACCTAGGAAATGCTACTTCTGCTCCCTTTACTATAATAAAATACATTTTGAAATAAGAAGATAACTTTGTAGTAACAGAATCCATGTTCCCCTACTGTTTTTGACAGCAAGTAAAGTTCCCTGGGAAAACGACCTGTTACAGACCGAGGCAGACAATCACTGATATGGGCAAGTGTCAGTCAGTAGGGAAGTCACATTACTTGTCTAAGAGATGCCCTTGAGTAAAACAAACATCATATTTCATCCTGCTTGCAAATATAACATGATATAGCGGGGAAGTGATGGCACTGATGCTTTTGCAAATAGAATGAATAAGAGGACACTAGCAATCTCTCTTGACTTATTTAAGAGTTAAAACATAGATTATTTTTAAAAAGAAATTCCTGCTTCTTGTAATGTTCAGAAAACCAGGCTGCTTTGTTGGCAAATATATGCTGGGAGATTTCCTAGTAGTCTAATATGAAMGCAATGGAGGTAACTGGGATGATACAGTGCATTTCAAATCTCTTTTCAGTATGCGAACTCTGCAAAAAATCAAGTCATCAGCAACCCTAGAATAACCATAAATATCGCAGTGCCTATCTGCATTCATCGTTCATCATGTCACAGAATTTTGCACTGTAGATAATTGCAAAAAAAAAAAAAAAAAAGGCACAAAGTGTATAGTAGGGATTTAGTAAGAGCTCTCAGAAAGAGGAACATTCAAAAATAAGGGCAGTGCTATTCCTTGAGTCATTCAGGAATCCCAGTGAGAATGAAATAGCTTTCCTGGCACCATTCCTTGCAGAGATCTCTTTCACCTTCTGAGCTTCGCCACACTCTAGAGGTCATTCTTTGCTCTCAGAGACATTTACTTTCAAGGTGGCAACCTGAACTGCGTGCTGGCACCTAACCAGCTCTCCTCGTAATCATGCTCCCCAAAGTCACAAGGAGGAGCAACAGAAACTGTACTGACAGCTGGCATTTCTAATGGGGGTGCCTGCCTTTCTTGGTGGCTTTCAGTATAAAGGAGGCTTCTGAGATACGCTGGAATATGAACCCATAATGAACTCTAAAAGGGCCTTGAACAGCTAAACTTGCCTCCTTATGTCAGAGATACCAGAACATGAACCTCTCTCTGGATTTACATGGTACAATGATGGTTAAATAAAAGATGCTCCCCATTTACATAGTCCAAGACAGACAGATGAGAGAGTTGCAGCGCTGGACACTGGGCTTTGCCTAATGCAACCCAGAGCACATATGTAKCTAACTGCCTACGTAGTTTAGCTTGTTATGAAGCTTGTTTTGGGGCAAAATATGGTTTGGAATGATGGTTAGTTTTGCATGAAATAGGGCCAGTTGTTCTAGAGAAGGCTAAGGAAGAAAGGATGAGATGGTGACAAATACAATGCATTTGCATTGACTGATTTAACCGCAGCATGTAGTATGTTATTAAGTGCTTTCTGTTGGGAGTGTAAAGACTTTACAATAACAAAATCTCTGTCAGTGAATGATAAAACAGAAGAATTTTTATTTTATTTTACCCAGGAGGAAACTGATGCCTTACCAAATCCACAAGATCTGAGTCATCAAGTTATCACTGTCAGTGAGCAAGTCTTTCAGACACGTTACATCATCTCCTTACAAATCACACACCAATGAAAAACGCACAACACTGCAGAAAACTGCACCCTTCCTTCTGTGATAGACCCAGTCTAAAAATTACAGGGCCTGAGGCATCCGTGAGATTAGAAAGTGGACCATGGTCCGAGAACCCTATTTCACATCACATCAGAGACAGGGAGAGGAGGATGTCTGSGAGCGATGGGTTTCAAAGCTCGGGGAAAGTGGTTACTTAGCAATTCGGCATGATGACTCAGACCACGACTGTGGTAGCACAGAAGCGCCTGCAGCTGTTGAGGCTGCCTTCTGACAGCTCTGCTTTTGACAATCTCTGGCTTTTTTTTTTTTTTTTTTTTGGGTGAAATAGTGCCTGAATTCCCATGAGAGATCCCCTTTCTCTAAGACATTCCAGGAAAGATGTCGTTCTCTGTGCCATTTTCAACCAGCATTGGAAAGTTTACTTCCATTTAGCAGGTGCTGCAAGACATAACTAAATCTTTGCTGTTAAATAATTCCAAAGTGCATTTTAAACCAGCCAKCCACAGGCAAGAAACAGAATTCAGGAATTCCTTACCTTCTTTTGGTATCTTCAGGTCATGCTGGAAATACCAGCAAACTATGTTTCAAGCTAAGTAGTTTATTTGACTGCCTACATAATCATGCCATGAAAAATGAGTGATCAGCGGATGCATTTTTTTCCTCACATTTTTCAGTTATCTGCAGAACGGTTACCATTACGTCACAGTATCTACCTGTTTTACTCACAGAGCTAGTTTAAAAGAATGAGATTTTTATTGATGAGAAAATATGTATTGTCACTATTCTCCCACCAAAGAAGTTGCTTCCAGTTTCAGTCTCCATCCCCTCTTAAGTTGTCATCCTTCAATGAATGAGAGCAATTCTGAGTCAGGCTTTGAGGCCTCAAGGACTTTGGTTACCTGTGTGTATGTTGAATTACTGCATGTAGCCAGAAGCAGCACTACCACTTCAGAACTGTTCTCTGTATTTCCTCATGTAAGAGTAGGTTTCGTGGCCTTTACCTGCATTTGTAAGCTTTCTTGTGAAGCAATTGCAAATATTTGCTTTTCTTATGAGATCACCTACTATCTCCTAATGACACAATGATGGAAAGTGTTGCATTTTATTAGTTACTGAAATCACAGGATGTAAAAAAAAAATGTGAAAAYTGAAAACATGCAAAAGCCTGTGCTATTTAAGCTTGTGTTAGGTATGCTCTACTGCTTTGCTGCTTTCTCAGTAGCCAGTTATCTAAGTAGTCAGATATTGGTATGTGCCATCATAGTCTTCCATCAAGTGAATTACTTCTGCTTGGGCTTCCTCCTCCTTTAGACTGGAATAGAACTGAAATCTGGTCAGTTATACTGTGGCCAGAAACACATCACTTCATGTTCAATCTTTCGTAATGATTCAGATGTATGCTACTGAAACATGTTAAAACTGAGCCAATGGACCATATAAGTCATTCAGAAACCTCTATCTTGTTCTTCCTCTGGGAGAAAGAAAACAAAATTTAAAAGCCCATCTCATTTTTTAAGAAATTTTAAGTAAAAGAGTGAAAACATATCATGCATGATGTCACTGGAATACACAGACATTCCCAAACTCATGACCTACATGTTTCAAAGAAAAGCTTCACTAATAAGTMTCAGATTTTAAAAGTAATTTAGTAAAAAAATGTAATGATGCAATTCCTCTTTTTTACTGAAGATATTGAGATTGAGCCTTCAAAGATTTGCTAAAGATTATATGCCAGGCTTAGAAACTCAGTTTAGAATGTGAAGATTGACCAAAGAATGATCCTTTTGGCTTAGGCATCTCCCAAACTGAGCATCCAGCATTTTAAGTTTGTTAAAAGTTCCATTACTGATGTGTAAGCCAAAATCCAGTTCAGCCCATTCTGCCTGAATTGTATTGTTTCTGAATAGCTAACAAAGATCAAAAAGCAATCACTTATTTTTTGCCTCTGACGTGAGTGAAACTCAATTCATTCAGGGAATAGTTCCTGGATGAGAAAGCATCGAGTTTTTACTAAGCTACTTTGGAAAGCTGGCACTTTTTTAATGAAGTGATATGAAATTCTTTCTCTTTTTCTGTATGTGTGAGAGAATTTTCATTAGTGAAAGCAAAACACATTTAAATCTTCAGGGTTGAATGCTCCCAAGAGCATTACAAAAATTGGCAGAGAAACTCTGTGAACCATCCATATTCATTCTGAACAAATATTRGTGCACAAGGGAGATTTCAGATGAYTGGTAAAAAGTGAATGCGGCATGCTCTAAAGAATAAATGTGACAGGTTCAGGTAATTACAAGCGTGACATCAATCCTGGGCAAAATAATATAAAGACTGATATGAGAAGGAAATAGAAATTAATTCATAGATAATAGTGTATGCAGTGTTAATCAATACATTTTGGAGGGGAAATAGGTGTGTTCAAACAATAAAATGAGATGAAATTAAAATGCAATTGCTTCAGGTAGATATATTGACTTCATACACACAGATCACTTTAAGTCATYTGATGTAGCCCTGCGTGACAGCCATATAAAAGACAGTACTATGCAAAACCAATTTACCTGTATCAAGTGCTCAGAGGTGGTTAGCAGCTCTATCAGCAAGTCTTGTCCCTGTTCTGTTGGGGTTATTCAAGTGCTTCAAAGAGATGGATGCAGTTCAATATATTTATCAATGATCTGGAAGAAAAGATAAAATCTTCGTCAATAACTTTGCAAATGACACAAAAATGCTTGGAGAAAAAAATAGTAAGAGGGCTTTTTTGTTGTTATGTTTTTTCTTTAACCACAGCTAAGAGATATTTAACATCCTTCAGGTCTTAAGCCAATATTCCATTATTTAAAATGCGATGTGTGTGTATGTGGGAGACAGATAATCTCCCATCTGCCTACAGCGGGACTTTCACCTCTCCAAAGTTGCTGGCACTGGCCCCTGGAGAGGAAAKGTAGTGGACGACTAGTGCCTGCTGGCCARCCCACTAGAGCCTCCCATGTCCACGATTTCCAATTGCCTTCAACAACRAAGAAAACAAACAAACAACAACAACAACAAACTTCCAGGCACAGGAAAATCTGCCTCAGCTGGAAGTGAAGCAAGAGAAGAAGGAGCTTGAAGGCCTGTGGGTCTATAAGCCAAAGGGAAGAAAGGAGCAGTAGAGAGGAAAGTGCTCCATGTTCATGGTAGTAGATGGTGAATAGAGCACACAGTTGCTGTGCCTCTAGCACGGGTGGGATTTCCTAAGGGAATGGGTTGCCTACAGGGAAAGGAGAGTGTCACCAAATGGTGCAGGTGGATTGGGAGTGGAAAAGTCCTTCATAGGTAGATCCTATGGCAAAGCATCCTTTTCTATGGGGTGCCATGCAGAGCTTTCAACCACCTGCTCTTTCAAAACTGCTTCCCTGGGAGACACTCTAAGATTCTGCAGATCCTCCAACTCCCTCTCTGCACAGGGATTGTACCTGTGACCCACCCAAGCCCCAGAACAAGGTCTGAAAGACAAGTCCCCCTTGTGCACAATGTATCAGTCGCATATTGCAACCCAGCAGGTTCCCATGGGTATCCTTTGCACAATTAAGCTATAAATAATTCAGCATTTGGCAGGGAAAGATTCCATCAATAATTGTATGCAGGCTTTTTTTCTCTCTTTTCTTTTCCCCCTTGAATGCAAGGAAAATAAATATTTCATATATGATATCTCAGGTAAAATGCTCAAGCTTATGTTCACCTTTAGAACATTTTCGCAACAAACGGAGATTGTGTCTTCTCTCCTACATATAATTAGTTAATCTACAGCAAAGATCTTTTGTTTGTCCATTATCTGTCTRTTAGAAGCTTTAGCTTTATATATGTTAGAAAAGCCTCTTGAACACTGGTCTGTGTTMAAAGCCTCTCGAACACCGGCCTGTCAGTGCCTGTTGGCCCACGGCGCAAGGCTCGCAGTGAAGGTACGGCCAGGAGACGCGTGCAGCCCACGAAGGCAGCAGCTGCGGAGGGATCTGAAGATATTCATTTGCAGAAGCAGGGCTCTAGCTGCCCTAGGTGCTTGGAATTTAACTCTGATCATTCAGTTTTGGGTGAACTCCTCCTGCTCTTTGGAAACRGATTACTGGGAAATGGATCTTTCTTTGCCAATTACTACGTAACTGATTAAAATCACTGACAACTTGAATTTCTCACTTTGCATTTCCCCATGTTCTGCTCTGCCCATTCCAGACTCTCAGCTAATTTGATATTTCAGCAGAGACAAATGTTTTGTTCTCACATTCATGATACCTATTTAATTTTAAAGACTTGTTAATAAATCTTTTTGCTGCCTCTTTCTGTATGGCTTTGCTTAACTGATATAAGACATGGCTATTAAAATGTTCTTCTTTGAGAACAGCTGCTAAATTTTCCCCTGAGATCTGCTCTTGGTGTTTGYTTTAGGTCAACTCTACTCAGTTTTGTAAGAAAAATGTAGCATTGATTTTTCTGTGTGTGTTTGCTTTCTCTTGTAAGCATTGCAGAGCTAACACACCCTGGGAAAAGGAGTTGGATTCTTCTCATTTGCAAATGCTGTTAACAGAATTGTGGACCAAATTCCACATTCAGCTCCAAACTGCACACTCAATTAGGGCCTGATCCAATACTTGTTAAAGTCAATGGAAAAAAATCATGTTGATTTTAATGGACTGTAGCTTAGACCTTAAGGAATGTACATTTCCACTGCAGATACTCAGTTTAATCTCTGAGTACATTGSAATTTATTGTGAGATAAACATGGGTTTGGAAAGGACTCCAGAGGCCATATCTTAAGGCAGGATCAGCTAAATCTCTATGTCCTGACAGAAGTTTGCCTAACCTGTTCTTAAAGGTCTCCCTTGACTGAGGCTCCATTGCCTCTCCAAACATTTTTTTTTCTAACTAATTGTCCTTAATCTTACAAGTTCTTCCTATCTGCTGTGTGTGCTTACYCCAGTTGAGCCCTAATGTCCTGTCCTATCTGTAGTAATTGACAGCAGGATATTTTCTTTCTCTTCCAGACTATTTTCTTTCTTTCTCAATACCCTTTCATGTATTTATATTTATTTATGAATTCCAAATTAATATACGTATGAGTCAATCTTGTCTTCCTTAGGCTAAACAACCTCTGCTCCTTTAATATATTCTCACAAATCATGGTTTTYGGACCTTAGTCATTATGGCATTCTCCTCTGAACTCCCTTCAACTATCGCACATCTTTCTTGAAAGTGCCCCAAATTGATTGTGGCTCAGTGCAGGCCTTGCTAGTGCTAAGAGGGAGAGCACTTTGTGAGTCCCGCTGAGTGTCTGTGCAGGGCTTGCCTTTTTGCACATCAGTATTGTGTTCCTCATATTTACCTTGTGGCCTACTACAATTCAACCTAGATGGAATTTGAAAATATAATTTGGAGGCTTTGTGCGAATACTCAGGAGATGCTGAGGTCAGAGTTAGCATCACCAAGTTGCTGTGTTAATACACACAGCAAAGGAAAGGTGAAATCTGACTCTCAGGTGTCAAATGAGGTCCTCAAACTGACACTGAGAAARAACATGATTTTGTTTGCAAGAATATCAAACTGATAGAGATGCAATAAGCACAGAACACCATAACACTGTTTTTGCAGAATTACTTTTCAGATTACCACTGCTATTTAAGGTAGTTTTTCTCTTCTGGAGGTCAGTTTCAATTATCAATTGAAATTAATAATTCAATTTAATTCRATTTAATTATCTATGTATGCCTTATTTTCTGCTTTATTGGTACAGTGCTAATGCATTTTTAAAAATGTAACTCCAGCAAACTACTTGTCATTTCCCTGATGCAAAACTCAGGATACTGCAGGGTCTGCTTGCTCTAATCTTGCTCATAAATTCCCTGTCTAGCTACCAGCCAGCCCTACCATCACTCCAGCAGACAATCTTTTATCTGTTTATGTAGCTCCAAAGGTTACAGGGATCTTGAGAGCAAGCTTATGCTCAGGTGCAAATTACTTTCCAAAGTGATTTGTATCAACTGCTTTGCCTCAATTTGAACAAAAAAGGCGCAAAGAATCACCAACTATCTCCTAATATCTCCTATTTCTATCTCCTAAGTCCAAACTGACAAAGAAGTGGTAGTTGAATGCTCCGAAAACTGACACTGCTGCCATCATGGGTAATGGTAGCTATGCACAAAGAGGGTCTTCATCTCAGAACATCTCACCCTTTTGAAAAAGGCCAAATATTTTTATGGTCAAATCAGAGGTTTCTACTTTTGTGGAGGGAAAGTAAAAGATTTTCTAGTGACTAACTTCACTAATGAAAGGCTCACATCATGCTACGTGCAGCCTAGCAGATGGAGGCCTGCTTATATTTGACTTAATGATGTATTTCACCAAGCATAGGGGGAGAACATAAAAGCAGCACATTACACATGCTGTGTTCTGAATACTCTGTGGTTTCATTGTATCCCTCATAAATGCATGTGAACTGGAAGAATCAGTCCCAGAAAATGGCGTTCAAAAATCTACTCCCTTAACTACATTTTCACAACATTCTCCATTTTCCTTTGACAAACACTGACGTGTCCTTGAAKGTCTAATGGCTTTAGCACATTTTCAGTTGGTTATGAGTCAGTCAGTTCTTTAAATGTTAAGGTATCACAATGGCCTAGGGCATTTTCRTCTTCAACAAGAACAGATGCAGGTCCAAAATATGAAGTCTGCAAATATTTTATGCTACAGCTATTTATCAGAATGCCACTATATGTTGTGTTGTTTTACTGATTGCTTTCCAGACTTAGGGTTTTTTTCTACTTGCACATTCAAAGTACATAGTATGTTTTTATAACAATCTCACTAAGTAGAGAAATTAAGTTGTTGAATAAACTTGAAAATATCGAACTAAAAGCCACTCTTCCAGTTTGTTGTARTATTTTAATAATGTTGTCCATCTATAATAGTGTGGACTTCATTTTACCTTTGATTTACAATAAACAAAGGGGCCTAAATTTATATTTGGTATTAATTAGCAGTCAAGTAAATGATGACTACAGCATGCTTAATCTATGCAGTGAATAGTTTTGTATTTCAAAAGATAAATTGCAGTAGCAGGAAGCCAGGTATTTCCTTAATAAGAAATTAAAGTTTTTGCCTTTATACCTCTGCTGACTTATTTACTGCCTTAGCAAGGAACATGCATACAATACCTCACCGGGCAAGATCTAGAATTTTCCCATTAGCATGACAAATGAATACAGCACTTAGTTGCTTTTTCTGACAATCTTAATAACAGCAAGAAATTGCCAAGAGGSTCATGATATTCCTTCACTACATTTTCAAGTTCAGAACTGAAAGGCCTGGATAAGCCACCTGAATAACGAATGGTGAAAAGAAGTATTCTGAAGCTGRATCAACATTGATACTTCTCAGGTATAGAGAGACACCATTTAATGTTTAACAGCAAACAGTTCTGGAAAACGTCAAGCCATTTCCAAACTGAGATATTCTAAGGATGGTACCAAGCTCACAGTGTGAAAAACATAAAGGTCTATGAATGCACAGGACAAATGTTAGCCTGAGATTAAGCAAACATGAGCCTTTGGCAAGCAAGGAATATACTAAGGCCACTTCTGCGATGACATAATGATCTCACTCAAATCACTGAGAGGGTTTCCGTTGACCAGAGCCAAGATTTTCATTCCCAAACTTTGATATGGTGTGTTGAAAAAAATGAATCAGATGGTGAAAAAAGATTGCCTGGTACTGCTAATCAACAGTATAGGTTTCTTTAATATAAAGAATTACTTCTGTTTGGGGTGAAATAGCAATACTGTAAAGCATTTGATCAAAAATGATATAAAATGCAACAAAACACATTAGTGCATTATTAAGGTTGTAAATGTGTTTGAATAACAACAAACACTACATTAAAAATACATGTTCATACATAATTGCCATTAATTCGCCCACACAGTGCTTCGGTACTAACTTTGCCTTTACTATAGGGCTAAATGAGCAGAACCCTATAAACACACAGCTGCTCAGGTTAAGCACTGAAACAGGCTGCCTGAGGAGGATGTTACATCTCTGCTCTTGGAGCTTTTGCACGAGGAATAAGCATTGAGCAATGTGGCTTGAATTTAGTTTTGACCCTGTGTGGAGCAGAGCATTGGACTAGAGCCTTCTGGAGACCCTTCCAGCCTRAAGGGAGAAAGGACAAAACCTTGTGTAGAGTTTACTATGTTACAGCAGTTGCCCATGTCTTGATCCTCTGAAAGCCAAGGCACAAAAGCTCTTTTCATATGCACAGATCTGACTTGGGTGGAGCTCAGTTATCATTGCTGAGAAGCATACGCAACGGCTTAACCTTTCGTGGACTCATGAAGAGGAAGGAACACAAAATGCAGTAAGTGTCCTGGTTAACAGTAGAAGTAAAAATATACTAAGATGGAAAAAAATACACACACACACACATATATATACATATCTTTCACTTTTATCTTCCAGATCCCAAGGGCAAGAATGCATAAACAGAGCAGAACGTGGTTTTGCTAACAAAGCCCTGCAGACCATTAGACAACAACTTTAAATGTTGTACTGTAAATAAAGGACGCTATTTAAAAAACTTGTTTCATAAAATAAGCATGTAGATGCAAAACTACAGCTAGACAAGTTACAGGCCTTCAGGATTTTTTTTCTGTATACACCACAAAACTCCAGCTATTGAAGCCAATCTCAATTAGGTAAAAATACTCCAAGATACTCTTCCACAAAATAGAAAAATATATTCCATACATGACTTCCTTATGACTGAAGCAGGGGTGTTCAATGAGAAAATTGAGAGCCTCAATTCTTACTGAGGTGAGCTGCTGTTAAAAGTAATTTAAGCAATTGTTTTCACTGTATTTATTATCAGGACATGTTTTCTAAACAGCTTATTTGGGACTCATCAGGATTTAGATSGATTTGGATGGCTATGATTTCTCTTTATTATTAGTAAAGTCAAAGACTCACTATCTGTCCCATGTAATATTAATGTACAGACCTGCAATAAAAAGTGTATCTCAAAAAAGAAAAAAAAATTAAAGTGATGGAGTGATGGACATACTTCTACCTATTAATGACTTTTATAAATGTCATTCATAATAGAATCCTTACTGGATTCTATTAGGCTAGATTTTGCCTATTTGAGAGCCACATCTATTTACCTTGAAGAGCTGAAAAGTCCACATCAATCTGGGGTCCTCACTCCCAAAATGGTAGGATTGCCCTCAGGCTGGTCATCCTAAAGCAGAGGCTGGTACATAAGTAAAAACAGGACCTGGCTCTACCATCTGAGTCCTCATTTGTGCAAATTATGGTCAGGAGTCACAGCCACCACCAGCTCTGGTAATACGGTGACAGCTCAGCTTGACCTTCTTTCTCTAGTGCCTCTCTGCCACCTATCTTGAACCAAGCTGGGAGATGCCTTTCCTGTCTCCCCCATTTTGGTGTGCCCTCACCCTCATGTTCCTGAGTGCTGCTACCCTGCTCCTAGCCTGGTTCGTGTCCTTCCTCACTGCTGCCTTGGCACTGAGGATCATTTCCTCCTGCGCTCATCTATCCACGATGCCTTGACAACCACTGTCCTGCCTATTGGGGATGGGCAAACAACAGCAACCAGRACGTGGCCTGCTTGCCCTTTTCTTCAGAGCAGGCACCTCCGGTGTGCCCAGCCTCACCAAAGCCAGGAGCTGTAAGGGCTTAGAAAATGCTGGGAAYGCGCGAGGAGCCCACGGCAGCGTGGCCAAGGGCCCGTACACCGCACRCAGCAAGAGCCACGGCTGCAAGATGACCCTGCGGCGCAGCGCGTCGACCCCCAGCCACCACCAACGCGGGSCGACGCCGCCATGGCGGCCACCGCGTCAGCGTCAACGGCCGCGCCCCGCCCTGCTGGGGACCACCGCTCCCCGCATGCCGCGCGCGCGCGCGGGGCACGCCGGGACACGTAGTTCCTCCGCGGCCCTTAGCAGCCGAGCGCGCTGCGTCCGCGGCGCACCTCGCTCCCCCCGCCACGAAGCGGCGCATGCGCAGTGCTCCCGCCTCTCTCCGGCGCGGGGGCGGCTGGGAGGGGCGGGGCGGGGCTGCTCGCTGGCGCTAACTGTCAACCGGCGCGGAGGGGGGAGTACGGTGCGCTGCGCATGCGCGCTGTGTCTCGCCGCCGCCGCCTCCGCCGCCGCCCTCGTGCCTGCGGAGGGGTTGGCGCCGCCGCCACCACCGGGCTGCTGAGCGCGGCCGCGAGCCGGGTCCGGCGCCGTCGCGCGGGGCAGCACCGCCTGCAGCGGCTGCGGTGAGCCGAGCCGAGGTGAAGCGGCCGCCCGCCCCCCGGCGCCAGCACCGAGCAGCCGCCGCCTGTGTCCGCTGCGAGGGAGCGGCGCCGCCGCGCGGCCTCCCCGCCTCCCCGTCCCGCTCCTCCCCCCGCCCCCCTTCCCCGTCCCCCGCCGCTCCTCCCGCCGTAGCGAGCGAGCGAGATGGCGGCCGCCGGCGCTCTGGCGAAGCACGAGCAGATCCTCGTGCTCGATCCGCCCACCGACCTCAAATTCAAAGGTGAGGGGGAGCCCGCGCGCGCAGGGCCGGGGCCGGGCGTTGGGGCCAACTCTGCGCTCGCCCGGGACCGCCGCGGCGCGGGGAGGGGGCGGTGCGGAGCCGGTGCGCGGGCGCCGCCGCCATCTTGGGCTCCCGCGGCGCCTCGAGCGTGTCCGAGGCGGCGGCGGCGCCGCCTCCCGCGCCCGCCTCGGCGCGGAGCCTCCCTCGACCCACCCGCCCGCCCGCCACACGCGCGGCCCGGCCGGGGAGGAGCCTCCTGCCCGGGGAGGGGATCGCGCCCCTGTCACCACCGCGGGGCAGAGACACCTCCCTGGGGGCGCCTCGGCTGCCTTCGAGACTGTCCTTTTTATTAATTATTATTCCTATTTTTTAAAAATCATTATTACTATTTCTGCCGCGCTCTGGCACCTCTCCGAGGCCGGCTCTTAACTGCCGCCGGTCCCGTGCCGGTGTTTTGCGCCATCACTCTTGGCATGGGCGAGCGGGTGATGCCCTGGCACTCGCAGCCTCTCACCCAMGGGGCCCGGCCTCCTGAATGGCACTCCCTTCTGTCGCCCTTTTGGTCCCCCATTAAGACGCAGGCAGGGTTTCCCAAGTACGCATCAGAAGTTCCTGTGTTTGAGGTTTTTCACAACAACCTTATATGACCGTGACTGGTAGGAGATGTGTTTGTTGGAATCGGCTCCAGATAGGCTTTATCTTTTTTCTTTCCACTCCTAATAAATTGCGGATTAGATAGTTGTGAAAAGACAGGCTCTTTCCAAAGCTTAAGAGGAGACATTGACAAGTAAGGATGTAAAAAAAGACCTCACTTGATATAATATCCAGCTTTCAGTGCTCAGTTTTGTATGTATATGTATGTGTGTGTATATATATATATAAAAATGCCAATAATTGCCATTGAAAAAATCAAACAGGACTTTTTTTTTATACATGCCATATTATTTTCAATATTCAGTTTTCCTGAACTTAAATTTTAGTTTGAGAAGAGTGTCTGTGTGTGTGATTCTATAAGCACTTTGATAATCCTATAAAATTTTCTATGTTATTTTCTATTTTCAGTAAGCTCATTTTTCTATTATGCCAGGGGGATAAAACACACTTTATGGTGTATTTTTTTAATGGTCATCTAGAATACATAAGTGTTTGTTTTACAATGCAGCGTTACATTCCTCCCAAATACCTTTGATTGGCCTAGCTTTCATAATTTTTAAATGTAGTTTATCGTAGAGATAAAGAAAAACAAGCACAGTGTATTGGAATTTCAAGTGCAGGCAAAACTGTTGAGGCTTATTAATCCATCAAATCAATTAAGCCCAAAATTTGTTGAATCGTGCATCTTTAGGTTTTTTGACAGCTTTAATTTTTAAATTGCATATTCACAGGTAGAGCCAAAACCATAGTGAAAACTCACCCTCCCTGCTCCCCTTTTGCGTTAGTGTTACTAAAATGCTCCCAGGTTTGGCTGCGTTTGAAATTACAGTAAACTGTACTTTTCTTGCAAGAGAAAGTCAAAGGAAAATTCATGGATTGAAAATTCATGGATTTAAGGGGGGGGGGGGAAGAAAAAATAATCTTCAAGCTGGACATGGCAGTTCCAAGGCGAGTGTCTTTGAGCTGAAAGTAAGCTCTATTTGTGATGTGTAACGAAGTGTTGATATCAGGCACGCCAAATAAATATTGGATTAGAGGTCTGTATGAAGCAACTGCCAGTCAATAGTCTTTATTGGGGTGTGTGTTTATGTGTTTATAGTACATAACATATTCTTCAGACCTGAAGCCTTGGTTTCTGGCTCATGCATCTGCTGCATTTCAGTAGAGCAGGTTAAGGGAAACCAAAACCCAAATCATAATGAGACTGCAGCATTTTAATACTGTATAGAACAAGGAGATGAGAGGTTCTATTGATAACTATTTTCTGACTGCTTATTATTATGAGATGTTTTAAAAAGGTTTATATGTTACAAACAGTAGCTCATTTTTAAAGTATTGTATTCAAGAGTATGACATTAGCAGATGGAAATTCCGAGTATTATCTTTTAAAATAAACAAATTGTCTATTGAGAAATGTTATGCCTCCAAATAAGTGTGATGGTCTGTAGAAAATCATATTACTTCATTTAAAAGAAAAAAACCCTACTTTTTCATCATTGATGATTATCCAAAGTTCTTTTATTGTGACATTTGGTTGACTTAATACTGGTGATGTTTGTGTAACAGATCTGGTTAGATCAATCTAAAGAGCTGTGTAGAGCAACATAGTTGTTTTGGTTTTCTTGCCTCAGAGAGTCGTTCATGCTTTCTACTCTGTTTTTGTTTGGATTTACTGGCATTTGGGATAACAAATTATTAATGTGCTTTTGTGCTGACAGTGGCTTAGATGAAAAAGTAAGACTGGAGCAGTTTTTGACAAAATACAAAATTCGTCTTTGCCCGGTGAATCTCTTCATTTTAAGTTATTCATCAGCAAAAACAAGGATAATAAAGCATTTGTGCTGAACTTCCTTCCACACAATTCAGAGGAAGGTCTAAGAAACTGTCTGATGGTGGTTAACTCGTTGTAATCTCTCAGTTGCAAAAAATGGGTAATCCTGCATTTGTAATATCTTGCATTCCCAGAAATCTCAGTCATTAGTAGCATTTTTTGTGATCATATTTAATTCATTTTTTTCTGTAATAGGCAGGTTACTTTGGATTGTGGAACTGTCAGGAAATACCTAAATAAAACTACATAACAAATGAGTACATTTCAGAATATTGTGCAAATGTTAGTTAGAAGGGAGATAAATATACTTAAAGTAATGGAAAAGAGAGAGTGGATAGAGTACAGAATATTGCTTCAGAGGCACACTGGGAAATTGATGCATGGTTCTTGTATCCAGATCTGAAGTTATGGTACATACTTAAGTTGGTTTTCTTTTGTATTTTAGTCTAAGGCATCTTGTTTAGCTTTCCAAATCTGATATGGGGATTGTTTAGGATTGTATAGGAAGACTTGAATGAAGAGATACTTGAAAGCAACTAATTTGGCAGGTGGAACATCTTTTGCCCCTAGTGTTAGGGTCTTTTCATGTCTCATGCACATAATCGTTGTCTGTAGCACAGTGTAGTAAAGATTACTATAATTTGCAGTTAGTTCCGTGTAAATATGTATATTTAACTACTTATATAGATAAGTAGCAGTACTTGAAATTTGTGGCTTAAAGCTTTCCAGCGTTGTTGTGGAATCTCAGTTGGTCTTCATTAAACCAAAGAAGTCACTTCTACCATTTTAAGTAGCTTACATTTAAGTTGGTCTTGATTGATTGTCCTTTTTACAAAAGCTTCTTCAAATCTTTGTAACAGTGATAAGACATGCTTTTACAATGCCTAGTTGGAAATCAACCCTAATTGATTTGATGAACCTTGGCACTTTAGCAGACAATGTTCAGAATTTATTTCAAGTGATTCAAAGGTGTCTGACTGGGAATAGTGCCAGATTTTATGAAACCTCAATGTTCTAAATGGTTATCCTTTACTGAAGGTACTGCTTAGAAGTATATGAAGTCCAGTTATATTGCTTTTTTGTAAAGTGGGATACCACAATTCTCCTTTAAAAAAACAAAAAAACAAAACAAAAAAACACATCTATGCTAGGAGTGTCAGAAATATGTAGCCTAAATCAACTCTAAAGCATGTCAGTGTCCAAATAATTTTCCTTTTAATGGTTTGAATTGGTGGAAATGATCAGTATAACTGATGATTAATAATCAGAAAATATTTAGTTTTGTAATCTAGGATTGTTAGTGTATAAAATGATTGCTGTTAGCTGGCATATGTTCAAGTAGCTATTTTCAGGTAAAATAGAAAGTCCTTTGCTGCAGTATTACAGCTTGCTCTGAAGTGCAAATGCCCATGACCTTTTAAATAAAACAAAAATAATGGTGTAGATTATTTTATAATCACTATGCTGCTATTGGTACACAAACAGTATGTTACTGCAAATTGAGAAGGTGGAGTTGAAAAGTAAAAATAGCTCACTGTTAAATCCATCCCCTGCTCTCAAGACCGGTTGCCAAAATTGACCCGGGATATCTTATAGTGTAGGCAGAGTCTGAACTCCTTTAATGTGATGTTACTGCTTTATATGAGTGTCTTGATTAGGTCAAAATTTACACCCAATTCTCAGCCTGCTCAAAATGCCAGTAAATGTGTGTCATTCGAGTTTTCTTAGATGGAGTAGAAAATCTTCCTGAATAAAGATACCAGGAAACTAAAATAGTGKTTTTTGAAACTAAAGAGTGAGAATGCTGAAGGTGTATGTGGGGAGGTAGGGAAATGTTTTTAAATGAATGTAGGCACAGTGTTGACTTTTGACACTTAGAAATGGTTTCTTTTGGTTTTTCCCCTCTAGTTATACAGAAATACTATTTAAGAAGAAAGCTTGACTATCTCATTCTGTTGAATCCCAGTATTCAACAAGTACTCTTTATTGTATTTTTAAATTGGAGGAAGGTTACTGAAATTAGTTGGTCTTCCTCTATTCTTGTATTTCTGTTAATTGATTCTTCATTCACAGAGATTATTTATTAATAAATACCATTTATTAATGCATATGATAAAAATTAAACTTAACACAGTGATTAGTGCGAATGTGTTGAGGAATAGAATRGAGGAGGTTTATTTTAATTTTTTTTAGACTTGCTGCTTATAAGGTGATGTGGTAATTCTTAAGCCTGTATGTCAAAGYTAGGCTGCATTATAAACTGACTAATAAAAAGAGGTCATGTTAATCTGTCAAGCCAGGTGTTGTACATGTTAGATTATATTTTGGCACATCTAATTTGTCTCTACTTTTTCCCTTGTTTTTAATGTTCAAGTATGGATGATTTCACTGTAAGCATAGAAGAACACAGCAATAAGGGTTTAGATGTGTTGTCTTTGCCTTGCAATGAATGGAACTCTATTTTATCAATATTACACCTTCCGTAAACAGAGAAGCACTGTCTGAACCTCCCTGTCGTGTGTCTGATCACCAGTGTAAAAGCCTCACCTTTACACATAGTTCGGAGAAAATGCCTACTCATTGTGGTTATTGATAGACTAATCAAGTGTTTGAGGTCACTATAAACATATAATTAATTTTGTAAAAATATTGCGTCACATATGTATCCCACATCATTGCTTAAGGTCGAGTTGAAAAATAGAACCATATCATGAACAAGAAAAGTTATTACATGAGTTGGGTAGCAGGACTGAATATTTACCTTACTGATGGGCCAYTGTAGTATTGCACAATGTTCCTGATTTGTCTTCAGTGTGTGTCTGAATCTGCTTTACTTTGTCTGATTTAGTCTTTAGGAAATGTTTGTTAACCAGATTTTTGTGAGCATCAGTGATTAAAGGGTTATAACATTCTCTGCTTGGAAGCTATATGTTCAAATTAAAAAGGGCTGTTAGAGAGATTTGGCTGTATGTAAATGGGGGAAAGGGGAAAAAGCTCACTAATGAGAAAAATACTATATCTACCAATGTGAAAGTTGTCAAAAATGAAGGCTTCTCTTATCAAATGAGCTAGACAGAGTAATTTTGCTGCTTTTTTTTAGAAAACAAGACTTTAGCATATATGCATTTAAGGGGGTTATTTCTCRTGTGGCACTTGTTGAAAACAGAAATGTAGAAACAAAAGTTAGATTTCAGCATCTATGTTTTCCTTAAGGAAGTAAGATGTTTTATGATTTCTGAACACCTTGGCCTCTTCAACTTCATAAGAAGTTTTGTGTTCTACCAAATTYGTGTTTTGTTATTTCATTGCATGGTAAGTTACTTGGGAATGTAGATGTCACATTTAATCTTACAGCTTGAAAGTGTTAATTTAGAATTTTATTATGTGAATTAAATATTTTAAACTTCATTTCAATATGAACGTGGTCTTGATAGTGAAGTTTCTTTTGCAAAAGATACTGGTGTAGGACTTGGGCGTTTGGTTTTTAATAGTATGTAAAAGGAGGAAAAAAGAAAAGCAGTTGCTTAGCTGATTTTTTAAAAAAAGATWGTCACATCAGCAATTTTCCTGTGTTCTTTTAAGTGTGATTATACTTGGAGTAGTTTTGATATTTTGATATGTTTGATATTTTGATATTTGATTGCTTGAAAAGGTCTCATCTTGGCAATACTGGAAAAAAACCTAAAAACATGGAGTTAAATGGAACATGGAATAAAATGCAGCCTGAGTGTCCTGGATGAATGACGTGGTCCTAGATTCTCCAATTGTGTGTCATCTTTGACTCTCCACCTTTCTCTGTACCAGCCCAACAAAATTTTGTCTGAAGACTGGATTTACTGCATGTCAATAAATTATTTGATACACAGTTAACTACAAAGCTACCAGTTAATTTGGAGGTGAAGGAGCTTGGTGGTATAGGCACAATCCATATAAACAGACTGTAGCAGAGTATGGGCCTGCTGGAATCTTAGTAAAGAACTTTCTYAAGTATTGGACTTTGGTTTGAACTTGTTTTGACCTTGGCACAAGTAGGATTGTGTTTGTGCATCTTGCTGGTAATGCACRGTTGGAGATAAGATGAATGGTGGGGAGAGGGAACAGTGTTTGATGTCAGTTAACAACTTCTTGGTTTTTGGTTTATTTTATTTAGAATAGTGAAGAGGGAATAAGACTAGTGCATAGCGTCTCATCAGWGATTTATTGTGAATGTGGTGCTTTGTGAAAGGGACGAATGTGATACCTTGATTTTATTTCAAGGAAAGCATTAATGTTGTCTAGGGTATCAGTGAAGCTTCAGCACCAGGCATATGGTCAGATGCCTACTCAGAGAAAATGGACCAAAATAGGAATAGTATAAGTAAAAAAATGACTAATGTAAATAAAGTACAAGAGTTTGGCTTGCTTACCTTAGTAAAAGTAAGATTTAAATGGGATCTGAGTGCTATCTATAAATATATTAGAGGTGAGCASTAGGGAAGAGGAAGAAGCAATGTCAGCTAAAGGGTGTAGGATCGGTACAAAAATGAATTAACATCAAGCATCTGTGAATGTGTAGATTTATATAAACTTTATTTGAATTTTGAATCTGAATCATATGAGTCTGAACCAGCCTTTTACTAAATTATGTGGGTAAGAACACCCCAAATATTTCAATTGATCACATGCCATCTTGCAAAACAGTTGGTATAATGAGGACCTTGGAAGGTTCCTCGTAGGTCACCAGGTTACAGTGTTCCTCAGGGATTGCTAGGACAAAGGTTCTACTTAATTGTATACTTAAGTTATATTAGTTAGATATTATATAAGTTATGAAATAT
This sequence comes from Eudromia elegans, assembly GCA_003342815.1. Lineage (NCBI taxonomy): Eukaryota > Metazoa > Chordata > Aves > Tinamiformes > Tinamidae > Eudromia > Eudromia elegans. Next base: position 595,666 of record PTEX01000039.1, on the reverse strand, counting down.
TCCAAGATGTAAGAAAGGCTTGACTGATWTAAGTAGTTTTGGTTTAAGTTTTCTTTATGGAAGGGTCATTAATGAAATAAAAAAGCATGTATATAGAAGTAATTAATTCATATGTGAGTCAGTAATTAGAGTTCATAGCAATATGTTGTTAATTTAATATGGGCACTAAATCTAATATACCCAATGAAAATAAAAATAGTTTGGGTTTATTTTGGATAGCTGCTAGATGTCATTTCACTTGCATGTTACAGCTCAAGTTAGAACTCCAAGTAATTCTATAGAGTTGAGCTATCAGGTTTTGGAAAAAAAAGTGGTTGTGCTAGCTTAGCTCACTACTGTTGATGTGACAGTAATGAGGGAATTGTTTGATTATGTCAAAGTGAAAAGATAGACTGAGTAAAACTTTTATTTAAAGCACGTGTTTAATGTTTTCCTGAGTAATGGTAGGATGTGCTGTACTTGGGAAATGGAGATTGGCACTCCATGAATCCAGAGAGTTTTTTGCTTTTAGATAGAGGGTCTCTGGGATGTTTAGTTCTGCCCTGAGACTTAAGTGAGATGTTAATGTCTTTGGGAGCTGTTCCAGTATTAACTAGGCCTGTCTGGAGAAAATTTAAATGTCTCAGCCTTTATAGAYTGCTCTCTCTCTTCTGTGCTAAGAAAGTAAACTTGGACACCATATAAAAACAAAGCACCTGAAACTGGTTTGGGAGTGTGGTGTTTTTTTTAATAACAAACAACAACAAAAAAMCCCCACAAACTTTTCTGCCTGTACTGGGAGAGATATAAATAAAGGGAGGGGGCAGGAAGTTCCTTGTTATGTTGTTGGGATGCCATATGCAAGGAGAATGGCCATAATCACAAGAATTTTTGCATTGTGTTTAGTATTTGAGCCTGACATCCTTGATATCAAGTTCCTTGTGGGGAGGCAGGTGGGGAGTGGGGGGAGGAAGTGTTAGATGACTGCCTTTGGTCAGGTGTTTTGTAGGAAGTTTGATTTCCTTGGAATGCTGTGAGTCATTGCAGCTGTCATCTAAGATAATTACCGGTGTTCTGATTGCAATGTACTTTAAAGAGTATCTTGCATGGTGCAATTCAGATCAGAAAGATTTATCTAATTGTAGGTTTCATATTTGAGGATGTCCTAAGTTGTGGTATATTGAACACTTTAAACATCAAGTTGTGGGACTTTGGTGCAACTAAAACTTTTTATCATTAGCGTCTTAAGACTATCCTAGTAAGATTATAAGCTGTCAATTTTAGTATGTTCTTAATGTGGAGTACTGTGTATTTGGAAAGAATAACATTATAATGAAATAAAGCTAAATKGTGGTTATAAGGTATTTACACTAATGTGGAGGTTAAGTAATACGCTTTTCTAACATTAGTAATGACATTTATTTAAATGCTCACTTCTAAATAAGGGATATTTGAGCTTTCAATAGAAAGTAAATAATGGGCACATGACTGGACCTAGACTGGTAGATTTTAAAAATGAAACTAAATACAGACGTTAATAACTCTGAAGTTACTTCATGTTATACCATGTTATAGTTTTTATTATTATTATTTATATATTTAAGCTACTTAGGAAGACTCTGTCCATRTCCACCATAAAATGCAAGATACTCCCTTTTTAATCTGGATTTTATCCAAAGTATTAACTGGCAAATATTCTCTTTGCCAGAATTTGTGGCTCTAGTCCGTGGCTGTAATCAGCCTTGAAATAGATGCCACTTCATTTTCACTGTCATTTTTGTTCAGTAATGATAAGTCAGTACAGATGAATTTGGAATAAACTATAAGAAAACAATCTTTACTCTGTCCAGTTTGAAGTGCCAGAGTGTTTATGTGTCTTCCGTGGCTGATGGGCAAGCAAAAGATTTTGATGGTCACTTCTCTTGTTCTCTGCTCCCAGAAAGATGTGCCTTTCACATCTGTGAAAGCACCTCTTATAACCTGAGAGTGGGTTGCTCATGAGCTGTGTGTCCCTTCAACAGATGTAGACAGTCTCTTTTAGGATTAAAAACTGGATGTCCTCTGAACTCTTTCCCTAAAGGAAAGATCTGTGACATGCATGGTTAGCATGAATGCTGGCAAAGTATTGTCATGGGAAGCTTGAGTAAAATCTGTTGTTGCCCATGATAAGTAGTGATTGCTTGGAATTATCTTTTGCACGTTCTATCTTGTGCACGTTAAGGTGTGTCAGTTCTCATATATATATATATATATATATATGTATTTTTGGCATTCTGACACTTATGTGCAAATTGATTAATAGCAATTTCTCAAGTACCATAGCAAAACAAGAAGTGAAAGATTCTAATATTGATGTAATACATGGGTATGTTCCTGAAAGTCATGATTATTTGTAGATCTGAGTCTTGAAACTTCATCTACTGATTATTCCTGGTGATTCAGACCTCTAATGTTAAAGCATTAATTCATGGGACCTAAGATGCTATGTATCATAGAAAATAAAATTAAAACAGGTGCTTTGTTATGGTTAGAAATATTCTTCCATGTGAGTTTGAGATGTTTGAATGATCTTTTTTTGGTTATTTCAAGAGGAAGATAAATGCATGATGTTCATTGGCAACAGATGTTAGGAATCTCATTAGATTATTTTCACAAATGCTTGAGTATGAATTTTTAAAAAATGTAATTGCAGGAAACTAAGAACATTCCTCCTGTGGCATATTTTATGCTAAATATCTCGCCAAAGTTTTTTCTGCCTTAGAAGAACATCCAAAATTAATACAAAATCGCATTTGAAGCATTTTGAAGGAGTTTGTGTGTAGTTTTAAGATTACTTTTATCTTGTCTGGCAATCAAGGTAGTTAGGCAACTGAACACTGGTCCTTCCCAGTTAGATGTTTTGCCTTCAGTGTTTTCAATTTGGACCAAAGTTCATTTGCAAAATGGAAGTTTCAGCTTAACATTGACAGCTTTTCTCCTCCTTATACTTTTTTATATGTAAATATGCTGATATAGTAGTATAATAGTGTAGCATGAAATATCAGTGTTTCCAGGTTCTTTTAAAATGATTGTATAAACTCATGTGAAGGAAAACATAAAGGTGATGAAGACATTAGTGTCCTGTCTACAGTGAAGGAAAGCTGGAGTCTCTGACTGTCTGTCAGAAGCCTGTAGAAAGTGCTGTTGTCCCTAAGTGCCCTGGGAATTAAGTGCATTCTTTTCAACTTCATTATATATCACAATCTCTGTATGTGTGTATGTATAATATATGATGGTTGCTTATATGACAGTGGATACTTCAGCCAGCTACTTTAACAAAAAAAAAAAAAAAAAAAAAAGTTCTCGATAGGATTGTCCCTGTCCTGCATTGCATGCAGTAACAAAGCATCACAGGAAAGACCTCCTTTCTATATGTGCAGCCCATTTTTTGAGTGCGTCTTTGTTGTCCTGGTGTGAAGAGCAAAAAGGAGMGCCAGTCACTGGTGTGCTTCTGCTTCAGAAGGTTAAATCTTCCATGCATGAAATAGTGTCCTCTGGCAGAGTCAGTTTAAGTWTCAGATTTTAGGACAGTTACAGTTCAGTATCTTAAATTGAAAGGAATGGTAAACTTAAAGCATAAACTGGTTAATAACCTATTTTTGAATAACACATGCTCATTTTTGTATAAGTTATCTGCTTTTTAGTTGAAAATGTTATGTAATGGTATCTAAAGATAAATTCTTGTTTCCTTTTAGATAGAGGTGGTGTTCTGTGCTAGTCGTTGTGTGTACCTTATGATAGGTTTTTCTGACTTTCTAAGAATTGAGCTTTTGATGAGAAAATCCTTCCTATTCTCAGCAATTCTGATCGTTTACTCTATGCAGCCAGCAGGAGGAGATTTAGCTGTCATCTCCGACTTTTCTATTGGGTACTACAGAATGAAAAGGTTCTTTTWAGTTCATCTTTACTATTCAACATAGGCATATTTTCATCGTCATGGATATTTCATGTAGTTTAGACCATGCTTTTTCACTGGGTGCTAGTAGATGCCTAGTGGTATGCTGTGTCCAGATGGTCTGTCTTCAGCTTGCCTTGCTCAGGTCATTGCTGGCTGTCAGTATGCCATTGAGTTTCCTGAAGAGCTGGGTTGTGTCAGAAAAAAATGAGGTTTAGTATTTTTTACCTTTTTGTTTCCCTCTGTGCACCAGTTTTATCACCAACTATTTATTAAATTGAACAGTTGTGGATCTTGAAAGGTTTTGTGTAGACTTTTCCTTTGAGGCTCTTAGAAAGCAGGTAAAAGGTAAAGCTGTTAAAAGAGTGACCTTGAAAAAAATTTCAGTCTTGGAGAAATGTCTCATAGTGAAAAATCGTGCTAAAGATAAGGGCTTGGGGAAGTAATTAGGAAGTGTGTTCATATTTTTGGGAGACAAAGGCAGGACTTCAACAGATGGTGTTAGAGCTCACAGGAGATACCAGAATAATGGGAGGAATATTTTGAATGAGACTTTACTRTTCTTACACGGACTTTGAGAAGGAAGGTGTAAAGGGACCTACCATGCTTTTTTTTTAATTATTAAGAAAAAAATCACTTGAAAAACTGCTCCTYTTATATTTTGAGATAAGTCTATTTGTGAATGAAGTAGCTCCTTTTGTTGGTGGCAGTGCCTTTCAACATTAGCCTCTGAACTGAGCCTTTGTTTTGCCTTTTTTTTTTTATTATTTTTAGCAGAGTTTCTTTAGCAGTAGTTTTTGTGCATGTTGAGAAGCTGTTAGAGCTCCCTGTTCTTGCTTTTAACCACAGATTGTCTTGAGCTGCAGTAAAAAAAAGACTTTACAAACCAAATCCAAAGTATGGTATGTAGCAGGGCACTGTAGGTGCCTAGATTACATGGCAATGCCGAGATATCTATAGGTAAAACTTTCATAATAACTACCATAAAAAATATTCATATAACTCAAAAAGTAAATGCTTGGTCCATACTGAGTATATTGGCAGTTTTTAGATTTACAGGTGTTTTCAKTTACTTGATATTGTTTTTATAGGACATTGGTGTTATTTTGGATCAAGCTCTATAAGCAAATAGAATTGAATACACTATGAACTATTGAGTGGCAAGAAGCTCTGAAGCAGTTTTGTAAATGCTTCTGGGAGGCGACCACCTCATGTTTGTTTGGATATAYGTCAAACCATGTTATATGCAAACCTTTCTCAAAATGAGTGAACAAAACCCAGAACCCACCTTCCTAGATGTATGTACTAAATATTACTGAATAAATTTCATATTTAAAAATCTAATTCCTAATTTATAATTTTTCTGGTGCCTGCTCTTTCAATCTTGCTTTCAGATATCATAAGCATGAGGGAGAAGAGTGCAGTTCACAACACCTACTTGGTTTCATGCAGTTTATTTATCACATGAAGTGATTTTTGCTGGAAGTGGAGCTTGTATAGTTGCCTGTCTATTGCCTGATATTAGCCTCAGAGGCCACCATTCTTATCCTGATTTAAAAAGATAGAGTTTAGAGATGGTGCACCATCATTTAAGGCTGTAGTTGTTCATTAATACAATAAGATTGAATTCTCGAGAGCAGCTAGTGTATCTCAGTATTACTTTTTTTTTTTTAAAAGGAGAGCTTACCAAGCTACATTTTGTTTCTTTTTCTAAAAATACAGCAAAATTTACTTTAGCATCTTTAGGTTGTTACGAATATATTCACATGGGCTTTCTGTGCTAGCTTTCATATTTTCATATTAGTGTAACTAAAAAGATATTTTGTAACCAACAGAGTGTTTACTATGTTTATGATTTAATCTTATACTTTTAAAGTATAATGTGACAGCAACCACCAATAACAACAGTTATTGGTGCTGTATGAGGGTCTTTTCCTAAAAACTATGCGTTTATTAAAAAAAAAAATCTATTTTTCAGGTCCTTTCACAGACGTAGTAACTACAAATCTTAAACTACGAAACCCATCAGATAGAAAAGTATGCTTCAAAGTGAAGACCACGGCGCCTCGTCGGTACTGTGTGAGGCCGAACAGTGGAATTATTGATCCAGGATCATCTGTAGTTGTTTCAGGTATGCATTTACTTAGTTATAATTTATGTGTTTTTAGAGCTCTTGWGAAATTCTCTAATAGTGATCTTAGGCTTTTTAAATATTTTTAATTTTAAAATAAAAACTGTTCTTCATTGTTGCAACTGTTGAATTTTGGTAGAGGTGCAATGATATATGAAAGTCTCCAATAGAGAATTACTTGCCATCACCTTTATGTGCAGTTCTCAATATGTAAGGCAGAAAGGAAGTTGGAAATGGGGAGTTCTTAGAAGTTATCTGAGAACTATTCGGTGATCCTAAGAGCACATGCTGAAAAATGTGGCTTCATATGTTCATGTGGTTTGCCATGATTATTTAAAGCCTAAACAGAGCTTGAAGAACTATGATTCTATGTATTCTCTTTACCAGTGCTGCTCTTCAGTCAGAATCTTAGCCGTGACCAAGTGGTCAAAAAACAAAGTTATTTAACTGTGGATTTACTCAGGGTTCTGTCAGCATAAAAAGAAGTCCTCAGTGAGAGCTGGCTTTGCTGCACTTAAGGTTGTTCCAGCAGTTTGAAGAGCAGGAAAACTGAAGTATTCAGTACCTTGTTGACATGGTTTACCTCCAGGAATTGTTCTATAGCTCACAGAGTTGGAAGAGGCCCTTAGCTTGCTTGATTATGTTTTGGACAAGTGGCATCAGGAATTAAGGAATTCCAACTGTTAAACTTTTCCAAATAGATTGTTTGACAGCATGTCAGATACTGCAGTTGCTTTATATGCTTCGTTTGGAAATACCTCTGATTCTCGGATCAGATAATCATGCATTAGCAACCACCTGCAACATGCAGCTAATATCTGTGGTACAAGTTATGTAAGTAGGTACAATCCAGTTCAGAAATCTCTTCTGTTTATATGTGCTAGTGAATTTGGARAGGCTATTAGAGATTTTGATATTCTGTTTGATGTTCTAGTAGTAGYTTATCCTTACCACACAGTTTTTTCTTTTCTGTGAGTAAAAGCAAAAATGTTARACTACACAAAGTTTCAGATTTGTGGAAAATATTACTTAACTGATGAAAAATGTTCAGTAGTATTCAAGTTCACAGATTGCTCTGATTTAGGAATATATGGAGAACTTGTTCAGAGCACACCAGATGTTTTCTTATCCAAGCCAGTATTCTACCAGTATGACTTTTTCACCACTATAAAATAGCAGTCAAATAACTCAGCTCTACTGTTGTCATCCAAGTAGCAGCCCAAGTTGTATATGTGTATGTACACACAGTCAGAAAAGTGCTTACATTTATGTGGACCTGGAGTGAATCCCTTTTGGAGGGAATTGGTGAGAATTTTCCAAAGGAGATATTAACAGGGGGCTAATGTGATAATTTGTTTCAAGATCTGCTCCACACAGAMAATAAGGACAGAGGTAGTTCGTGYTCACTGCACATCCCTCTSTCATTGTSCTCCAGCAGTATCCTAACAAATTTGAGGAATTTAGCTATTTCTGCCCTGAGATATATGACTCTTACCGTGTTTAATATATGTGTGTATATATGCGTTATGTTCACTTAATTTGTATTATATATGTCATGCTATTTCCATCACTTAAAATGAAGGCCCAGTACGTCTCCCATTGTATTAAGAATATGTAAAAGTCTGAAAATAAACAACCAAAATATATAAAACAAAACAAAGGAGAAGGGTTTTTATTAATTATTTTTGAATTCCTYCTTTTTCTGCCGCAGCAGAATTTGATGGAGATCCCAAACTCACTGTAACATTTAGCTGCCTACCTAGACTTTAAAATAATTTCAGGCAAATATTGTCAGACTGTACTGAAAGTTAAGTAAAACTTGAATAAAGTGTGTAGTTATTCCAGTAAATAAGCACTATAAATCTTTTAGTAAAAAGAAAAAAAAGAAAACAAAACTGAATTTGAAGACAGTCTGAAGATATGTTATTAAAGCCCCAGGCAACTTYTCCTCTTTATAACAATGTCCTGTAATAGTTGTGGCTTGAATGAAGTATTTTRGTAGCTTCAATCCTTGCTTAGATTAATATGTCTTTTAAAAGTTGGTTGAACTTTCCTCACTATGTGGACCCTTTTTCCTCCTGAAAAGCTGTYGTGGTATGCACTGTAAATCTTGCATTTTTCTGTTCAATTAATCACCAAATGTGTTTGATTGCACAAAAAAGTCTTACAGTGTTTACTTTTCTTGTATGTCTCTCTTGCAGGATCTTTTTAAAAACAGGTTTTTAACAGTTGTAAAACTTGTTTCTATGATGTGTTTCTGCTCTCTTTCCAGATCTGCTTTTGCATTTTAACTTGTGTCTCTCTACAAAGAAGTAAATCYGAAGTGGATAGACCACATAATCTTAAACTCTGTTTTTTCTTTTGAACAGTGATGCTACAGCCTTTTGACTATGACCCAAATGAGAAGAGTAAACACAAGTTTATGGTACAGACAATCTATGCACCACCAAATATTTCAGATATGGAGGCAGTGGTAAGTAAAAATGAGGTAGAATGRTGCTGTAGATTTTTCTTTAAGACTTGAGTGTTAGGTTAAATGAATCACTTACTTGTAATTCATTTTTTGAAGGGGAAAAAGTTAAGATTTTTATATGGGGGGAAAAAAAAGACTTCCGTAAATGATTCAGTGTTTTGAATATTAAGTACATGTTCAGTGCTTGAAGCTTTCATAGTGAACAGAAAGAAAACAGTAATGAGTCTTAAGTAAGATCAGTGTTAACATGATTGGCCTTTTTTATGCAGTTGAGCCTTACATGTAGCTAACAGGAAAAGTATAAACAGGTTGAGATTGGAAGAGTGCCACATATGTACAGACTGCAARCCTGAAGGAAGCTCTGTGAAATGAACTCTGTGAAATTTGGTGTAAGAAGTGTTTATTTGAAACATAGACTGGGTTTCTGAGTAATTCAAGTATTTGAAAGGCTAAGACATGTCCTGCTGTAAGATATCCAAGGAGCTCAAGCCTGCACCCATGATAGATTTACTTCGTGTTTAGTAGAATGTTCTTTTGATTCAGTACTTGGGCAAAATGATTTGATGCAAGATCCTGAAATAAAGAGATTTAGAAACTTAGTAGGATGGGATATGCTCATTTGTTCAGAAGTTGGGATACCAGTCCCTGACTTTCYAAGCTGGCAGCAGTGGGAAACCGTCAATTGTTAGAACCTCCCCTTTAGCAGGGTGTACCCAGGCTCCTGTAAACAACTACATTTGGATTCAGGGGAATGATGCCCAGGCTGCTGTCTCGAAAGAATGTTTTAAGGACTGCCTGATTTTTTCCATAGGTATATTCAGTCTTCACTTTGGTAGCTTGAGGTAGAAGAGAATAATTGAAACAAAGGATAGAATTATATTTTAGTGCTCACTGAAGTCTGTTAAATCTATGCAGGCTTTGCTGTGTTCCTTCATATGAAGGTAAAGACCACTTATGACATCTCTCTTCATTGGAAATAGTAGATTTTGTAAAGCTCTTGAAGCGTGCAGCGAAATAACAACATTTTTCTTTCTTGTTGATCTGGTTTACTTAACACACTCCCATAGCTATTGGTTATGTGCAGTAAGTGAAGTGTAGCTATTTGGTGAGATTTAGAAGTGTGTTTTAGAAATACCTGTCAAATAATTGATTTCTCAATGCATTATATACTACTGAGAAATCAATCTTGCAGGAAATCTGTAACTGTAGTTATAAATTACTGTACAAATAATACCACTGAAGATAGGAACAAAAAAAATACAAGGAATTTTTCGAAATCTTGGATCCTTTGGTTTTGAGGACCTGCACCTTAAAGGTGACTTCAGAGAATGAATAGGAACTGGAAGCAGAAGTACTGCAGCCATCRGGTCAATCTCTGAGCCTAAAGATTTCAGGCAACCACAGGAGTAAAAACTTGTCAGGAGGGCAGAAAGATTCAAACCTGTTTGAAACATATTGATGCTAGCATAAGGACAGTATTCAGCTATGTACGGGGAGTTCTAAAAGCAAGTTCAGGAACTGTTTGTTGGTTCTGTAAGTTTGATATGTTAAGTAACCATTATAAATTGTTGTCWTAGTGGAAAGAGGCAAAACCTGATGAGTTAATGGACTCCAAATTGAGATGTGTGTTTGAAATGCCSAACGAAAATGATAAACTGGTAAGTAAAAAAGAAGAAACTATTTGATAATTGCTTTTTAGAGATGTGATTTGTTTTAAGYTATGTAGATTAACAGATAAATGGATTGTAGATGTTGGTACTGAATTAGAGATGTGCAGTATACAGCTTCTAAGTGATTTTTCTTTTTCTCTGAATTTTACTGGGGCCTGATCTTCTCACCAACATTAATGTTTGACTGCCTCTTAAGAGTCCTTTGTGATACACCTCTGAAGTTCATACAGTGTTGACAGTGGGCTCTTAATGATGTATTGTAAATTGCTTTATGGTACCAGTGCCACATATTTTTAACTAGCTGATTATGGAATGTTAGAATTTAGTCAACTACAGTCAACTGATAGCTCTACTTGTAGCATATGTCCAAGGTACATGCTTAAAACCAGTACCTTCAAGTTTGTTTTTGTTATCTTTCTATGTAAGAAAGAGAGTCTAGAAAACCAGCATTAAGAATGGCTTTTCTAGAAAGCTAAATTGTGGCAAGTTAAGTTCTAGCTATGCTGTTTGAGGAATCCTTTCTTAAGTAGCGGAAACGAATCTTAGGTAGAAGGCAAATTTAACATTAACATAAGTTTGGTTAACATGTTACACACTGTTTGTATACTGCCCATAAGAGCAGTTCAGCAATTCYAGAGAGAAACTGAATGCCACCTTACACTGGTGTAAGCATGCATGATGATATATTAAGTTATATTAAATTTAGGTGTGAAAACTGACATGCAGTAGGTACGGCTGTACATTGCTGTGCAAAAAAGAGTTTTAAACACTGCAGGGTACTGTGAATAGCATACTGAATTGCGTCCTTTGCTTTTTGAAATATGAAGTGCCTTTGATTTTAACAATTCTGTTTCTAATGAAGTAGAAAAGGAAGTACTAATATTAGAGATAAGTGTGTGTACATGCATGTGTATATATACATGCATGCACACATGTGTATTAGTTCTAAATACATCTTTGAAGGTAGCAGAATGATTATGAGTATAATCAGACAAAATCCTATTGCCTCCCTTCTGTTTTCCTTCAAATACAGTGTATTTTAGTTGTGTAGGAGATGATAATTTCATGGTGGGACTGCAGAAGTCTATTTTGTGTTTTCTTATAATTGCAATAATAGATAAGTAGTTAGTAGGAGCTTTGAAGAATGTGCCATCAGCATTTTGTTACCTTGATTACTCTAAATATTGACTTATAGGCTCCTAATCCTGTAAATTCTGTGTGTTTCTTTCTCTTTTTGTGCTTTTTAGCATTGTGAATTAGTGCTGATGCAGGATTTCTGTAAACAGCCTTATTCAYTCCATTCCTTTGATTCTTTTTTTTAAACCACTGTCAAGTTTATAAAATAATCTGTAGGGTATATTGGAGTAAAGTAGTGTGAAGCCATTTATATAAGACTGTGCTTATTTATATGCATAGAGCATCTGAATGAAGGCTGCTGTCTGGTCAGTGGTTGTCTTTGCRACTGTTCTTTTAATATACCTTTTTGAGTGTAATATCAGGATTTTTTTAGACTAAATGTCAATGTGATGGTGTAATTCTTTTAATAAGTAGTAACTTAAGCGATTCAGGCATTTATTCAGCTGTCAGCTGCCTGTGTTAAATGTGAAATCTGTAAAGACTAAACACTTTGTCTTTTTTTCTGTTAATATATTTTTAATTRTGCTACAGATACTAGAGAAATTGTCTTGTTTTATCATTTTAGACCAAAATATAGTCAGAAATTTAATGCTTTGTATGAAACAAATAGCCTTTGTACTTTTGTGAATGATACCTTCATATTTGTTGCCTATCTATAATATTTATGTTTTTCTAAGTAGCAGCATGGGGTTGCAGAATCTAATCCTTTAGCAATTGATTTAGCTGTTCCCTTAAACCAAAAGAAATGAGCCAGGTCCTGAGAAAAAGGCTCACCTGCCGCCTCAGGATATGCTTGCACCAGGACACAGGTATTTCCTTCCAGTCATCAACAACTCTCTTCAGATGCCTACCTGTACTAGCCAGAAGATTGACATGAAGGAACCAGTCAGTGAGGTCAGAGGGCAGAAGAAGCAGGTTTGTTCCAAGGAGATAAGTCTTGGGACACCAGGGAGRTTTCAGTGTTATTAAAGGAAACCTGTCTAGCTAGCAGACTCACAGAAAAGAACGAAATTGTGCTCTACTTACCCATAAGTAAATATGTTGGTGGTATTTTTTTTAATCCCATTAGGAGTACCTTTGTAATGTAGCAGAATTTGGCTCTTAGGCTATTTGTATGGGAACTGAGGAAATTCTTGCAAATCAGGATTTATATTTAGCTGTCTTATTACATAGGTATGTTAGCTTTTAATAGGTTTTCTTTTTACGTTTAATACTTCCTTTGGGCTACTTTTCTTATGTTCTGAAGGAGGCAGTGTGATTATGGTCTAAATGAAATGGTTGGAGAGCAAATCAAGAATAAAGGCTTGAATCTCTAAGTATTAGAGTATCTGAGAGTATTGCCATATGAATGCTATGTTTTTATAAATCATGACATTTGAATCCATGGGATTTTCAATGTCTGCAGAAGATCATTGTATACTTCGAGCAGAGTTTCAGGACCTGGATTCTTAATTTTGTTTATAGCTTTCTTGCAGCCTTTTGTGTGGCTGCACAGTGGTATTCCAAATTAGTATCRTGTATTTTAGTGAGGCGTATGGTCCATATTTGTGCAATGTTTTKTCTTCTTTTAGGAAGAAGTACTCTTTAAGTGTAAAATACTTTTTGCCTGCATGCTTCATATTAATTTGTAACTACTTAGTTTTAAAAAAATTAGTCTGTAACAATYTTCTATACTTTCTTACTTTGATCTGCTTTTATTACTGCACAATTTTTCCCCAAGTTCAAATGCTATTTTATATATTTACTGTCTACTTAGTGTATGCTTTCATTTGAGTGCCTACCGTGGTCAGTATTTAAAAAAAATGAATGCTACTTTGTTTCAATAGCATTTGGGACAGCATGTGGACAGTACAATATTATCTTGCATTTTAATGTTTGTACTTATCAGAGTTGATACTGGTAACAAGCCTTGGATTAGATTACTGTAAATATAAACTCAATTGAACTGTATTAGTAGCTAGATTGTTTCAGTTTTAAGCTGTGAATAATTTTTCTCTGGGTAAGTAAAATTCTCAAGTCATTCTTAATATTTGTAGAATGATATAGATGCAAGCAAATCTGCCCCAGTCCTGAATACATCTAAACAAGATGGACCGATGCCAAAACCACATAGTGTTTCACTTAATGATACTGAAACAAGGAAGCTAGTGGAGGAGTGCAAAAGACTTCAGGCAGAAGTTATGAAGCTGTCGGATGAAAATCGGCTCCTGAGAGTAAGTTCCGCTTTCATATTTCTACTGAAGTGAATGCCCCTTCTTGATTGGAAGGTCAGGTTTATAGTTAAGCTGATGAAGGTGTTTAAATCCAGAAGTTAAGAAAGTGTTTCAGAAAGTAGGTGTAGTCACTAGAATGTCAAAATACATTTAAACAAGATGGACCAGTGCCAAAACCACCATAGGTTTTCTCTTGATACTGGATCAAGGAAGATAGTGGAGTGTAAAGGACTTCCAGCAGAAGTTAAGAAAAGTTAAGAAGCTGTTGGATGAAAACTGGCACCTGAGAGTAAGTTCTGCTTCTATGTTTATGCTGAAGAGAGCCCTTTCTTACTGGCTGGAATTATTGAATACTGGAGTATTGAGCAGTGTATATTTTTACCCTTACTTAGCTAAGTTATGGTAACTCTTCTTGCACAGTCTTTCATCTGTTGAATTTGTAGCTCAGTTTATTTCTAAAAGTTATGTTTATAAACCGATAAACTAGTAATTTCTGATGCAGGAATATGTGCAAGGAAAATTAACATTTAAGATATACTCTCCAATCCTCAGTGATTGAGATTGTGCCGTTGTTATGGGTGAAGTATTGAAGCTGCGCTCTATTGTAGCTCTATAATAAAGTGCACTATTACTGATTTTTAAAATGAGTGAAAATTAAAGGCATAGCACTGCGTATCATAAAATGTTAGGGAGCAAAAACGAATGGCTAAAGGATAGCAAATATACAATAAGTTACTTTCCAGTAGCTTTATATATTATTGCCGTTTTAGTAGCCCATAACTAGTCAATATGTGACTTTGAGGAGATTTTTTTGTGTAATTTGTTGTTAGGTATCAGAAAATTTAAGTGTCTATTAAAGCATTTTAAAGTGTCCTGAAATAATGCTGTCTTCTTACCTTGTGATTCTGTTTATATTGAAACACTTGGAGAAGTATAACAAAAAATTACTGATTTTAGAACTGATAAGGAAATCTTACTGTTAAGGAATAATAAGGAATAGTAACTGATAAGGAAATCTTACTGTTAAGGAATTACTGTTGTGTCATTCTTGCTGTGTAAGTGAAAGAAAGAATCTTCATTGTGCCTACTAAGAATTTCAGAGTTTTTCTTCTCCAAGAATAAAGAAATAAGATAATTATTTTGCCATTTGAGATGGTAGTTGGCAAGCTTCACACCTATTTTGGATTTTATTTTTTTCCACTCTGTACACTGCTTTTCAAATGACTTTTAAGTGCTCACCAGCAAGATTGGCTTTTGTTTTAAGTTTTCATCGTTATTAAGAAGGCACATTCATAAATATTTTGCATGTGTGTTTTTGTTTTTTCCCCTTAGGATGAAGGCTTGAGGCTCAGAAAGGTAGCACACTCGGAAAAATCTGGATCACCCACAGCCTTGGCCCTCAGAGATAATGGCTCTAATTCTCTTCCTTCACTTCTTGTTGTAATTGCAGCCATTTTCATTGGATTCTTTCTAGGGAAATTCATCTTGTAGAAAGAATGAGTGAGAGAAGCATGCAAAATGCTTTTCTTTTTCTTTTCTTTTCTTTTTCTTTTTTTTTTTTTTTTTTTTTTTTTTCCTCCCTTGGCCAGCAAAAGATTTGTTTACCTACCACTTCGTTGGTAGTAATGGCCTCTTGGCCCAAGTGACCGTTTTTGTGTACAGCATCATAACAGGCTTTGCCTTTAATGATCTCGCACGGTTAGAAAACACAGTTTAAAAAGACAAACTGTTCGGCTACTGGACAAAATTGTACATTAAATCATCAATAGCAGATGTCAGTTGCACATTCAGTCCTTATGAAAATTCATAAATAAAGAATTGTTCTTTCTTTCTGTGGTTTTAATAAGAGTTCAAAAATTGTTCAGAGTCTTGTAAATGTTATTTTAATAATCCTTTAAAATTTTATCTGTTGCTGTTACCTCTTGGAAAAATGATTTATTAGATTGCTAATCCCACTCATTCAGGAATATGACAAGAGGTATTTTGGGGAAAATGGTGCCTCTTTCTGTGTAAATTTTYTCCTTACCTTACTTTGCTAATATCATGGCAGAATTTCTTTCTTATCCCTTGTGAGGCATTGTTGAGAGTTTTTTCATCTTTAAAATCCTGTCCCATAATATTTAACATTACAAAAGAAATAAAATTGTTAACAGATTTTCTGCTGGGTAGCCTGTTTGTGTGTGTCGTACTTCTAGAAGGGGTTCCTAACAAGTTCATTGTTCATGGTAATTTGCTGCTTGTAACAAATGGCTATTTTAAAATTTGTTTGCATAAGTCTCTGGCTTAGACTGTTGTAATTGMAGCTTGAAAAAGTAATAAGGGTTTCCATTCTGTCTGTTAAAAAAAGGAGCTGTTTTCTGGCAGCTTTCAGCTATGGAGGAAATTATCCAGTTTGTTTTGGGACAGAATAATTGGAATATCCATCAGGTATAAATAGCAGAAATAAATGTTTTTAGTGTATTAACAGTTTGCTTGGGTTGTGCAGGAGTGTAATAATTGACCTTCTGTTCCATCCTTGGATCTTCTGGGTATCTTGTCTAGGTGACAATGTAATTATCCTTTGAATTCATAAGGGTTTCAAGAATGCGAACTTAGTTTGTAACTGCATTTTAGCGGATATTCAGACACCCAATTTGAATACTTCAGACGCCTGGGRTGAATTCCGTGATGCAGAAGTGTTGATATTTACTGAGTAAACCTTAGTTGCTCATCTTTGGAAATGGAAAGTGATTTTTTTATGCAACTTCTGACAGGTCTACCTATGTTAACCATGTGTATCTTAAGTTTTAAAGAATGCATTTTTGGGTCTGAAATGCTTCCCTGCACTTAATCTTGTGTCTTGCCTCATCTCTGAGTATGTCATGAAAACCAACAGTAATATTGGAACAAGCATAATCCAATACAGGGAATTACTTGTAAACTGAAAAATTGTGGAAGAGATATACTTCTGTAAGCAAAATTGTATATGCTCTTGGACAGCTTGACTTGATGTGGTGCAGCTAAGTGTATTAGACCTTGGTATGTGCACACATTATGTAGCTTAGAAAAATGTTCTAGAGAATTACATTATCCTGGTTGCCTTTGATTTCTAGTGCTCTGTTTTCTRAAATTATGATTACATCATGTACTGTCACTGCTCTCTGATATTTTTATAAGATCTTGCATATATGCAAGGATAAGGGTGAAAATAYAAATACTGCTTTTCACTTACGCATGCAAGTACAGATGTTTCCAGTCACGTGTTCCAGTGTCTACCTTCAAGTCTCCTTTCAATCCGGTGACTGGAAGAGCAGACTGCTAAGGTCTTGGTTATTCTGATTCCGCTCTTTGGAGTGGTGTCGTTCTCCAGTTTTATCTCCAGCGGACCATTGACACATGAGACTTCATAGCGTGTTACAGAGTGCATGGAAAATGATGAGAGCAGTGGTGTGCAGCTTCAGGCAGGGCAGCCCTCCTGACCTGGAAGGGAGGAACTAAAAACTGGGGAGATGTTAGAGAGTGCAGAGGTTTTGYTGTACAGAGGGTTTCAAGGGTAGCTAGCACTTTCAGGACTTGCAAGCAGGAAAAAAAAGGAGTCATTTGTCAATGCAGCCAGGTCCGGTTTGGTGTCTGGCAGCAGTACTGTGAAGGACTGCCAGTAATAAAGTAAAAAAACAAGGATAAAATCAAATTTAAGTTTTTTGTTTTTTTTTTTTTTTTTTTTACATGAACAGGTAGGAGTGATGTCTGGTCATGGTTGGTGTAATGTCTTCAAAGTCAGTGTGCAGAATACTTATTAATGGTATAAGGAGACTGTTGGTTTCCACTAATCTCTTCATTAGCTGTATATAAAATGTAACGCTAAAAATATTTTGCTCTCAGGAGTGACTTTGGATGAGACCGACTGTATTCAGTGAATTATGTAATATGGATTAAATTGTCTCTGTTCTTGAAATGGTTAGAACTTCTTGCTTTGTCTGCCCGCTTACGTGTGTATGTAAGCAGGGGGAAATAGTCTTCTCCACTCCTAGTGATATGATCAAATGATGATGCCTGTAAAGTCATGTGAGGCTAAATGTGCAGCTTGAGTTTAATATGCATCAGAGGTCCCTTTTTTTGACTGCTCAGAAGGGCAAAGGTGGAACAAGTATACAGTATCAAAGTAGTATTTTAAAGTTTTATGAATACAGCACTCCTAAAAAGATAGCATAATGGGGGGGGGGGGGAAATCCTTGTTAAGTAGAAAATAGAGCTTCTGTAGTAATTTTCACCACCAAATTTAACCCACTTTAAAAAATTATATCAAGTACATTTAAGAAGCCATGTTTGCCTTAATGCACGAACTCTGTGTGCATTTCTGCTGATTCTCTAAAAGCTGTTGGCAGACACTGTTGTCCAGACTTGCATGTTTCCGCTGCTGTGATTGACGCTGATGTACGTCTCAAAAAATACCAAACACTAACTTGAAACTTCATCATCCTCTTGGGAGGAGAGGGGTGGAGGGGTGAGGTGGAAGGGGGACATTTTGCCAAAGGGGAATAGACAAAGTCAATGAGCAAAACTTATTTTTCAGGCCTACTTAAAAGATATTAAAAGCTGAAGTGTTAATAAACAATTAAAAATGTGGTAGTGTCCTTATTTTGAGACTTCTCCCTGAATATACCTTGCATAGAGCTTACGAATAATGAATAGGTCTGTCTAGTTCTTTTTACAGGCTGTATACTGTCCTGCATTTAGCTACTGCTTGTATATAAAGTGGCATTGGATGAAGATTGAGTGTTCGAATGAAGAGCAAGTGCCTGAACCACACAACAGCGACGATGCTGGCAGCTTGTCAGGTTCACATACTTGTCATGACAAAGCGAGTTTCTTTCTCCCATTTGGAGTCCTTAGGTATTGGCTCGTCAGGGCAAAAGCTTGTGTCAGCCACTGGTGAAAGAATGAGATTTGGCTACAAAACATTCAGAGCAAACACAGTAATCAGGGCTTCTCCCTCTGTATTTGCGGCTGGTTTATTTTTTCTAATGCCCTGCTGTGAACAGGGCACCTTGCCACTCTGCCTCTGGCAGCCTTTCCACTGTGATTTTTTGCAGGGTGCTTTCTTAGCACCAATCCTTGTGTAACACCTGTGAGTCCCCTCAGCTTGCCTTGATCTGCCCTGGCTGCTGTAGTCTGGGGGCAAGTATAAGTGTTGGCCAGGAGGGGGAGGCTGGATACAGGAGATGTTTTTCACAAGTCCTTGAGTTGCTGTAGGAAGGACTTGGAGCTATTGACAACATTAAATAACAGAGCTTTATTTCCTCCTTTACTTTCAAGGGACTTCCCAGCAGTGGAACCAAGTAATAATTGGGGGTTCTGGGTTTGTTCTATCCCCTTTTTTCCTGGCTTTGGTTTGTAGGGTGCAAATATTTTAAGAAAAATTGCTGATACTGCCAGGACAGTGTAAGTAGACTTAGTGATGTTACCTAATGCCCCTTGAATCAGAAGTAATTATGTAGAAATGTCTTGTGCACTCATGATTTTCTACTATCAAAGCTTCACTCTTTAAGTACCTCTGATTTTCTGATTACTGTTTGGAAGGCACAATTTTTGTCCTTTAAGCTGGTACCACATCAAAAGAAGCAGTTGGTGRCTCTTGTGCTTATGTCATGGGCTTATGTGTCCATATAGTCAAGTGAGTATAGAACAGGTAAGGGTGAAAAACAGTTTTTTAGGAGATATTGTATGTGTTTTTAGCTAACTTCACATTTACAACCTAAGCATCTCCAATCTAGATATCTAAAATGATAATTTGTTTAAACCCTGGTGCCAGTCTGTGTGACTGATAAAATTGCCAGCAGGGTGCTGAATCCACGTTGCTTGCAAAGTAAAATGCTACTCCTTTTTTTAAAAAAAAGTAATTAAATAGCAATCTTCATGCATCTTGACCTGCTTCTTTTTTTTTTTTTTTTTTTTTTTTTTTTTTTCCTAAGATGGGAAGCAGAGGCATGAGCATGGAGGCAAATGGGAAGGGATGTTTTAGGTACAAGTCCCCTTTCTCTAGCATATCTTCCATCCTGCTGTGTCTCCAGACTTCCTTGGACCTTGTCTAGATACTTTTTTGGGGCTTTCGGAGTGCTCCTTTGTGTTGCTTGGAGATCTTTGATAAGCTTTTGAACAGCTTGTCAGGGATTTAGCTGTTTAGCTTTTCTGGAGCTGTGTTTTAAACAGGCAGAAATCATGACTAAAATGTCTGAAATATGAAAGACAAGCTTTGAAACCAGCACATGTGACTCTTACAAGCAGAGGCACTCCAGCAAAAGTGGACTCTTAACAAAACTAATACACTGGTCTCATTTCACTTGTAATTAATAACTCCTTTGCTGTTACCACTGCTTCTCAGCTGCAGTACATTCCTTCACTGGCATAAGGGCTGCTTTAAAGCACATTGATCATATGACTAATAATACCTTGATTATAAAGTTGCTGCTGTATTTTTAATGATTGAGAGGCCTACATTGATGTCATTCTGTAGGAAGGCAATTCATATAAATATTTTTTGAAAGGCTTAGGAGGAAAGTCTGCAGAAAACCAAAATTGAGCTCTATGTGAGATAYAGAGACAGCTCCTGCTTCAGTCAGAGGTACTTAAAGAGTGAGGCTTTGATAGAAAAAGTTAGTACTCCTCAAACTGGAAGCTCATGGCCATGGCTAATTTTCCTTGATTGCTGCCTTAATCACCCTCGGGTAGCTGATACTTTTGAAATATTATGAGGCACCTGCCTCCATCTCAAATAAGAGCTGGAAAGTGGTTGCTGTCAAGAAARGAGCAAGGCGGGAAGAGATAGTCATGAGAGAAGTGAGGTTGATAGTAGATGACTTCAGAATTGGCCATGGCTTTGTTTTTTCAGGGAAACTAGGGAGTTAGGGTTGCACAGACTGACTTCTCCCTTAACGCGCATGCTGGAAACTCCAGTGCCTTTGGTCAGGAACCGTCTTTTTTCCGTCCCGAGGGCCTGAAACTTAAAGCCAGGGTGAGGAGCGCTGTGAGTAGGAGAGCTCCTAGAGGGCTGTGCTTGTACTGCCTGCGATTGCCTAAGCTCAGCTTGCTCATGGAGCYAAGCTCCTGGCACTGCTTTCATGCTTCAGTTTCTTCCATAATATCTTGAAATACTTTAGCCCGTAGGCCTTCTACTGCATGTCTCTGCTTTGAGGAAATCGGAACAGATTGCTTTTCTGATTAGATGAAATTATCTTTGTCCTGCCTCCACAGGAGCCAGATTACACTGGTGAAGGAAGGTCAGTGTATCTGTGGAAAAAAATTACTTCTTAAAGAGACAAAGTTGAGGTTATTGCAGCATCTTTATGCAGGTTCTCCCCATGTGAATTTGAAATTTAATTTGTACTACATCTGATAGAAGTATTGATGTTCCACAGATACCAGCTACCTCCAATTACATGAAGAAAATCAGGATTTGAGGAAAAAGGCCTTTAAATCAGCACTGCCATCAAGGCATTGCCCAGCCAACTGAAGAGCTCCCTGTTCTGGAGGTTGCTGTTCGGCCTGTTAACAGTCCCTGCCTAAATCCTCATGCCTCCAAACTGCTGTGCTTGGATGCATTGGAAATAATGATTTTGTGATTGTTGATGGATGAGAGAAGGAATTTGATACTCTGAGTGTGACCCATGTTTTGATGAAAAGCTAGTTGTGTCGATGCTGCAACTGTAGAAGTAAAGGTGTAGAAATGAAGCAGCTGGCCAAAAGGAAACTTTTTCAGCCCCATAACCAGTGATGCACAAACGGGGGCCTCTCGGCCTGCTCCGGCGCTGTTGTGTGAGTGCAGTGATAAAAGAACAAGACGGGACCCAAATTCTGTGCCAGAGCACGGCGCGCCATGCACAGTGTTAGTGACCCATGCAAATGCTAACTCCCATGCGCTGCGGGCATAAGGACAGGGTTGTGCTCTTTCCTTTCTGTGTGTGCATGTATCTTTTGTGTGTGTACACAGATCTTTGTGGAGTGCCTATGTGCTCACATGTAAACTGGTAATTGCAGTTAATTACTATCAGGTTTACATTGTGTCCTGCATCTCTTAAGTGCTTCAGTTGTTGCTATTAATCCATTGCCTCTTTTAACTGTTTCTGTCCCCTCTATCTAATGAGCAGCTTTAAAATTGGTATTTTTTTTTAACTTTTATGCTGATATTTTCTTTATTCTTACCAAATGGGATCCTTGTCCAAAATGCCCTCCAAAATAGGCCCTCAAGCTTTGCAGGTGCTAGGTTGATACCTGCAACACCACAAACCGGAGCCCCAARCTAGAGTGGAACAAGGTGGGTTTCCGACATCCCGCAGTGTTTGCTCTTAGGCTGTTTTTGTAGGAATTTGTTCCTAATATAATGCTTGATGATCACCAAGTCCTAGGTACCCTCCTTTCATGGAGGGGGATCTTTATGAGTATTTGCAAGTTTGGAATTGCAGAAATTAAACCACTGGCTTCTGTAAGTGGAGTGATCCAACAATATTCCAAGATTCCCAAGGGTACAGAATACCTGTCAAAACTTAGTGATACTCTTAGCATATATGGTCTGTTTGATAGCTTGTGTGGCTCTTAGCACAGTTTTAGCTGATTGCTGAATTTATTCAAATTTTTGGTAATGCCATGAATAAAGTATCTCATCATATGTGAGATGTCTGTGTATGTATTACTGCCTTTTCCATTTTGCTGTTGTGTATGCATTTTAGAAGTGATATGAAGTCTTCCGTACATATATATATATCACAAAAATGGCTCATATGGCTTAGAAGATGCAAGCAGTCRTTTCCCCAGTTTTCCTGAAGGGGTGGGAGGAGGAATTCCTATGGCACGTATCGCATMGGCTGGAAAAGTTCTGGCTTGCTTCCGCAYGTGCAGAAGGGGCTCTGGGGAGGGYTGCAGGGGCACAGCTGCATTTTGGCGTTTCTTAACTTGTGCAGGTGCAGCTCCAGAGGGGCTCCCAGAAGAGCTGGGCTCTCAAAGATGTGGCCAGGCAGAGCTCTTAGGAATGTAATTCTTGCTATGTCTTTATGACCAATCGCGTGGATGGCGGCCTCTCCTGGTAAGAAGAGGTCATCTTGTAGAGTGACATTTCAGAGTGACATTGACCCGCAGGGCAGGCTTGTATCTTTAGAAGATGTTTTGAATTCTGTGTGCTGAAGCCATGGACACTGTTTTAAGGGCCATTACAGTTTTGCTGTTAACTTGCCCAGGTATGAAGGCTCTGGTGACCCTTTTCTTTCTCCCTTCCACGAGAGGTGACCACGAGAGGTGATGGTGTCACCTTCCTGCCCTGCCGATGCTCCTCTGGCTTACCCGCCCTCCTGAGCGGGTCAAGTAACTGCTGTGGAGAGACTAAGGCAGAGCACGTGTAGCCTCTGTCATTCCTTTGCTTCTTATGGACCTTGATAAAGRGACTGAAGCTTAAGGCTTGTCTGGTTCCGGCTCCTGCTCCCCTAACTGTGTTAACAGGTCTATCGAATGCTGTTACCGCCGCTGTGTCGGTCTCGGGTGACTGCGCTTTAGACGTGATCGCGCTCGGGTGTTCGGACACCTGCCCTGCTGTGTGGAGCGCCCGCGGTCCCGACCACTGCCGGCAGCCGGGGCTGCGTCTGCAGGAGGTGCCCGGGGGAGCGAGGCGCGGCCGCCAGGTGGCAGCGTCGAAACGAGCGTGAGGGGAAGGCGCGCGCCCGGGCGGGGCCCCGCCGCGTGCCCGGGGCCGCAGCGCGGCGGCGTCCATGGCCGCGGGCCCCGCGCTGAGTGCGGCAGCCTGGCGGCCATCGCAGGCGTGTRGCGAAGCTTAGAGTTTGCGTGAGTCTCTTAACAGCGTGAAGCGAGTCGTCGTGCTGAAGCTAGCTGTTCTCCTTGCTGGAAGAGACGCTTGTTTCAGCAGTGGTTTATAGGGCAGTTAATGAGGCTAATGTCTAGCTGACCTAGCTAGTCTTGATCATCTTCTGGTGTCTTCAAACTACTCATGTTTGGTGCTAGGAGAAGAGGGATTTACTGCTTGGAAATTTGCTTAAAAGAAATTCGTAAGGGATGTGTTATCCAGCAAGTTTCTGCCAAGGGTTTGCAGGTCTGATCAGGTGCTTTTGGTGTCTGTGGACTTGCTGCACTCAGGAGTGAGAGTGTAGATGGTCTGATTCCCAGCAGTTTGCAATGTAAACCTTTTTTTGTAGACTTTCTTCATTTATTTGAAGACCATATAATCTTGTACAGTTCTGTTTCCCATTTTCCAATAGAGCATCTCAGCAACTGTCTAGGACACGAACAAAGCTGATTCCCATGGGAAAAGGATGTTGGGAGCAGCGTCCGACCACTTTCAGACAAGGGCAGCTTCCTTTACTGGAAGCTGCCTGTGATTTAATTATTGTCCTCGGAGCTTGGCAGCTCCACGGCAAAAATCCTTCCGAGGGACAGCTCCCTACCCTGGAATAAAACTGCAGCGAGGAAGGGGTAGGGAGAAGAGAGCTTGGTAATTGCTCAGGCCGGCAGTGTTGCTTCCTTGGCTTTTGTAGGTGTTCGTTGTTTGATTCCTCACAACCATGAGCAAATATTCAGCCGTTATTTCTGCCTGATTCAGCAGAATAAAGTAAAAAATCAGTTTCTTCTTTAACATTTGGTGCTGACATCAAGTAATGAAAACAATCACCACTGTGTTCACAGTCCAGAGACGATTAGAAGGAAAAAAAAATGGAGATACTTATAATAAAAGGAGAAAAAGATAAACAAGAAGTAATCAAATGTTAGAATTCAGAGCAAGTGGTGCTGGATTTTTGTTACCTAGCCTTTTTCTTGCCCCAGGAAGGCGTGAATTAAGCCATGTAGTGTCTATTTATGCCTGAATTCACCATGCCCACAGGCCTGGGTGGAAAGGGAAGCTGCTGCTTTACGGGCTGTGGCTCAGAGTGCCTTGTAATTTGGGGCCTGCTTCCTGAAAATCAAGCTCTCTGTTCAGGGATCTGCTGTTGTGTTTCCAAAAATGGAGTCACTTCAAAAGTTTGGGTTTGGACAAGTTTCTGAATCTTCGGAAGTCCGCAGTGGAAGTCTCCTTGACTTCATTTTACCATAGGCAAGGGAGGCAGTAGTGAAACTGCAGAGCGTGGAAGATGAGAAGTCTTTCACTCACAGATTTCTGTCTCTTTCCTCTGTGTTACCTCTGTGTTTTGCTCCCCTTGGAGCAAGTGGGACAGAGCAATAATCTTGTTCTGTTTGACTGAAGCTCCTTTATGAAAAATAGGTCCTTTCTGTTGATGCCCCCCGGTTTGTACCAACCCATGGCTGGGCTGTTCTGACCATACTGCCCTTGCAAGCTGACACTTCCAGCCTGCCTTTCAACTAGCGGCCCTCAGGCAACCTGAAGATTCCCTGGGGAACCCTAATCATCCCTGCTGTATTCACCACAGCTGTTTTAGCGAGAGGCTCTCAAGTAAAATTGTTTTCTCTTATACAAGAAGCTTATCCATGCACAACTACAGGAGATAGCACTTAAGAGGGATATAGCTTTCCAAGACATGGATTATTCTTTGCAGGTGACAGAGATGACAGAACAGAAAATTATTATGCATGAGCAGAAGAATCCTGATTTTTTTCAGTAAGACTCTTTATTTCAATCACTATTTTAACAAGTGCTCAAACTTCCCCGGCAGTTTAATCTGGAACAAATAATTGAGGAAAAAAATACCCTCTATAACTTTACAAAAATAAAAAGATTTTTTTTCCCCTAAAAATCCTGTGCTTTAAGCAAGCACACTCCAACTCAAGACAGACATTGTATCCCAAAATATGGACTTCTGCTCATAAAAATGACATTCCACCCCAGGGCAGCAGGCACAATATGTAAACGGTATAGGAGTAGACCAGGAACACTTTCATTTTAACTTTCTGATCCCTTTTGCCCTTTTTAGAATAGAATATGAAAAAATTGCCAAGCTCTTCTTGCTATACCTTTTTTTGGTATAGGGTGACTCCTTGAGCAGGCTATGACAATAGTGTGGAGGGGAGAGCTTCCTCACTCGTCCTGGCTGCAAGGACAGTTAATGAAGATACCACCCTAATCCTTTTGCTTTTAAAACATCTGAGCTTTGCTACGGAGAAATTACAGAAGTTGCAGGTGTTCCGCTGCTTAACCATTTGTGGCTTAAGTTCCTCAGCAGCCAGGGCTGCCATCGTAGGCTGAGGTCAGGTTGAGCAAGTGGAATGAATGGGGTTTATTGTGCCATACGTGTGCGCGGCGCTGCACAGCTCTTAGTGTGTGCGGTGAAAGGAGAAGATGAAGGAAGCTTCGGTCCTGTGTCTGTAACCTGGGAGAAGCCCGCTAGAGAACATGCATTGACAAAGTACATACTCTGAAGACTTACTTTTATCTTTGTCCTTTGGCCTGTATTGACAAATGGGAAAATAAAAGGTATATACGGACACAAGGCAGGAGACGCGTGCAGCATATGCTATGAAAATCATGAAATCATGAAAATTGTTCAAATTGGGAAATTTTGTTCCTTATCAACACTACAAATGAACTTGGAGAGCCCCAAATCAAACTTCTTGCAATGCATTGTGCTGTGCTTCCTTTTTAAGTATCTCTAGGTCCTAGAAATAAAAGGCAACTCTTGCACAATTCGTAAGTTTTGTTACATTTGCCATTAGGGTAAGTGAGAAAACTGTCGGCAAACCTAAAATTTTGCAAGATTCAAAGTGAGTGTTTATTGTATTTTGATAGAATGTGCTTTTCAGAAGAAAGCTAGACAAGTCTTTCTCTTTTGAAATTTATGATAATTCTGATACTAAGCAATTTGCAGAGGGGCTATGAAGCACTAATAAATATATGGGTCATTGCCCTACTAAACATCGTGTATCATGTTGAAGACCCATCTGCTGTAGGCTTCAGTCCTGCATTGCAGGACTGTGCAGATTTCAGCTGGGACTGATTTCAGCAGTGTGTGGCACCCGCGCAGTGCACAATCGGGGTCAAACAAGTCCAGGCAATTTATAATTAGATTTTTCAGTAGATGAGATAACCTAAGGTGGGAATGGGCAGTGGAGAAAGAAGCATGTTATGTAAGTTGTAAGAAATACACCCAGTGTGCATCTTAATAAATAGAAATGAACATGGATTTGCTCATGCAACTTAGAAGTCAGGAGCTAAGCTAATATCTGAAGGGACTTCTCTGACTATCTAGTAATAGACCAGCAGTCACTCAGTTGGAGACATGATGGTGTGAATCTGTTGAACATAAAACTGAAGTCTTAACTGGAGAAAATCCCTTCTGGTACTTGATGTCCTCTCTCAGAAGTATAGTGACCGTGTTGCTCTCTTGACCCTTCAGTTTAAACTATGCTCCTAACTCCTTCCCACCTGCAGCTCATCTGGAACTGACCCTCTCTGAATAGGCTGAGCTGTGCAGAGCAGAAAGCCGTAGCAAGAAATATTATTGAGATCAGCTCTTTTTCTTGGGACTCAGTTCACCACAAGTGCTTTCAGGTGACTCCTGAGTTGTGCTTCTGATGGCTGAGTTGGGTTTTCTGTGGCTTTTCATCTGTTTGAGGAAAAAAAATGTGAGAGGT
The DNA here is from genome assembly GCA_003342815.1 of Eudromia elegans. NCBI lineage: Eukaryota > Metazoa > Chordata > Aves > Tinamiformes > Tinamidae > Eudromia > Eudromia elegans. Next base: position 568,572 of record PTEX01000039.1, on the reverse strand, counting down.
GTCATCTGCTATAGCAATGAGAGTCTGCGGTTCCTGCTCTCCCCAAACAGGTGAATTGCCCTCATTTTGTACCCCTCTGTGAGAAAATATGCATCAAAGGCTGACACCAGCTTGCAAAATTGTAAGGAGGGCAGCAAATTTGAGGGAGTTAGGGAGCCTCAGTGTTGTTGTTGCTACTTGAATAGCTTTTTCCTGCCTGCTCTGCTTGCAAGACTGATGGTATCGCTGTTTTAAAGGAATGCTTTTGCTCTAGCACACAGTATGGACTCATCTGTGTAGAGCTGAAAGACCTTGATTCAAATATGCTTTTCCTATAACACTAAAAAAAAATACTTTGGATGCTTCTTCCTCACTAGTACACCCTTGGCAGGTTCTACTGATGAAGAAACACTATGACATTGCCCCTGTTTCTTGCACAGGTTCCCGCTCCTCCTGTGAGCCAGAATGCTCCATGTAAAGGCGCACTGCAAGTGCTGCAAGGCTGAGCCGTGTCCTCACCTTGGTGCCTATCGAGGCAGGGGAGCAGAGTTCATCTGAGATCTGAACCTTCTTGCTGCTCTTAACTCTGTCTCTGTTGTCTCTCCTGGCAGGGTCCATTTGCTCTGGTTGTTTGGGGAGCAGGTTGTAAAGGGAAGTTCTCTGAGGGCTGTGCCTGTTTCTTCTGAGTATTGTCTCCCCAAACTGATGAGGTTTTAATTCGGAGAAACCACAATGTCAAGCAAAGGGAAAATGATAAAGCTGTGCAGCTCTTAGTCCAACTCATCCCAGAAGACTGGGTTAGTCTCCCTATATGAGATGGATGCGAGGCTGATTCCTACTGCTTTCTTGTTCCATAATGACAATACTAGGGCTCACTAGGGCTCTTCCTTTGCTTGTTCTTACTTAATGTTGCATTAAACCCATGCTGCTAGATTGGATTGCAGAATGTACTAAGGCCCCAAATGCTGCTTTGGTTTATCCACTTGGATAAAACCAAATCCAAGGCACAAATATTGCATAGAGAGTATATAAGGCCTCGTGAAAATGAAAACAGAACCTGTCACCTCAGCCTCTTATCAGCAACTTACTTGTACAGTGCACATGTGATTTAAAAAAATACATTTTCTATCTGGCTTTAAGAGGAGTTCATTGCAACTACTCACTAGGCAGAAAGGCAGGCCTAGAAGCAATTAAGGAAATTGAAAGAGAAAATACTAAGTCACTGGTTATTTCTGTAACTTCATGATCGTAAAAGTGGTTTAAATTGGAGATACCAACTTGTGTGAATGGAGGATTGTTTTATTTGCAGATCCTTTTTGTGTTATGCGGTGTGAGAGAACTGTTAGATAAATCCTTGTGGCTTTCTTTCTTATATACATATATCTACATCAGAGCCCTCAAGTCAAAGGGGGAAGCCGTTATCACAGTACTGACACTACACGGAGTGATTCCTCGGAGTCGAATTCTGATGAGAAACTGAGCCTAGGAGAGAAAAGTACCACAATGGTAAAATGGCAGAGGCAGCTGAAGCAGGACTGTAAGGTTCACCCCAGCAGTTAAGAAAAGGAGACCCCTTCCCTCCCCCCAGAAGTCTGCAGTCCTAAAGTGCAATTACTTTTGTGCAGTCATGTCAGGCCAGGGATCAGACTGGATGAAGTTCAAAGCACAGACATCAAATGAGTGCCGTCCATGATTCAAGGAGGGGGGGAAAATAGGGAAAAGAACAACACTTGTCAGGCATTCAAGTGCATCAAGGAAATAAATGTCCCTTTCATTCTGAAGAAAAACAGCCCTCAGTCTTATGGAATCCTGGCTTTGTAGTCATGAAAAATAGTTTTTTCACTTCTAGCTGAGCATGTCCCAATATGACACAGTACAAATAAACAACACCAAAGCAAGAGCTGTGGTGCTGGAATATTTTCCTGCTGCGCTGCTGCTATACAGACTTATTTTATTCTCCTCTGGTGACTCTTCAGATCTGGGTACTGATGAAGCGCACTGAATTAAAGGCATCTGGTAGGAGGTGGCTCTCTTCTCCGGCCTGTCCGGGCTGGAGCCATCGCTCGGTCTCTGGCCGTTGTACAGCAAGTACCTGCCCCTGGCGTCCTGTTCCATCTTGAAGATTTCATACTCGGTGTGAGGTAGGCGGATGCCGAGCGCGATGCAGCCGTTCGTGTGAGTGACGTCCTGCTGAACGCCGACTTGCCAGGAGCCCTGCGCTCCGCACTCGTTCCCGTTGAAGACGTTCAGCAGCGAGGCTGTGGATATATCCATGGGAGTGACCTTCATGTGATTTACTGTGGAAAAGGAAGAGAGGAGGCGTTAGCAGAGGGAGGAGGAGGAGGAAGAGAACAGGTTGGTTGGGGCTTATCCATGACATGAGAGTCGTAGTGGGCGCTCACTGTCCTGCCTGCCCAGGTGTCACTTAGGTCCCTTGTGGGCATGATCTTAGTATTTGGTCTAAGGCATGCAGAAATCATTCCCATACTGTGATCAGTAGGGGAAGCAGGCTGCAAAGTCCTTTCAAAATTGACCCTATTGTTTATGTACGCTATGGCTGATGCTAGCAAAGTCTGAAGGGTTTCAGTTAGCCTTAGATCTATGGAGACCAAGCTGTTTGAATATGTCTGGGTGACATTCTGGTGTTCCTTCAATTTATGTAAGGATGTCTTTTAATCTTATCAAGAAGAATTAGAGCAACTCTGAATCTCTGCTTTTCCTTTTTCTTAAATCAAAATTTTATATTGCAGGTGAGGCCAAAAATTCTACTGGCATCACTTTACATCTTGGACATAACTGCTTCTTGCACAGAACATAAAAAAGTCTACTAAAGAAAACCTGCTGGTTGCGTATCTTTGAGATTAAGCAGAGCTTTTCATAAATCCCAGACAATCTTTTAGAGATAAAGCCTATTGGTCACATGAGAAGATTCATAAAAGAGGAAATAATAAAACCTTACTCGTTTTTTATTACCGTTTAATGCATAAGTAGGGCTCTTTATAACGTCTTTTCATCATTCTTTTAACATATGTTAGCCCATAAAGCTAATGAAGTAAGTTCCAATTCGGAAATTACCACAACTGCACTATCTTCGTATATCATCTGTTCTTCTTGTATGGCTCTTATAGGTAGTGCTGAATTATAGAGGGCTACTCTTCCTCCTCTCCTAACAGTGACTCAGCGTATACTTGCAGATGTAAAAGTTTTACAGCTTCTCAGTTCTAACTAAATTGACTATATTTCAAAGACAAATTCAAGGGACATAAATACTGATTTTGCAGCCCAGTTTATCAAGTTGGGAAAAGCTAAACTGAATGAGCCTGAGGAAGTGGAATACAGATTATTCTAGGTGTTTGATGCTGTATTTCACGGGAAGAAAAGGGATTCTGAATGGATTTATACTAACTGAAAGAGAAACATATAAACAAATCCTGATTACGATTTTGAGTGTAACTAGATTTCATTCCAGGAGTTTGACTGGAACAAGCTACATACAGCAATAAAGAGCAAAAGCTCTGACAGGCAAGGATACCTTCTGCCTCCTGTGAAAATCATGCTCAGTAAGTTATTTCTTCTAGTCAGATGCTTTCTTAAATTGGAGGCATGCAAGAAGCTGTGTGTTTCTCACACGATAACAGAAGTATGAAGGGAAGTAGTCTACAGAGAGAGCGTGGGGCTTTCACAGGTCCCAGTGGGGCTGGTGCTATGAAGGGACATTGCAGATGTGTGCGTGTGCTGATACCACCAGGCTCTTTGTGAGCAGGGCAATGTCGCCTCTGAAGACTGCCTCCTGAAGCAGTCCAGTGGTTTGATTAAATACAGCTAGTTTTTGCTATTGTGGGATTAATCAGAGCTATCTTTATCTAGACCCTCTTTGAAGCTGATAAAAAAAAGACATATACTTCTATATCTGCCTCCCCTGTGACCTGAAATGCCTACTTCTCTCCACTGAAGTAACCCTCGGATGCTGATCCAATCTCAGGCATTTCAGTAAGATGTTTAAAATCTAGTTGGTGGCCTCCAGGACTTAATCACACAAGTTAAAGTCTGATGATATTGTATTGCACTTAAACATGCCCATATTTTGCCTCAGATGAGTATTGCTTCCGTGGTGGGAAATACAATATGTATAATATAGTTTGTCTGAGTATTCACAGAATGCTTTGAACTTCCCAAGAAACGTCTGCATCCTAAAAAGCAACAGAATGAAGTGACCCAATGAAATCATGGACATCTTTTACGCCGCTGTGTGCAAACCCAGCTCCATTTGATAGCTGCTTGACCGTTTATGCCCGCTCAGGGGTGCACGACTCTACCTTTGAACACGAACTCCGTGCCGCCCATCACTTTGGAAGAGTGCACTCCTCGGCTGTAGCGCCCCTTGGCGTAGATGGTGAAGGTGGGGTGCTTGCAGATGGGGTCGGAGTAGTGGTAGTAGTGCCCCTCCCAGGTGTTGTTGTTGTCGTGGAAGATGAAGTGCCGGGTGAGGAAGAGCACCTCGGGCCGCACCTCGCACCGCTGGCTCACCCACTGCCCGTGCAGCCCGATGGTCAGGTCCGCCTTGGGCGGCAGGATGGGAGGGTGGTGCTCGTCCGAGCGGTAGATGATTCTGCACGCGATGCAGGTGTGATCGTGGTTCTGAAACGAAGCAGGGAAATGCCCTCGTTAGACAGCATCCACAGCAAAAGGGTTTCACTGAGGTGGAACCAGCTTCGTCTTTCAAGGGCTATTTTATTTTGCTTTGTCTTGATCACGTTTTCCTGCAGGTTCTCACCCTTCACAGCACCTGAGATGTGGCATGGTTTGTATGGGGATAAGTTTGCATGGCGGGAGCAGAATTAGATTAACTCCCTGTTCTGCATTTATCTCAAATGAACATTTTAGTTCAGACATTTACTGACTGGATAAAAGGCTGACTTTATAATCACAGAAGAAGCTGACAGAGAAAATTCACTACTGTAGGGCCCTGAAGTCTTAGACATTAATACACTTCTGCAGTTTTTCTGCATCTGTCTTCCTTTTAAATTGCTAACTGTGGGTGCTATAGATGGTCACTGGTGTCCCAGGTACATTTTTATTCGGGTAGCAGCCTGGGAAATTGGTAACCAGCATTTTGAACTTAAAYGTTCAGCTTCTCTTCAGCTACAGTCTAGGGTGGCCACGTGCACTTTCTGCATCTAGCAGAGCCCTAACGGAGCTTCCACCAGTTGCCTTCCCAGTGGCACGCGTGTGGCTCCACTGACAGAAATACGGTGACGTGGATGCCGGCGAGCAGGCTCGGAGCTCCGCGGCGCTCGAGGAAGCAGACGGGGCTTAGTGTCAGTTACCAACACAGTGAGAGCTTTACGGCCCTTTCCAGCAGGAGGGAGGTTTGTGGGGTCTGTCAGGCCTGATAAAGGCTCGTGGCTGGGCCGTTTTACTAAGCACCCCAGCTTCCCTTTATGTCCACGAGAGTTAGGGGTGTTTCATGCCGCGCTTACAYGGCCTTGGGGAGGGCGGCTTCGCAGAGGCTGTAAGCGTTGCTTGCTGCCCCTCTTGCTGCTGCGGGCAAGGGGAAGACGGGGCCGTGTTTAAACGTGGCCGCGTYGGGCCCTGTGCGTGGGCTGCCGTGCAGCCTTGCAGAGCTCGGGTACCCGGGGGGCCCTTCAGAAGGCCCCGCAGAGGCACCCAGGGTGCGCCRCGCTGCTTCGACCCCTCTAGCCCAGCAGAAGACAGCGAAGGCCAACAGCAGCAGCCACATTCTCCTAGGAAAAAGGAGTGTCCCCAGCAAGCAGCCCCTCATAAACCCGTGCCTGTCGGCGGGGAATCACGGTGTGTCCAGCTGGTAGCCCCGGACAAGCGCACAGGAAGGTCTGCGTGTTGATGTTGGATCCAAGCCTGGGGCAGGAGGGGAGGCAGCCCTATTCTCTGGCTTCCAAACCTTCACTATCAGATTAAAGCTACAAAGCCTTGTACATTGTTTCCACTGCTAATTGTTTCTGCAAGGTTTTGTCTTTGGGGCCAAAGACTGTGSCTGTGTTATTCTTTTCAAACCCTGTTTTTTTCTTCCAAAGGCAAGAGAAACTGCAGCATTAGAATTTGTCTCTGCTCCGCTAAGCAAACTTTGAATTGCACTTCATGGAAGGATGAAGAATTACAAAGCTAATTTTTTAGTTCGCTTCATTTATGACAATAAGAAAACAGATGAAGAAGAAAAAATGCTGCTCTGTGAGATGAAAGCCATGTTTTGTGTTTTACTAGTGCCTGTTTTGGATTTGTTACAGGCTGTTTGTTTACATCTTGGGATGTGACGGCAGAAACTTTTTAAGTGGTTATTGATGCGTTGTGCTCCGAGCCTTAAGCAGGCTTATCCTCGGAGTGAAAGGCAAAGACCACCCAGAGAGATTTGTACCTTCATCTTTCAAGGATACTTGATCCTCAGGAGACACGGGCAGACTTAGGTGGGCTACTCGTCCCGTCTAGCTTATTTATCCCATCAGGTGATTTCCTGAGGTGCAACTCAGAGCGCGCTGAATTAGGAGCTGATGCTCCCCGCACTGCCAGTGGGGAGAGCGATTTAGAAGTACAAATACCTGCTCTTTTGCTCCTCTTCCAGCCCTCATTTCTGAGAACTCTGTGAGCTCTTCGACCTCTTTGACACTTAGGGGCTATTACAGAGCCAGCATTGCTCCATTCACAATCTTTAGCTCACAGCACACTTGTTCTGCTGTAACATTTACATGTTTTAAATTGGTGCMAAGTTTGTCTTGCAATATCAACGTTAGCAGCTTTAGAGAATCAGTATGCAACTTATGCAATATATCCTCTTTACACGTATTTATTTTAAATAGAGTTTTATATTTGCCCCTCTCACAGATCAGACAGACACCCAAATCTGCCAATAATGCCACTGGGATGTAGCATAATGGCTTATGTGCATAATAGCTACAAATGATAAAGCTCATGCCAACCTGAACCAACACTGGCCAGAAGTCCTGCTTGGAGCAGGAGCCTGGGCTAGGTGACCCCCTGAAGGACCCTCCGACCAGCATGACGGCTCCTGGGTAGCAATGTGTCACCGTGCAAATATAAAYGGTGTAATCTTTCCCCACTATGGTGCTTTTTAACTAACTTTATTATGAGACACGTGTTGGAGCTAAGTTCTGTAAGCMAGGTAGAAGGGCCTTCAATATGTTAGTGAAAAGAAAAGAAGATTTAGTTAATTTAATTGGAACTGGTGAAGTTAGCACAGATTTGTGCCCTTGTGACTGCCAGTGGATACTGTTCCCCAAGTATACAGACTTYCTGAACACTAAAAGTGCAGACAATGCAGATGGACTGTGAAATYAGGGCATCTTCTAAGACTGCAAGTTTCTCTTTGGATTTTCTAATAGCTACGACAGGAATCAAGATCCAGTTTAGTTTTGTAGTTTGCTATAGATTTCCTGTGTGACCTTAACCTCGTATCATAGAAGCACAGAGAATAACAGCTCTTCTCTTTGACATGACAGTGGTAGGTGGTTAAATAAAGACTGTGAGCTGTCAGAAAGCAGACAGACCCTTCAGGGGCCTGGATATGATTAAAATAGAATAATAATAATAAAAATGTGCACAGCCCTAGTCCTGGAACAAACCTTCAAACACAGTCTGACAGAACTATAGTATCCTTCTTCCTCTTGCCTACAATAAAAATTCACCAGGTTTCATCTGCTGGCTTGTTTGGGATTTATGAAACTGCTCTGTTTAATCTCCAGCYCTCTTCAGAGAACATCAGCCCTTTTCTTTGGAAAACACTCTGCTTTACTGGGAGGCTTGTGGCTCAGAACTGCTGAGGGACAGCTAGCTTTTATAAACGAGCAGGAAACGCGTTGGTGCTGGGCCGACAGCGTGGAAACAGCCTTGGGACACCTCGGGCAGCGGCACTGCGGGCCTCTCTTCCTTGAGCTTTAGTCACGAATGGGGAAGCCAGACCAGAGGGCCTGCTCAGTCCTCGCTGTGTTGCTTGCACCTCAAGAAACCTGCCAAGTGAGGCGTGCGCTTGTGTTCRCTGCCATCCAAGTACTGTTGGCACAGAGACTTCTGAGGTGCTATGGAAAGAGCACTTTTTATTCCTTARGGATCAACATCCAAAATACGCTGCCGTTGTCCTGTAGTGAGCCAGGCAAAGGGGCTGATCCATGAGGATACCAGTGCATCCAGCACATGGTTCTCCTGTGTTGCTGTCCCACTGTGGGGTATCACCGCGCCGCAAGATATTACGGGTTGGTTACGTCTGGTTGCAGTAATTTTATTGCCTCACTCAAAAGAAGTGAAGCAGGAAAACATGGAAGACAGTCTTATATACACAAAATGTATATAAGCTGAACTAGTCAATGGTAAGTATTTCATTTTGATAACAGACAAGTTGAAAGTTCTTAGGATCTCCCGGAGGACACCAAGGCGGAGCAGTATGGGCCAGCTGGGTTGGTTTTGTGTATATTATACTTTCTTTCTCGGGAGCCTGTCCTATACAATCACTTTGTGAGTCCAGCTAGTTTAACCTGAGGGCCAGTGGTTTCTGTTACCCTTGTTCAAAGTCTAAAGAAAAACAAACAGAAACCCAACCTGTTGTCTTCTTGGTCACTCTTGGCTGTTTGTGGGATTTCCAGTAAATGTACAARAAGGGAAGCTGGAATCAATCCTGGTTTTAGCAACTTTTTAGCTTTTTCTATCAAAGAGGACTATGAAGCATAAACATTCATTTTGCCATTTTTCTAGCAGTGATTCTAGGTTCTGTCTCTCTCTACAACATTAAAATATATGGATATTATGATGCAAGGCTATGAAGCTGGGCAGGAATAATGGTCAGTGCCCAGTGTCCTCTCTGTCATACTGGGACTRCAGAAGCTGCAGAGCAGGGACTCCTGCAACTGCTTAATCTCCCATACTGTCCCTTGACTGGGGACAGCRGCAGAGTTGGTAGAAGAAGATTCACAGAACCCGCTCATGGAAAAAAATACCTAAATACGTGCAGCATCTGGTTCATGTCTTGAGGCACACCGAGGACTTGCCCCCCAAAAGCACTGAGGTGTCGGACTGGCCCATGCGGCTGTCGCTTGACTGCACCACGTCCCTGGGAATAGTGCTTGGGTCTGACTTACATAAACGCTTTTTGCTATGATAGAAAAAGATCTTGCACAGAGTTTTGAACTTTTTAGTGGAAAAGTATGCCACAGGCAAAATCCCTCAATAAGATTTCTGTCCAAGTAACGGAAGGGAGAAAGAGCTAGTTTTGCTATAAGACAATTGGACTTAATTATGGAGTAATTTATGTATAACAATTGACTATGTTTTTCACTGCTGCTTTTTCAGGTCAGCTGCTCTTGGCTCTTAAWTACACTGGCTAAGGCCTTGCAAATCCCTGCCTTTCCATTTGTCTTGAGGAAAGATTATTTTCTAAAAACAGACAGTCAAAGAAAATATGGAACAGAGGCAAAGGACATTTGATYCCAAACACGATTAAGTACACTCTAATAAAAACCTCATTTGGGCATGACATAAACTGAAAAGCAATAGAATGTGCTGCGGACGGGATGAACATCTGTTTTATGTTTTAAGTATCTTAGGTGCACAATGCTCAGGGTTGGTGATGGTCTTGCCGGGAGCAGCCSCTCCTGGAGGGGCTGCTGCCCCACRGCTGCTCCACCTGTGCCTCCGGGAGGGCTCCTTGGTGCTCCGGCGCGGGAAGGGAACCTCCCTGCAGCCCGGCAGTGCTGACTGCACGCTGGGCAGGCTCTTCCCTCTCCTGGGTGGTTCTTCAAAGGCAATCTGTGAATTAATCCATGTGGCTACGTGGGCTGAAATAAGCCTGAATCTTTGGCTGAAAGCTCAGTTCTTTCTTGTACTTATTTTTTTTTTCTTTTTTAAAAAAAGGGTTGTGATCTGAAAATTTCCACCAGCATTTTTCTCCATCCCTCCCTTTTGCTGCCTCCACTGAAGTGGTAACAGGGCCAGGGAGCTCTGGAAGCCAAGTAGGGAGGTTTCTAATAAAAAAAAAGTAAACAAGGATGAGGTTCCTTGATCCTTTTCCCAATTGCTGTGGATAGTCAGAAATATAAACCTGCTCAGCATATTTTAATATTCTCYTAGGTTCTGTGGGATTCCATGACTGCCTAGGACTAATTCTCCTCTCATCAGTTCACGGTGTTTTTCATGGCCCAAGCTATAAAAGCTCTTAACATGCAACCAGGATGCTCCCTACCCCTGAGCAATAGTAAAATAGGCTTGACTAACAAGTAGACAAGTCTTTCTGGAAGCTATTCTAGTTTTGTTTGAACTCCTTTTTATTTCAAGTTTATTGCTCTTGTTGCAAAATAAGATGTATATKGACCAAACTCTTTTCAAAATGTACAGAAAATTTACACTTTCCTCACAGTTAAAGCAGAAGCTGAATCCTATGATTTACGTCAAGGGGAKGATTTGCAGGATGTATTAAAAGTTGTATTTAGGGACCAAAYAAATGAGCACGAATAGTAAAGAAGAGATTGAAAATACAGTTATTTTCAATTGAACATCTTGTTCAAACATGTTTGCATTCTCCTCCATCTCTCCTGTACATATCCTTATACCATAATCTAATATTTTTAAAACTACTTGTCTGAAATTTATATTAATGCTGAATTAATAATTCAGCCTTTCTGTAGTGGCATCACAGTGGATGATTATGCCTGGCACTGTACTGTTTACATAAAGAAAGATTAACATTCTCTCACTATTTTAAGGAAAGATTCATTACTCAGACTACTGTGATTATAAGAGATGTGGGCATTCTTAGCAGAACAGGTTGAAAACAAAGTCAGTATTTTTCATTAGATTCTTTTAAAGAACATTTCCAATGGACTCATATATGACTGAATATTCATGATCTGGAAAGAAACAGTGCAATATTCAAAGTATTCATATTTTCATTGAAAATTAACTGTCTTTAAAAAACATTAAAAAATATGAAAAAATAATTTGGGATTTTTTTGGGCCATTTTTAATGGAGTGTTTTGACCATCTGTGGACAAGATCTCACTCTTGTCTTTGATRGTTGCGAATGTTTGGTACTTTTCCAGACTGGGCACATTAGGAAGGCAAATGCACAGCAGGAATGTTAGTTGTGCCGTTAGCTCCTAAACAAAAATACATCAAGTCCTTCTGTAGGAGATCTGCTATGGGGATAGACAGGTAACAGTTGCTGTTTAGAGTTGACTTGGGATAAGGAAAAGATGCTGGAATACKGAGAAGTGCTGAACTCAGTTCAACTCAAAACTGATGGTTTTCTTAGTAACAGTATGTTGTGTATCTGCAAGGTCTTCAGACTTCAGTTATTAAACTCCAGTTACACATGGAATAACACAGCAATATTCCCAAGGGATTTGGGAAATCCTGCTGGCTGCATACACTCAAGAGTTATGCACCCCCCTTCCCTTTCTATCAAGAGCCACAGTATATGGGAYGCACCCTTGTACGCCATCAACTGGTTAAGAGATTAAAGCACCAGCTCTGCCTCAGAAAATCAGAAAAGGAAATACTATTATTTCTAATCTGCTCTGCTGCCTTGGGACTCCTTAGTCTCCTCTTGCCTCCTAGTAATGCCAGTGTAAAGCAAAAAGCCAACCCCGCGACCCTTGGCAGAGCAGCCGCTTCTCACTTGGCACTCAGACCGGCCCACTTCCACTTTTTATTCCAATTCAGCCATTCATATATTGCATGCAGCTACTCTGAGTATCCCCTTTACTCGCCTTCCCCTGTAGCACCGTGGATTAGCTCTGTTCTCTGCCTCTAGAGCTCTGTCACCACTCTCCTGTTCAGCTGTGACAGCCCCCAAGGCTCGGGCCAGTTGTACTGACACTGAAAATATTTCTGCTTCTGCATTCTCAGTCCTTGCGTCTAATGTGGAAAACCGGCTTGGAAAAGCCAGGTCCTCCGCTGATACAAAATCGTTTTTTGGCCAACCCTGATTTCCACTGACTCCTGATGTGTCACCTGAACGAAAGTATTACCAGGACGGAGAGCACCGACGAAGAGGGCAAAGGGAAGAGGCGCTTCGCTTCACAATGATTTCTCATACCCACCCAGCTACTGCGTCACGGGCAGGGCTCCGTAACGCCGGGGCACGGCGTGTCTGGTCAGGATGTGCTCACCCTYGCTTGCTAAGAACCCACGTGCTGGGGTTTAGGGCTGCTAACCGACTGCTCCCAGGGCGAGCACCCAACTAAAGCCTGGGGAGGGCGTCATTTCAAAGGAGGCCTGAACTCGGGGAAGAGCTTCAAATAAAGAGAAAATGTTAAATGAGTTTGCCTCGTGTTGCCAAGGGGCCAAGTCCATAGGAAGGACGCTTTTATGAATTACTCCGTACAATATCAAGCTCCACTCCTCCACTGCTTTAGATAAGTSCGTCCCAAGACAACACTTTAACAAACGGTTATAATCTCTCTCCACCACAAAAGTGATAATTTGCAGGCTTTCYATGACCTCATATGAAGCAAAGCTGGCTTATGTGCATTAAGCTGGCTCTGGGGAGTTGAACATGGTTGACACAGAATTCAGCCTGCCAGAGCAGATGAAGAATAACACAGATTTAAAACTTTAATTAAAAATCTTGAGGCAAATGAAATGTTGGAGAGAGTGGTAACTCCTTTGCAGGCTTGTCAGCTTAGGATTTCTTTTGGCGGAGAAAAGGGGAGCTCCAGGCAGGAGGGAGGGTGGACATATGTTCAGATTTATCTRTAAGTGTGCACTATATATTTTAAGCTATTGAGGAACAGTTTTTATTAACTACTCCCATGGAGGGAAAGATAGTGAAAGAATCTGAAGGTACTACCATTGCACAATTGTCTGATCTAAGAGATTTCAATTCCATTGCACAACTCTGCATAAACCCGAAATAAATACAACTGAAGTGAAATACAAAAACTTTAAGGTTTTGCTCTTTTAGCCTGCACGAAACACAAGAACAAAGACAAAACCAGCCTTTTTCTTAAATGAATGTGGCTGCACATGTCATCTATCCCGCTAAAATGACACCAATTTATAGTGACATGAATATTTTGGGAAGAATCAACAAACAAATTCCTGGAAAAACTCAAGCAACAGTTTGTATGTCAATCTCCAGGACTAAAGTATTCCCAAATAAAGTTGCCCGATATATTTATTATGCCTTAAAAAGCAACCTCTACAACCCTTCAAGCACTGTGTAGCAATATTGCTGAGTCTTCCCTCTTACAAATGATGAAATTATTGCGGTTAGATGCCAACAATGAGAAGAGTGTCAATAGTTGAGGCATATTTGTTGAGTTGATCTGATTGCCTGGTTTTAATTTTTGCTAGGCTACCTGGTTAATTTTATCTGTGGGTGTTCTTGTGTTGGGGCAGCCTTTTACAGCAGCTGCAGAGCAGGCCTCCACAATTAAGTYGGCAAAGGCGAATGCGGTTTTAAGYGCRGCGCTCGGGCTTTGGAGGTTCACACAGAATAGAAAGCGAGCTGTTGCTGCAGCCCTTGGCTGGCGGTAGCGCTTGTGCAGGGAGCGTGTGCAGCATGGCAGCTTCAAAGGCCTCCTCGTCGGCAGCRTTATGGCCCATAGCGCTGCTGAGCCAAGCAAGAAACAAGCCTCAGCTAGCTGCTTCGTTCTCCTATCTCTGAAATGCATCGCACACTGTTGTTGTTCATAGAGCTGAAATTAATCCATTTGAACAAGGTTTCTCTGCTCCTCTCATCATTTCCCTAATCAAGAGTCTTTTGCAAATAATAATCAACAAAAGAAACCCTTTAAGTATTGGCTGGATCTAGAACAGACTTTTTGACTGTCTAGCAGCATTCCTCTGCAAAACAAAAGGGGTTTTGTCCTCCAAAATTATACTTTTTTTTTTTTTGGTTGAGATAATATTTTGCATATTTCTCTGAGGCAYTTCACATGTTTAACATCTATTTATTAATTTATGCTTGCATTTTCCTGGGAGCTACTCAAGTAAATAGAATTCCCATACAGATGAAGTAACTGAGTTTCAAAGAGCTCAAGACCCAAATTTTCAAAAGCCCAGAAAGCTTTGAGCAATGTCAGTTTAAGGCAAAACCCAAGCACCAGCCTYTTTACATAAAATCCACATTAGCTGCAAATGCCAAGTGCTCGTCCTGTGAATACACTTGCAGGAAGGAATCAGTGCCTCGGAACTGCTCCCTCAAGGCAGCGTGTCTGACTGAAAGCGTGGGGCCAGCAAAAGTTTGAGCTCGGCAAAGGCACAAGGGAGGTTATTCCTGCATGGTTTAGGATGTGATGTTCCAGACCGCTCCAGCCCTTTTCCTAAATAACGATATCACTAGAATGACCTGTCAGCACAGGCCTGTTGGGATCTTTCCGTGGATTCTGTCAGCCTATAAAATAAGGCAGGGAGTGCTTCGTTTACAAAGCAGCATTTCAAAGGCAATTATATTGAAAGCGTGGCAGTACTGCAGTTGTAGGCATTCCCCGTGCTTTTAGACACAGGAGACTGCTCTGAAAACATCTTCTCTCTTTCCGCACGGTGAATGCATTGCAAGCCTCTCTTCATGCTACAAGTTCCTGTATGCACTTGTAAACAAGGTGATTTTGTGACCGATCTGCCGGGCTCCTTGCTGTCATCCCAGCCAGGGATCTGGCCAAGCCTTTCCACTGTTCTGCCCTTCCCATCAGTSTGCTCTCTCGTGTTGACCAGAGAAGTTGAATGTGCAGTAACGTGAACCCCTTTCTGAACTCACAACAGCAAGAGACACCAAACATGTTCAGTCCCCCTACCACCCCATCATCAGACCCAAATTATTATCTTGAGCAAGCCTAGAGGAGGCTGCTAAACCATATCTATGTCATGACCTATTAATCAGCTCTATTCAGGAACTTCCACATATTTTACAAGAGGAATTTGTTTGAGGTATGCTCTTATCTAGGTGAATTTGTAAAGCCTAAGGAGATGACATATTAGATATTTCTAAAAGCTCCCTGGTTTTGTATGAACACTTGCATTAAGATATGGTAATCTGTGAATTTATTCACATTTGTAGCTCAGCATAAAGCTGTCTGGGTTTTGGACAGCCCTTCTGATTTACCATCTTGTGGTGGAATCACTGCAGGAATTTGGAAAAGGTCCAATTCTATTTGTTTAAAGTCCTGATCATGGGGCTTTGGCATTCTTAACGTATTCAGCAGTGGTTTGCTTTCAATTATCATTCAGTTCAACCACATAAGTAATGAATGTGGCTACCACATCCAACTTGCAGGCTATGTAAATGCTTGAGCTGGGTGGAACTCTCTTCTATATAGAGGCTTAACTATAAATTTAACTCAGAATGTGAATCCTCTTAACTTATTTTAGGCAGGTCTTTGTAAGTATAAAATAAAAATAAATAAAAAGGAAATGAAACAAGCCCTAAATGAAAGACTCCACACAATACACCTGATTCACTTCAGAAGCAATTTCCTGGCCTCCCCAACCTCGTGGTCTAACTGTAGAAACCTTAAAAAAACAAGTTGATTTAACATTTCTATTTATTCATGGTGTTCAGTTTCCAGAGGAGTCTGCGACTTGTAGTTTTAAACTCAATTTAGCATTTAAACTCATTTTCAGCTGGGTCCCAGTGGAGCAGCAATTAGAAAAGGAAAGGAGTTCAAAGAAGAAGGGTTATAACCTTTCAGTGGTATGTTTGCCTGGGCTTAAAAAAATGCCTCTCTGTTACTATTCTTCCTACATTCAGCAAACACTAAATCACACAACTGGGTGAAAAATCTGTTGGTACAGAGAGTTTCATGGTTAGATACAAATCAAACCCCAGAAATCCCTCCTGGCTACTAACGCAGAAAATAATTTTGGGGGGTACCCTTATTTGTATTATGATGAAAGTCTAAAATCTGCAAAATCTCTACAGAAAAAAAACAAAGAAGTCTCACATTAAATCTGAACAAGATGAATCAACTAAAAAAAAAATAAGTCTCTGCTGCGTATTTAAGAGTTGTCTACTTATCTTCTGCAGTTGATGGTTTCAGCTAGACTGGTGTCCCAATAATCCAAACACTACATGTCCTTGCATAAACCTGGGGAGTCAAACAGGCCCTGCAGACAAAGGATGGAGGAGCAACTGCCTTGAACCTTCCAGCTGCCAAAATTGGCCAAAGTGTGAGTAGCGCAGTAGCCTGCAACTCAGGGCCTCTGGCCTCATCTATTAAGCCAGAGAAATGAGGTTTGTATGTATTTTGGCATACTCTGAGTTAGCTTGTGCTCCTCTAGTAATCCCACTCTCTGTAGCTAGCAGGACTCTYATGAAGCACATTCCAGTGTCATAAACTCAGGCTCAAGATTCAGCCTTTGACAAGATCTGGCTACCAAAATCTTTTCTGGAAGCACTGCACTGCACGTATACCAACAGACAGCTTGTTGGCTTGTTTGCTTGTCCTCTTCCCCAGTTCCTGTAAACACACAGCACGGAGATCTCCTCAGGGATCCACACCGTGAGCTTTTACTGATTGCAGTGTACGCACATCTGCTGTAGGAGCTGCCTGTCAACACCTGCGGGGCTGTGGGCTAAACGCAGACAAGACGAGTCAGGATCCCTCCAAGGCAGCACGGCTCACACACTGGGCTACTGTTACCTTCCCATGCACGTATCATCCACTCAGGTCAAAATGGATCATATCATTCCTGAGAGAATAGGCTCTCTGAATGTAAATGAGAACTTCAGTATTCTCAGATTATCTGTAGTCTTTCAGGTTATTTACTTAACCTGACTCAAGAAAGGAACTTCTCATTAAGTATTTATTAATTTGAGCGATGCATTTTGGAGGCAACCTGTCCAACATACTAGATGGCACACAAGACAGGTTGGGAAACAGTGACTAGTACATCTCAAAATAACAGCAAATCTTGCCAAAAGTTTTATTTCTATAAAGCTCTTTGACAATAAATCCAGCCATTCTGCTTCTAAAAAGTGGAAATGTAGGAATTTTTACTATGTCATTTATCCACAATAAGTTAAGTAGATTTCATTGGATAGATTGTGAAAAAAAAATCAGCTGGTTTAACTGAATCAAGAGTTTTGTCTTCATTTCATTTGCTCAGGAATCAGCTATATCTGATCGAGTAGGTATAATATATACCAGATGTCAAATAATTTGTCTCTAAATATTTTTTTAAGGAAGAGATTTAGGTAAGAATCCTCACAAATTTGCAAATAACTAGATATGTTTGGCTGTAATAATTAAAGAAGAAATTAATACTACTGTATCCAACATTTTGCTGAGGAACAAGCTGCAGCTGCTAAATTTCTCCATTTTGAGAAGACATATGCTTAAATACATCCCTAGTCACTTGAAGTGACACTTAGGAATGACAGAAATGACAGCAGAATTTGCATAGGGACACAGCTGAATGTGGACTGAGATCACCCCTAGGCCAGACTATTAAAATGATTTAAGGGAGATCAGACGAAGTTCTGAACTATTGGAATTTGATGTTCACAGGAAGCAGACACAACATGGGGCAGACAGGAAGGTTCTGAATGAACARCAGTGCCAGGACATTCTCTGCAAAACCACCACTTCCCCCACTGTGTCTCCTGCTATTGCTGATAAACTGTAGTTGATTTTCGAATCAATCATAATGAGATGATTAAAAATGGTGATAACCCATTAGTTGGAAGTGAGCTTACAGCAGTATCTAGCTGGAACATATTGGTAACAACTGCAGTCTGCAATGTGGTTCCAATTCCTACATTCCTTTGAAATGTCACCAGAAAAGATGTATAGAGAGACCTCCTGCTAAGGGCCATCAGTGTCTACTCTTCCTGTTTGATTTTTATTTAACTTACTATGGGTTGATCAGCTCTCAGTGAAGCTAAGGGCATTCTGAGGCCCTTTGAAAAACGAAGTATCAAATAGAATCAAAGTTCCATTCAAAATTCACCTGTTTTTAATTTCATTAATGTGTGTGTCTGCCTGCTCCCGGATCTGTGACCTGCACAGGCCATCAATTTTTTTTTACCCTTCATGCTGTCCCTTTCATGTCTCTACCTTCCAATTTCCTCTTTCCCTCTTCAGGTTATGGATCACCCAACTTCCATATGTTGATACAATTCGATTTCCTTTCTCCCTGAGACTCCTGCAGCTGTTTCTCTTGCCCTTTCTCAGTTGTGTATCATTTTTTTCTCTTCTCTGCTACTAATCTATACTCTTGTCATATCCAACAGCAACTCCCATCTCTTCATGTTTTTGATTCCATCTTTGGTCTCTGGGTGGGTTTTTTGGACCTGAATTCATTAGACTAGTGATCACACATTCGATRCAATCTCCAAAACCACAGAGTAGGTACTATTCCCATGAAATATGCTCACTGATTTTGTCTAATTGACTGCATCATCTGTAAGGCATCAATCTCTTACTTTAAAACCACATCTATATTTTAGATTACCCTGATACACTGTTTTAGAAGAGCTGAATAATGTGCTTATAGTATCTTAAAATGTGTGCATTCGTAACACATACATACCTTGGCATTTTGAAGAGGAGGCTGGTAACTAGAAGGCCGATAGTACCTTCTCTGAGTAGCATCAGTGTGGATGTCTCCCAGAAATAGCTCCTCCACAAGGTGATCTAAATTGTGATGCAGATACTGTTTCTCTACACGGATCAGCTGGAGTTCATGCATGGCAAAATTCAGAGCCTTGGTGCATTCACAACCGTTCTCTTCTCTCAGCAAATCATAGCTCACATCCTGTTCCCAAGGACTATCTTCTGGTATAAATCCAGGACATGTTTGGTTCACCAGCTCACTTAATTTTTTGGTTATTGCTTCATTGTGGCATATGACTTGTATGCYGCGTAGCTGATAATCAGCTTCAGTACCCCCTCGGATGATCCAGGATGCTTGTCGGAGGCGAATTTTGCCACGTATAACTAGGGTGTAGATGGGATTTGTGCAGTGATTGCCACCATAATAAAACTGGTAGGCCTTAAATGTATTATTGTGGTAGAATCTGTAAGATCTTGTGATGAACTCTGGGCCTGCTCTAACTTCACAGCTGTGGGAAGACAAAGTGAAGGAACAAAATGTTAGCAAGGCAGCATATCATGAACACTGCAGGTAACAAGTCCGAGCAACACTGCACAGATCTAGTGAGATACTTGGGTGTAAGGTCCTTTGGACRCAAGTAGCATAAACAGGAACTAGGCATATGCCACCTGCCAATTTGCCAGCAATTCCCTTTGTCAGCCAATTTCCTTTGCCATTAAGCAATTCTTAACATATTGCTTCATGGTGATCATATCCACCTGGCAGCCTTGTTTTTGCAGATTTTAGATAATTTCACTCATATCCTCAAAGTCGTTTTTCCTTTTTTTTTTCTCCTAAGGACAACCATGTGACTCAATACTTCCTTGAAAAGAACAGCAGCTCATTAAACACATATATTCTTCCCTGTTGCGTGGTGGATTAGCAAAAGGACTGATCAGAAAGCAAAATGCAGATATATGCATGTCCGCAATATAGCATAGCGTCTGGCTCCTTGAGCTGGCTTCTGCGGCGGCTGTGTAAGCTTTAGGTGGCACACTGCCAGCTCTGGTCTGCAGGGGTCCACGAGGGTCTCACCCTCAGCTTTTCCACATACATTGTCAACTGGGATGACAGTTTATGCAGACTTCCTAACTTGCTTGAATTTGGACCTATCAATATTCATTTTTGTTAATCAGCAGGTATTTTCTCCCCTCTCTGAGGGAGGAAATGGCAACTAAATTCCACTTTCCATAGAAAGCCAAACTTCYTTTTGTATCTTTACATTTCTCCCTCTTTGTCATCCACACAGCTTAACATAAATACACTCAACTTTCTGTTAAATACCCATACATTTCCTTAAGAGTCACTTCAAATAAATGGATGAATACTGCTTTTTGAGACACAGAAAACAAAACAGGTCTCTTTGAATTAAGYTTTTCTGTATGGTGAAGAACAGAAYTGGTCAAAGACCACTTTTAGGTTTCTTTTGCTAATAAAATTTGTGCTAGACGTGATCTGAAAGCAAGGATTCATCCAAATGGCTCTAATGAACATAGCCAAAGATAGCACAAACTAATGGAGAAACAAGCATTCGTTTTGGCAACCTGATGTTCTTGTTCCTATTCCAAAAGAGATCTGAACATGTTTCACAACATGCTTTTTAAAATCTGGGCTACAAATTGATCCATCAAGAAGTCTTTACAGCAAGCAATTCTGACATCTATAAAACAGCTCCTTCTTTCTTATATATGTAAACATACTGTACATAAAGCATCTGGGATTTGGAGATCCATATTAAAAAAATACATATATTTTCCTGATGCTTCGAGTGGGACTATTCATTTTTCCCTCTCTGCCACCTCACCCTTTTCTCTTCCATGTATTTTTCCAGCATCCTATTTTAGCTTTCCTTACCCGGTGGAGACCCAGTGTCCCTCAATATTGGGAGGCATCTGCACGGTGATGCGGGCTCCATTGTGAAGGTGTTTCAGCATATGGTGACACTGTGACTCCTTGAAAGCCCTCCAGGCGCTCTTCTCCAAGGACTGAGGGTGGGACCTGCTGTCCGGGTGAAGAAGAGCAGAACCTTCTCCCAGCCCTGAGAGAGAAAAGCACAAATCATCAGGAGACTGTCATGAGAATGACTTCAACGTGGTAGAGGAGGAGGCTGCGAGCATATTGTGTGGAATGACACGTGTTCACAGCATTGTGTGTCCAGGAAAGCACTGTTTGCACGTGTCTCATCTGAAAAAAACCTCCACAAAATCACAGGGAGCCCTTCTTCTCTGTCAGCCCATTAACCATCCGCTGAGTAGATCTGCTTCATGTAATGTACTGGAGAGAGGACTTGAACCCAATGATGGGTATACACGCCCTGGAAATGCGGCTCTGGAACTGAATGTTGCAGACACCTTTTCAATCTCTGGTCAGGACAATCAAAAACCTGGACCTTGCAGCTTTTAGAAAGTTGCATCCAGATCCAGACACAAATTCAGTGGTTTTGGCCCACCTCTAATTTGAACGCTTCTATAATGAACTTCCAAATAGAGGCTACTCTTTAAAGAAAGGGAAAACAKATATTAAAAGCACAGCCTCTGCACACAGGAAGCCTCTGTGATGACTGAGGTGGTCAATTAAAGGCAGATTCTGCTATTTTTGTTTTAAAGAGGAAARGGAATTTCAAAAGCTAATTTTATCTCCAGCACACAGTAATTTTGGTTTCTAGTAATGTATACATRCAAAACCCACCAGCAATCTTTCTACACATTATTAATTGAACAAAATGARTATGCAGCTTCAGAAAGATTGCGTTTTTACTCTTCTACACACTCTACACTGTTAGATACRTCAGGAACACATGGATCAAAAGAAAAACTCACATCTAGAGGTTAAGAGGTRAAAAACATGAACCTTACATAAGAGGCTGGAAACAGTATTACTTTGCAGAAAGGAATTTAAGAACCACYGGACTAGAAAAAGAATATAGGGTGAGGTGGAGGGGCTGCTTGCGTGCCCTCGATGACCAGGGTAACTTAGAGCAAGTCTTGGAGCAAGTCTTAGAGCAAGTCTTAGAGCAAGACACACACCCAGGGCTTAGGATTCATGCCTGCCTTTTCTGCATCTTCTTGGCTGATCCAGTTCAGAAAATGGGCTCTCCTGGCTCAGCTGAGTGTGGGACAAACCCTCCTCATGACCCATATGTAATGCTGGAGCATCTAACCCAGGACTACACTTTATATTCCCCAAGCCAGACACCTTAAAATATAGTGTGACCGTGACATTTGAGGATTGTATTTCAAGGTAGTCCTATAGCTGCAGGGCAGCTCAACAATGTGCAGTACTGCTCYGTAACTCAAAAAGAAAATCAGCATCATTCATTTTCAGACAGACACTGCTTCACCCCCTTGCTATTTCCTACTGCAAAAAGAAAACAGTGTCAATGATTCATTATGTTGACTGAGTCTTAGGTCTTCAGGAAGAAGCCTGGGTAACACTTGTGAAAATGGCTTTGCTAAAAATATGAATATATGTCAACATATAGAAAGGGATTCACCATTTTCAAACAGTAATTCCCAAACTAAACAAAAGCAAGGACTTGTCAGTACTYGAATATAAACAGTATTTATCAGTGAAGGATCTTATTCATATTAATGAATGCAACCTCACAACCTCTTTAGTGGAGAATCTGGTGGCTTTGCTAGAGGTTACAATTCTTCAATCCTAACGAAGACTTGGGGCCTTACACTCTAAAGAGTAATAAATACTAGCGGTGCTTCGATATCTGAGCATGCCAYCTAAGTTGCCCTTAAAGGAGCTTGCTTTCCAGGGGGTCACTATTTCTGCCTTCCTGAACGTCGGTCTCCTAGGGCATTCCAACCTTGCTCCGCAGAATGGCTCACGTCAGCAGCAGCCAACTCTGTCCCAAAGCCAGGGACAGGGTAGCCATGCCAGGGTGACACCTGCCTCGGGCTAGCTCCGTGCTTGAGGGGCAGTGTCTGCTAGGCAGCCCCAGCGCCCCTGCACGCGGCTGTTGAGCGCCCCGGCCGTGAGCCAGCCCCTCTACAMGGCTGGTGCTGCGTCTCGCCTGCAGCCAGCTCACCTGCCGCGTTACCTGACGCCCTCGGGGGCTTGGGCATAGCAGGCCTGTCTGACACCTCRCGGGTTTGGGGCTGATGTCCCAGGCCTTCACGCTGCCAGAGGAACCCAGACACACACAGGTGAATTTGCTGGTATATTTATTTTTGTCGCTGTGAAATGTAGCTAGTGGTTCAGACTTCATCTTCTAAACCTCTTCTGCACCTCTAAATCTCCACACGTTTGAAAAGACCCTGTTACTTCAGCACGTCCTCCTAAACGGGAGCGAAYGGCCCGAGCTGCGAGCTCAGCCCTCTGTGTGCCGGGGTGACACCTCCCGCGTGGCACCTGGCGGAGCCGGCAGCCACCACTGCTACCTCGTTCAATGGACACTGAGCGGTTAAACAAATTATCCCACACCGAAGAAGGTCTTTGRTAATTTAAATTTCTGCCTGGAGTTGTTAAGCACTTGAAATCTGCCCTCAAGAGGAGGGTTTGAAATGGTTCAAGCGACTATTTCCAAGACATATTTATTACACCATTTGCTTTCATGCGGTTGTATTTTTCCTAGCTCATGTCATATGAGTCATGAATCCAGATGCACTTTAGAAATAAATAATTTGTTTATTTATACACACACGAGCATTTAAGTTCTCCAAGTAAGAATCCTTTTGCAGGCAGACACTGGTCTGCCCGCAGCTTGCAAACGACAAACTGCGACCGGGGAACGGAAGGGACATTCGCATCTCCAGCCATGGAGAGCCACGCACCAGCAGACAGCATTCGTATGGGACTGCGTACATCCAAACGTGGCAGGAGCACGTTCAGGTAATCAGGACAGGCACGAGAACACAACCAAAGCTCAGAGACAGAAGTAGCAAACACACACATGCTAAGCAATGGCAYATAACTTGGACGTGAACGCGAAATACGGAATAGGACCGGGGGCAGCGACGGGACCCTCGCTTCGCTTGCTCCCCGCTGCTTGCTGACACTGCGCGTGTTGCTGGGGGAAGGAAAGGCATATCCAGCACTGCCTCCTGCCTAACAGAATGAGCATTTCAGCGCTTGTGTATTCACGTATCACGCCTGTGCACGCGACTATGAAACACAGGTGCCACAGCTTCTCTTTGCAGCCGCTGAAGATCACACGGAGAGCCCCGGCACACGTTTCCACACAGCGCCCCACACCGCGCACGGTGTGATGTGCTTGTCCACAGACCAGGCGGTCTGAAAGGGCACAGCGTCCCCCTGCTTCCTCCTTGGCAGCGCACAAGGAAGGCTGCTGCAAAACCGGGGCCCGACACCGCCTGTGGCACGGATTTCACAAGTCCATTTGGTGATGTTAAGGGGRACCTCGTTGGGAGGCTGGTGGTTAAAAGACTCTTTTGTGAAGCTGGGATGAGGATTTCAAGAATACTTGAAAGCCTAGACGCAGTTGCGACACACTTCCTCTGTTCACAGAGRAGCAGCTGTGCAATGCTCCACAATGCTAGGTTTCCATATACCCACGGCGAGCCAGGCTTCCGTACAGCCACATCAARCTCCAACTTGCTTTTAAACTGCTATGTGCTAGAAAGCAATCTTACACATTTAAAAAAAAAAAATCAGAAGCATGAAGGACCTCAAATAATAAAAAAATGCTCTTTGCCTCTTTGCACAATGCTGCAGCAATAACGCTGTGAAGCCTTCAGTTGGCTTCCACTTCAGCTGCACCATCATCAGAGATCACAATCCTGTATCACCCACCCCACAGTCATCACAAACGCCATCTAGAAAAACAAAACACAAGCGTTTTTGATGAGTCGCTATCCAACTTCATTTTTCAGAATCAGCCCCTAAAGGTGTAGGCTACGGCTTTACCATCAAATTTTGAATGGAAATAGGACAAGAGATGCTACAATTCCATGTTCTCTATGGGAATTCTTGCTTAGGCTGTAACAAATTTCACTTTAGAGGGAGAGATGCAGCATCCATTGGAATGGGAAAGCATCAGTCCACACAGCTGAAACTGCAGCACGACAAAAACACCAGCACACCCTGCACCAGGTGCTGAGGGGACCTCAGGCTTTCAGATCCACCTACAAACCAGTTTCTGATGTGGGAACAACCATTTTAGCTAAAATTAATTTTGAGGAAAGATAG
Organism: Eudromia elegans; assembly: GCA_003342815.1. Taxonomy (NCBI): domain Eukaryota; kingdom Metazoa; phylum Chordata; class Aves; order Tinamiformes; family Tinamidae; genus Eudromia; species Eudromia elegans. The sequence goes on along the minus strand of PTEX01000039.1, from coordinate 543,861 downwards.
GTTGCTTTCAAGTTCTTCAAAGAGTTCTGCAAATAGCTGCGAGTAAAATATGAATCTTAAAAGTGCAGTCTGTTGGCAGACAGCTACCAGAATGTGTTTCAAAAGCTGCTAYGAGAAACTTCTCCATCAACATTTCTGCAAAAAAAAAAAAAATGTGAGCTACTATAATAAATGTTTCAGTTTTCTGCAAAAGAGTACGCAAGCAATGTACTATTGCAACATGGATAATGATAAGTACAGTTGTRCTTGAACACAAATTCTAATCTTTTAATTCGTATCTAAACACCCTTGCCGAATTCTGCCCTCAGCTACACCAGATTGCAAAAGTATAACACAAATCAGCTTATATCTCAAACTCTTCAGATTTAATCAGTTTAATTAACACCTCTACCAAAATCTCAACCATAGTTTCAAACATCTCCAAATGTGGTGCTCCCAAACCCAGACTCAAAGCTACCAGAAGCTCAGGAGGTTCACCTTGTGACATACAAGAAAAGAGATTTTAACTGAAAGCAGGATGCAAACCTGGATTMAGATTGATATTGCTCACGAGGCACATTTTTCTCTTTCACTTGCAGCAATGGAAATCCAGAGGAGTTCCATTTTATTACAATTTAAAACAATCATCTCAAGTGATAGTACAAATTCAAGTTATTTGATCGCTGCATCTCTGATAGCAAACCTTCAGACTTTATTTCTGTAGCAAACACTTTTCAAGTTAGAACGTGTTTGAAACTAAGGACTTTACAACAGATAAATAATAATTGGCTGGATTAAGTTTATAGCTTTCCTTATCTAGTCAGCTGCTTGTACAATTAAATAAATATACATTTGGATTATACTCTTTCTTGATGTGGGAAAGTGTTAGCTAATGCCTATGACAGGCTTTTAGCTACAGTGCAGACTTATGTAATTACAATGGTGAATATAATGTCCTGTTACCAAGTTGCTGTCTATGTTTACCAGTGTTTCCTTGCACCATTATCATTTAAAACTTCAAAGAGCCCTCACAGGATTGGGGCCTAAATTAGATACTGCAAACAAAAGTGTTGGGAAAGGAAAGCTGAATTTTATGATCAAAAACCAGGCAGGACAGTGCTTTTCTTTCGCACACATCTATTGCCTTTCTTGAGTATACAGAATTTCAAGTACAGCTTTCAAAGAGACTGGGTGGGAAATAAACATTTCAGAACGCTGAAGAGCCTGAAGAGAGATTAAACATCTTCCAATGGGGCAGTTTAAAATACATATTTTCAAAATGTCCCAAAATTTAGATACAGTATTATCTTATAGCCCAGGTCTTACTCAGTGACTGTCCTGGAACAGATCAGAGAATCAAGCATCAAGCAGCCATAAAGCCAGTGAACTCCCCTAAATTTAGGCATGGCTCTTAATTTGYCTCACCACCGCGGCTGAATCAAGGCAAAACCCTGTACTGTCTGGCRTGTGTGTTTTCAGGAATCCAGAAAGGGTTAAAGCCCACCGGGGCACTTCCATTGGGGGCAGTGCCCCAACACCAGCGGGTGCAGCATCGGGCTGTAGGTGTGATYCAGTGTCTGCAGTAGCTTGGTCTTGCTCTGTTTGAAGCAAACATCTGCTCTCCATCACACACATCTACAGCAYTCTGCACTGCAGCCCGCTGCTCCCTGCAAAATATGGGCCCGGTATTTATGCAGGTGAACCTCCCTTTAAAGCCTACTGGACCTTTGCTAAAGACAGTGCTAAACAAGCTCATTATGTGTAATCCCACCCTCTGCCAGCCCCACTCAAAGCACTGTTTGAATAGGAAAATACTAGTCTTGCCTTGAAGAGCTGACCAGATTCTCCTAAAGCACTGTTTATACCAGTTTTCTGCTTCGTTGCCTATCAGCCTATCTAGCTCTTACAAGCAGGTTATAGAGTGCAATCAAGCCCTCTGTCCTCAGGGTACTAGCAAGCACTGCATCCGTACTAGAGTCCATGGTTGAGCCAGTGAGATCAGTGAAACTGGGCTTACTGAATTCTGRWKWACTCTKTATACTGGGGAATACCGGGGAGACYGAGAAGAAAATTGAGTCCTTTAGCTACCTCTCTTTCCCTGGCTTTGATTTGCTAGCTCTAGGATCCTTACATTAAGTAGTGTGTCCTTCTTGGTTGTGGTCTCCCAAATTTCCAGATTAAATATGTTACTGAAGCAGCAAACATCTCAYGTGCCTCCAGCTCTCTGTGCAACACTTGTCCTTCCTCATGGCCATGGGTATTCATCTATTCTTATACATTTCTATAAGCAGATTTTGAAATAAAACACTTCTAACTAATTAAAGCAATATTGTCAGAGAACTTTTAAAAATACAAGTAGTTGTGCTCTGAAAAGCCTATAAGTCCCACCTTCATSATTATTAGCATTGAACATTTCCATGATGTTATCAGCAAACTGTTTTAAGTTTCTTATCCACTGTTCTAACAGTAACACCATCAGAAATACTTCAAAGTTTCTTCTTAGCATTTGTACTTGTAAAAAAAAAAAGTGTACAAAAGTAATTAGCCAAATTTGTTCTGAATCCACTTGAATGTAATTTTTAATTAATCAGGTTTTCTGGAGCTGAGTGATCTTAACATTTGACATTTGAAACTTCTGTGGCTTTTTGTCTAAGCAAAGAAAACAGTGATAATGGACAACTTCCAGCTGCAAACCTCTTTGACATTCTGCAGGTTTTATTTTGACTAATGAATACAAGTTTTTCCAAGTTTTTATTCAGTTAGACTCAAACTTTCTTAATGCAATAAAATCATAAGCGTCTGTCCTGAATGGCATTTTAACTGGTGCTAAGAAGCCCCAAGCCCTACATACACACATACACACACACACACACACACACACACACTCTTAACCCTTGAATTGCCAAGCAGAACAGAAACATTGAAGACAACATTACACATTGTAAAGAGGCTTAGCACTGTGTTCCCCTGAGACGGGTGGTTATTCTTATGTATTACCAACAGAGGCTAGCCACCGACCAAAAGATGTTGCTGTAGAGCATGGCATAAAGAGAAAAGTTCTAGGGCAAGTTAAAACTAACGGGGTAGATGCATTTAGACTGGCTACGTGTTASTGCACAGCACGCCACTGACATCCGTTTCAAGGTGTTAAGAGTTTCCCCAAACTCGAAGCTCAGATCCAAACCGTACAATGCTACGGAAGGTGTGGATGTGGAGGTTGGGTTTTATCTTTCTCATAGAATTTAGGTCTATGTTATCTGGTGAAATGTATCTGCAGATGGAGGAAAAAAAAAAGAAAAAAAAAAAAAAGAAAGGATGATTTTCTTCATCTTTTTCTGGAAGCTGCTGTTTTGATCTGATCATTGGTCCTGATTTGTTTCCCATCCCAACCAGGGTTTAGAGCTGCTCTGCAATTCCAAGCAGATGAGCCCAGGAGTCTAACTAACCCTGTAATTACACCTTCTCTCTTTATCCTCTAACTCCAAACCGTCCATTTTGAGCCCTGCACCTCTGATCACAGAGTTTTCCTGAACACCTTTGGCGTCTGGGCTGCACCGAACGGGYTGGCAGCTCCCTGCGCCTCGCGTGAGCTGTGGGACGGGCGCAAGCCGCCCTCCCGCGGACCAGGGTCTCCTGCTCCCTCAAAACAAAACACACGGTCAGAAGCCCACGCTCTTTAGTATTTACTGAATGTCATCTGTGTGCGCAGCACTTGTACAAACACAGAGAAAGACAATCCCTGCTCCRCAGAAATCAATCCCAGGAATAGCTCTAAAACCCTTACCCCACTCACAGATCTCACATTGAACCCATGTGGGTTACTCGTCTCATAACAGTTAAATTCCTCATTTTATGAGTAAGCTTGGGGTCCCGAGAAATTTTGCTCAAGAAGGCGGGATGGGACAAAGTAGCCCAGAGTGAGGAAACGATGCTGCGACTTAGTAGGTTGATTCAGCTCTTGCAGAACAAAAATCTCACACAGACTTTCAAATCTGGCTGCCAAATGTTAGACATACCCCAGCAKCTAATTAGACAAGCTCCTTCTCAGAAGGTTCTCCTAAAGAAGAGAGYAACTTGGGGAAAAACTGGTGATCTGTGTAGATGACCAAGTACAGACTTACAAGTGCAACTCTGCACGTCCCAGCTTAAATACGTTGCCTTTCCTCACTGCAATCTCGCCTGCTGCGCAGTCCCGCAGGAGCGGCTGCTGCGCCGAGCGCGGGCCGGGGCAGAACCACGGCCTCCCGACACGCGGGCACCCCGCGCCTCCCACCGCAAACGGCAGCGAGAGCCGGTGCCCCCGGCCGCGCCGCCGCGACCTGCGCCCGCCGTGCGGGCGACACGGGGGGCACCGCCGGGCGCCCCGCCGCGCTCCCCGCGGCCCCGCACGGCCACGCGTGGGCTTGGAGCCGCGCGCGGCGCCCGCTGTCCCGTCCCCGACACCGGCGTCCCGGGAGAAACTTCTCCGCGGGACTTTACAGCCCCACAGCAGCGCGTTGGCGCCCCGAGCGCTAGACGAGGCGRCACCGTCAACAGGGGGTCGCGGGAGGCACCCAGCAGCCCCCCACGCACCGCCACCCCCGGGAGCGGCCGCGGAGGGGGCAGCTCAGGCCCGCGGCTCGAGCCCCGCGCCCGCGGGCGGCGGTAGCGGCCCCGCCGCGGCACTCACCGTGCAGCAGCAGCGCAGGGAAGAGGCACCGCAGGAGGCTGCCGTAGGGGACGGGCATGTCCGCGGCGCCCGCCCGGCGCTCCGCCGGCCCCTCCGCCGCCGCTCAGCGCCC
>PTEX01000039.1:417857-538719 GCA_003342815.1 Eudromia elegans | reverse complement strand
GGGTTGACCTGTTGTCGCGGGGGCTCTAGCGGGCGGCGCGGCGGGAAGCGGAGCGCTCCGTCAGCCGCCTGCACGAGCAGCGCGGCGCTGGCGGGTAACCTGGCGGGGACACGCAGGGCGATGGGGGGGTCGGGGTGCGCCGTGGTAAGCACCTAAGCGCTGCCTTCAAGCGGGTCTAGGAGGCTTATCTGCCATCGCACCCGTACGTCGGTGAGGAGGAACGTCCGTGTGTACCATTGCCCCAAGCCACCTTCCGCCGGGGCATGGGCGCACTTCTCCACGTAAACTGGGCACTTTAGAAACTATACRCAGACGTCGAGGTTGCCTTCTTTGGTGTTGCACTCTCCTGCGCGCCTTTCCCCATGTCTGTTGTTGATTAGTTTTGCTTTTTAGCCTAGTTTTAGGCCCTGGTCATGCAAACACATGTGCCCAGTGCTGCGCAAGCGAGTGACTCATGTGCCTGAGGTTAAGCACGGGGCTTTCGTTTGTAGCAGCCTCTGGTCGGGGCCGTCGTACTTAGTTTTTRTTCAGACCCTTGGGCTCAGCCATAGGGTTTAGTGGCAAGGAATGTGTAGCAAATTGGAGAAAATTTTGAGGGAATCAACATAACTGAGTTTTGGGCAGATTAGCTCAGCTAAAATGTTTACATGGTGCATGTTTAAAGAGGAATACAAWCAAGAATGAGTCCTTCCAATTCCCTTGAGAAGGAAGAATAAATTTAATCTTCCTCATTTATACAGAGAGGAAACTGAGACAGAAACAAGTAAATAGTGAGTCAAAATTAGAACTCTGGTGCTTTGGATTCTCARGGTTATGCTTTTTCCTTCACACAGGCGGTTTCGAGCCAGAAAGGACAGTTTCCAGAGCACTTGGTGGCAGTCTGTATAAGCATGTAGCGGCCAGATATCCTTTGAATGACCTGCAAAGAGCTATACAAAGTAAAGTGGCATCCTTTAGGAAACAGGTGTACATGATTRTTGTATAAAAGGCTCTGAAAATACCCTTATCCAGGACTCTTTTGCCAAGTTCAACCTGTGCCTTGCTCCAGAGCTGTGTGACAGCTGTGCGAGAGAAGGGAGGTGATTCCTACCATAGATCCTGTTTTGGGAAGCATCTTGTTCATYGTGTTGCTATTTTTAAGGGGTACTAAGAACCAATCCAGAATGAAAATCTATTTTTGTCTTTGCTAATAATCCTACAGAGAAACCAAACAGTAATTCTTTACTTGCAGATTCTGTAAGGTGAAAGAGGTAAATGATCAATGAAAAGAACAATGTTCGCTTAAATACAGTCCAGGCATCTCTATGTGTGAGTCTGGGGAGCTGCTGTGGGTGATATATATGTGACAGTTGCCTCTCCAAAGGGCCATTTCAGTGTCAGGGACATGAGTGGGATAATGCCACGTGTGCAAACAGGTGTTTGTAGGGGAAGGGAAAGGCAGTGTGTGTGTGAAGGTGAACTGTTGGACCCCGTTGTTGGTCGTGAGCACAAGATCGTTCCGACAGGGTCGTTCCTGCTCGGTCCCRCTTGTTTGACCCTTGCACAGATTCAGTGTGTGGGAAGGCTCTGTCGTTGCACGTCCCCTGTTACTGCGTACGCCCCTGCGTGTGTTCCTGTTGTTGCCCCTCCTGGGTGTGCAGCCTACCCCCTCATCCTTAAGAAGCAACAAGAAGGCATTAAGAGGAATATGAATCCAAAATGCAAAAAGTAGACCAATRTCACTGCCAACAATGATGAAAGTCTAGCGATTTTGACCTATAATTATATAACAGTAGCAACATCCCAAAGGAGACACTTGGTTTTGGTGTAGACACAACCTGCTATGCAATGTAATTATCTGCAAAAAGATCAGGCTGAGAAACGCCTGCAAAAAAGTCAGTTATCCCAGAAATGCTCAGTTTCTCCCTGGAAAATGGCAACCCCTTAGCAGCATCACTAATAGCTTTTCGTAAGAGGAAATAGGACTGACTTTACTGCTTCATTGGCCACCTTTGTAAATTAGGCTSTGCTTGTGATTTACTATCAGTGCAGCTTCAGATGTGGTAATGAAATAAAATGAGATCAATACCCAATGGGCTCAGACACTGTAAAACTTGCCCAAAACAACACAGACTATACTCTGTGTTTTACTCTTCTATTTATTTATTTATTTATTTATTTATTTATTTATTTATTATTTCATTTTGTATTGTTTTAAAGATATACATTTTTTTGAGACTGATGCACAGTATTTTTTTTTTAAATATGCCCAGCTCAGTCATGTTTCATTACTTTTCCCCTTTTCGGAATGTATTTGCTCTATAAAGGGAAGTAGTGACAAATAACAGCTCTCTGTGCTTTGATCTAAGCAGCATGTCACATCAGTGCTCATTAAAAATTATATTAACCGGTCCAACCTTGACTTTCTGAACTGGGGTTCCTGGGGCCGGGTATATATTGATGTACATACAATGTAAATTGGTTTGGAATAGCAGCTCTTGGCCATATTCACCAAAACATCATGGGGTCAAAAGCATTAAAAAAGTGAAGCTTGCAGGTCAGCAGAAGTTTTCACATAAAGTAGCCGTTTTGARTAATACCCTGATGGGAAATGTCCATTGCGGCTGGCCCTCTGCAAAAGTATTAAAATAGGAAGAAAACGARCTTGTTGGACTTGTTGGATGACACTTCAAAGACCTAAGCATATCAGCACAGCACTTGTCTAGCTAAAGTGCAGGCTGGTTGGCTGGCGGCCAATGCCAATCTTGTGGTGAGGATATTTAGAGTCGAGCCTTGATGGGAAAGCCTGATGGCAGCGAGCGCATGGGGCACTGCACGGAGCGCAATGAGTCGGGGTAACGGTCTTGAACKCAGCTATGCTTTGGCATTGCCACGACTATGACTTGCTAATGGCTCAATTATGCGTTTAAAAAGACAATACGTTCTTTTGAATAAGTCAAAGGGGCGGGACATAAAGAGTTATTAGAAAGGAGTGGAGTGAATAATTTGCAAAGAATCCAAAGTCTGTCAGATTGCTATCTGTGAATCGTCCATGACAAATTTATCAAAATAAATTAAGTTTTARAGGGAAGTTTTCCTACAAGCCTAGCTTAGGCTAGAATATGCAAAACCAGCCTGCCTGATACATAGATGCTATATGACTTCTTGTTTTGGCTTCAGCTGTTTGAGAAAGAAGTTAAGCTGTTTTACAATGTAAAACAAATGGCAGTCAGCTTGTTTCTCTGTTCAAGTTGGATTGAGAAATCCGTAGTTTATGGAGTATAGCAGGYTTTATCAGTTAGTTACTGCATCAATCATTTTTATATTTTTAGAGTAAGATGTTAAAGATGGTGGGGTTTTCTTATCCTTTGTTAACTGAAGAAGTATCTGAAAGTGCCTCTGGCAGCATTCTCTAGATCTTAGGCTCACAAACTTGAGCAAAATATTTTATGTTCCCTCCCTGGAACTTGATCTTCTCTGTAGCCACTGTAGCCAATGAAATTTTATGATCGTTTTAGTGGGTGTCGTATCTGGTTGTAGTTTTGTCAAACGTACCTATGGTTGTGCTCACCTGCACACTGTGGCTCTGAGCAGGCGATTAGTCTGTGGGATGGTCCAAGGGGTCTCAAATGGTTTGTGCTTCCTCACTCTTCTCCTTGTTTAAGTAGATAACGCTTCTGGAAAAAAAAAAAAAAAGACCAAACATAATAAAAATGACAGTCTCTTATTCTTTCCTTTTTTTTTTTTGGGGGGGGGGGATACGAACAGTCAAACGCAGACAGACTCACACACAGAGACTATCTACTGGAATAGGCTTGCTTAAGGGATCACTGGCTTCACACAAGTTTGGATGATCTGAAACAGCTTTTGAGCTTGCACAGAACAGGTTGGAAAGTAGATGGGAATAAGGATCTAAAATGACATGAAGAGCAGACCCTGCAGAGTTCAGGCAACCTGACAAAGATATCAAAGAAATAAGAAAAGAACTCAAACAAAACAAATGACTTTCCATAAAATAAACTCTCTTAACGTCTTCATTTGTTTCTGGCATGTAAAATGTGCTTGGGCTTTGATTGCTCAGAGCCAAAGCGAAACTTCTCTGTTTAGAATTACTTTACTRTGAGCAAGGACAATTTCATGGTACTGTTACTGCAACCAGAGTTTTAGGGTCTAGTCCAACTCCCAGTGAACTCAGTAGGGGTCTTTCCATTGACTGTAATGAGAGCTGGATCAGGAACATAATGAGTTTGTTGGAAATGTCAGATAGAACAACTGATACTTTTTGTTTGTGATGCATTAATTTAGAAGCAAGAAAAACGGAGTCCAAAAAGGCCAAAGGTATTTCTTAATCCAGTATATGTATTAGCTGCCTTCCTAACCCCCATCTAGTGTTGCCAATTTCATTCGTTCATGCCATTCAAATACCATGAAAATGAGTGCAGTAAAAATGCCTCCATAAATGTTGTTTATGTCTTCCATTGTTTTCACAGTGGCTTTCTGAAGTTGTGAGTGAAAAACAAAAGCCAAACCAACAAATTGAAAATTTGTTACAGTCTGGGCAAAAATGCTCTCCATACATCTTCTTGCTCTGCAGAGTTGTGCAACTGATGGCAGTGATGGCTGTTTCCATTTCTGAAGACAAAAGAAAACTGAAAAAAATTTGAACACACTTAGGGTGTTGTTCATTACTACTTAAATATTTATATGTTTTCCCAGAATAAAATTAAGCTTTGATTTTGATTGATTTCTCAGAGAAAATGGATTTTTTGGCATTTTTTTCCCTAAACTACTCAGAAAAGCAGGTTTCATTTCTAAGCTGAAAAATTTATTAATGTGTCCTGTCAAGCTTATGCGAGACTCTTAATTAATGACTAGTTCCCCTATGCACCTGGGATTTGCCTTCTTGGGTTGTATTCTTGGAGTCCATATAGGGCCAATGCTTCTCCATGTTAATAAAATCACTTGGGAAATGGAATTTTCCTCCTATGTACAGCAAGATCCATGATCTTTCTCCCAGTTTGCCAACTTCTGTAGAAGAAATATAGGCAGGACAGAACTAAAATGGGAAACTGAGCCTATTCCAAGTAGTCCTTTTAGAAAGGGAATGTTCTTTCAGAAACGGCAGGAGGAACTTCTCCCATCCTCCTACCCAAAGCTCTTTGCCAGGTGGTCTCTGAAGATTATCTGAAGGAGGACTGTGCAAGCAGGAGGTATCAGCTCTCTGCTTCCCTGGCAYGTGCTTTCTTGATACCCGTGCTGGCTTCCCGTGCTCCACTGTGGCAGAAGGCTAAGTCAAGATGCTCTTTYCAAGGCTGCTGCTTTCTCTCAGAGGCTGTGAGGGATGCCTTGAGGGGCAGGTACAAAGTTTTCTTTTGCTGCTTTGTTTAGTGTTTGCATTCAGAGATGCAATCTCTTGTAAGGCACCTTAAATAATTTTTACCTGAGCTGGACCATTTGTGCATGATCCTTCCTATTAATRTTCTTGGGCTATGGTAGTGGCCCTTTGGCTGCCTTGTGCCTGGTCCCATTACCACACTAATGCTGTTTAGTTCTCAAGAGCTCACATTATAGCTTCTAAGCCACTTCCAATCCTGATCCTGAAAAATAGTTACCAGAGTCTTGGAATTCTGCAGATATCTCAAAAATGTGGAGGCATTTTGCTTTGTTGGTTACAGAGGTGACTTTGTATTTCCTCAAAATATTCACTGAACTTTAGGATCCTACCTCAGAGTCCTAGCTATCAAAATCACTGGTATGCTCAGGCAGAAGTACATTTTTCAGATGTCTCCGTTTTCCCCAAGGGAAGGGGAGTGGACCAGCATCTTTCAGCAAAGGAAAACCACTTCAATGCATTTTCAAACTGAGTCATCATAGTGTCATCATGGCTACTGAGGACACAGTGGGCTCAGAAAAGAAGTAAAAGTGTCTGTTTTCCCAAATAATTTGAAAATAAGAAGGAAAAAATGTAAGCAACATGATGTCTTTGAGATTAGTATTTCTGGTCTAGGCAATGTGTGACTTGGACTCTAGGGGCCTTTGTTCTTCTTGTTTGATGTTAATGCAAGTCATTCTGTTTCTCACGTGCTCACTTTCCCCAGCTGTAAAAGGAGTCTGTGGATAACGCTGTAGACTAAACGTAGTGCATATACAGTACCAAGTATGACTTAGAACAAGAGGTCACCCACAGATGAAATGGCATTTGTATGGCTTTAAGGGCTATACTTCTTCCAAGGATATTCCGATTCAACTGCATTAAGTTTTGAATCCCTTCCATCATTTCCATCTATTTACCAATGTRAAACATATTTTTATATATGTACATACATCATTCTCATGTACTATGTATATRTGTATTTTATATATGTAAAACTCTTTGAAACATCTGGATAATGCATTATCCAAGTGTATTCTCTTCAAGTCTATAAGCAACCAGCTTGCTGACTRCCTGAATTAAGCCAGAGTCTTCTCAGACAGTTCAGTCTACAGCTGCAAGGTGTTCTCCAGGCTACTTAGAAACTGCCAGCTGCTGTAGGAAAACTGCTTATCTGCTGAGAAAATTTATTTTCTGTACTTGGTGCATGACGTAGGAGTGTGAGAGCTGGTGAACAGTCAGGGTGACATAAGATGTTTCTGTCTTTCCTGGAGCTGATTCAATTTAGGGYCCTGAGAATAGCTAGAGGGTAGCAGGGCAGAGCACCAGAAGGCCRTTCTGTCGCCTTTCTGACTCTTGGTGATGGTGCAGAACAGCTCCAAGGTCAATGTATCTGGAGACTACCTCAATCCTAGTTGCAGTTAACTTAGGTGAAGCAGTACACAGAGTTACTTTCTCCTCTGCTGTGGGAGGAATTATTAATAATGCAGAAGGGATAAAGGGTTTGGCCTGAGGATCCTTGAGACACGGTGGCACTTGAGTCATCAACATGGGAAGCTAGTGCATCACCCTGGCTGCCCCACAGGCAACAGAAGGGCTGTGTTAGGACCAGCTTTGCCTGTCAGCGTCATGCAGTGTGCAACATGACTATTAATTAACTATTATATTTATGACAAATAAATGACTATTGAAGAGCACCCTGCCGCAGGAGCGAGGCAGTGTCTGASGGTGTTTTGCTGTGCAGGTGGGAATGCGCGGGAGAGGAGTGGCGTGTGACTCACCCTTTGGGCAGCTAAGCCCTAACTGTGCCGCGTGCGCTCCGCTGCGGGGAGGCTCCGGCTCGGGAAAGTCCTCTCTTCCCCGTCCCGCCTCAGTGCCGTTGGCTGCTCCTGCCATGCAACAGCAAATAAGACGGAGCGCTGCAGGATTATAAAACCCTCCAAACCTGGTAAAACAGACACATTCCCTCCTCCACTGCCTTGTGAGGGGGCAGTGAGTGTGTACATGTGCGTGTGACACTTGGGGAGGAAAACGGAGAGCAGAGATGTGGATCGCAGACAAGGCAGCTAAGGAATGCTGACCCTCGCACCACTCGTTTCTCTATCAACCGAACACGCACAAACACACACGCCGTGTACAAGTGGCCTGTGGAGCTGTTTTCCCCACTGGGGTAATCACAAGTACTCCAGTTATARCCACACTTGTGTGTGGCTTGCTCCTGGCAGGTAAATGAGTGATCTTAAAGCTATCAGGTTACTAAAAGGATCCCCKTCAGCCCCCTCTGTAATTACTGAACTATTCAACTGTTCCCCTATCACATTAGGTAAAGCACATTTGGTCTTAATTTTCCTAAGTGGGGAAGACTACACACAAAACTTTCTACTCCTAATGCAAATGGAGTTAAACTGTGAGTCATTTTTAGAGTAACATTTCACATAGGTTCTGTCTGTAGTGAATGAAGGAGCAGAAGCTGCTGCTCTTTTCCTTTTGGCATTTACTCTTCCAGGTCTGGAAGGAAGCTAGCACAGTCAAGGTAACTGCTTTTTTTTTTTTTTTGTGACTCTGTATTGACACAAGCATAAGGAACAGAATTTTCTTCTGAGCCTAATTTTGTTTGAAATTGGATCAAATTGGCTACAATGAGGATAGCCGTCTGGAAGGAAAAGAGGTGTATGAAATYGATACTGATTCCCTGGGTCAGACTGGGTCCTGTATGCCTGATACGCTCTGTGGATTTTCACTTTTCCATGGTGAACACAGGGAGACGTAATTAGTGAAGAGAACCCAACATTTCACTCATGGAGTGCAAAACAGAATGCCTTTCTGAGACTTGCATTTGCTTTGTGGTGTGTTGTGAACATAGACAGTAGCATGGCTGCTGAAATTGCTGACAATGCAGCTATGTCAGGGTCCAGCCTGTGGGTTAAAGCTCTGAGAAATGAGGGAAAGAGAAGAGAAATMTAGGCTGCCGGCTGTCAAGGGTCTTCTGGAACATGCTCTGCTGCTCCCAGACTCTCTCTCTTCATTGGGAAATCAAGAACTGTAGAGAAGTGCAGTTTAGTTGCTCACAAAATGTCACGGTTAGCCATTACCAACCCCCTACTACTCATCTCATTCCTCTCTGACATGAGCTGTTGGTGAGCTCTCCATACTTTCTTGACTTGGTTTTGGGCATCTTGACAGTACAAAAGTTTGGTGTAAAGAGCTCCCCATTCTGATTCACTGGAGAAATGCACTTGATGTAACACTGAGAATGCTTTATGGCATGAGAGATGTGGCTTGGTAACTTGTATCCCAGAAATGGAGATGCAAAGCAGTGTTTAAGTGATGAATTAGCAAGCTTTTTATTTAATCTAACAATAAATGAGAGGAAATAAAACTTCTTTAGTTTCTCTTTCCATTTTCAAGCATATCTATGCCACTAATTATGTTGGTCCAGGTTTGGTCCAGGTTTATAGTCCAGAATTTTCCCATTGCAATCAGTGGGATTGGTTTCATCTTTGGTTTCAACAGATACGGGATAGGTTGTATGGCTAGTAGCAAATCYTTTACAGTTTGAAAGCAAGTGCAAACAGTGAAAAGAAATGTCTTCATAAAGATAATTTGCATGGTGAAACTTACATTGCGTAAATATGCTATTAATATCATTAATATCTTCCTGGAGATAAGATGCAACGAGCTTCTTTGAAGATGAATTGCTCAACTCACCCCTGGCAAGACTTCAGTGGAAATTCACCCTCTTTTGACAGTGATTTATTTCGTCTGGAGCACTTTCCTCTGGGAGTCCAAGATGTCTATCTTTCCAAATCAATACAATCTAACATCAGAGAACTTAGAAGCAGGACGCTCAAGTTCCAGTACGAGCCCTGCCATGAACTGGCATTATGCTGGTTATCTCATTTAATTTCTGTGGGCCTTGGCTTAATCATGAAACTCACAGGCATACCTATTTCTTACAAAACTTCTCAGAATCTCACTTTGAAAGATGAAAAATTTAAATTGCTGTAACTTGAATGCTTCTAAAATAATTTGCAAGTAAAGAAGGAGATTTATTCCCACTCCAAGTRAAGTAAAGGAGGAGATGTTCCCTGAGGCTCTTGTAGAAATTTTTGATCATGTCTAATGTGATGGAATAGCAAAGAAAAAATCTTGGGGTTTTTGTTTGCAATAGAAAGGAGACTTCTCAGTTTTGTCTGTTGTATTGGTATTTTTGTGTGTGTGTGTGTTTAAAGGTAAAAAGTATTCAGTTTTAGGAGAAGCAGGAATGGTTCAGGGTTGAACATGAATTGTGGGGGTTTTTTTAAGCCACTTTTATGCCTCCTTGCTTCTGGGTAGGAGCTGTTTGGGGCCTGAGGTGGCGTTGTGTTGATTTTCGGAGATCTACCTTTAGTAGATGTTTGCATCTTGCTTCCAAAACGATATGAATAATATTTGCAGAAATTGAGGCATTTTTTCAGAATGCAAGTTTCAGCCTGTACTGGAAAAATGAAGAAAAGCACTTTTACACGCAAAAGACAAAGACTACACTTAAAAATATACAGGTTTTAAGAGTGGGTGGACCCTCTGCCTTAGCACTTCTGATCTTTTTTTTCATACTTCGGTATTATCATTAAAAATATTGTGCAGGAGTCCCACCGGAAAAGCTTAGGGTCATCTTCTCCCATGAAGAGAGGGATTGTGATCATAACAGAGAAGAATTCCCGATGTAGCCTGACCTTTTGGATAACAGCAGATATTTGATTAATAGCACGGTAAGTTATTGCAGAAGTTGAGGAACCCGTGTTTTGGCTAAATAGTCTCCGGTAGCTGGATAGAGCAGAGACAATTCAAAACACTCAAAGGCAAAAATTTGGTATCACCCTCACAAGACAAGGTGACAATTAACATGGGGATGCGCTAACATCCCCATGTTAAGAGTTTTATAAGCTTTTTGTGAAGAAATATTTATCACCTGGTGAAGACMCACAGAACAAGATAGTTTATTATGCCAGCTAGATTATATTTTCCTGCTACTACTTCTACTTATAAATGTTAGTGTTAAAATACTAAACTCTATCTTAAACRTGGATCTGTT
The DNA here is from genome assembly GCA_003342815.1 of Eudromia elegans. Classification (NCBI taxonomy): domain Eukaryota; kingdom Metazoa; phylum Chordata; class Aves; order Tinamiformes; family Tinamidae; genus Eudromia; species Eudromia elegans. Next base: position 528,295 of record PTEX01000039.1, on the reverse strand, counting down.
CATACGTGTGTTTGTGTGCATATGCATATTCCTACTTACATGTACACAGGCATATGCCAAATCTTCTAATGTCTGGACTATAGATTAATTAACATGGCAAGATTAAATAGCATGATTTTGTAAAATTAAAATAAAGCATCTGTTTGGAAWGGTCCTGGCACTATAAGAAATTTTTGTTACCCTGTTATAACAGGCTGTTWTCTGTGTTTAAAGAACTTTAGGCACATTAGTTTTTCATAATTATTTCAGCTCATATGCTCACATCACAAACATTCAGAAACTGAAGCTAAAAGATCTGAAGCAGATCTCATGGTTCTCCTGAACCGCAATAATTGTGCTTGCGTAATACTCTGTGACAACCTGTTGTTGTCACAGGGTCGTAATTTTGTGAGCGATTTTAGCTGGGTTCCTGCTTTAACATGACATTTGTGTGCCAGATTTGAGCCAGAAATCTCCCCATATCTCTGAAAGGTGGGAGAATATGTTCGYCTTGCCTGTCAGAAGATGCCACCTGTGAACCTAGTGATGAGGCCTTGTGGCTTGAGCGGGGCTTGGGCATCAGCTCTTCTGTGTTGTGCACAGGAATCACACATATTGTACAAGGGAAAAGACGAATCTATCTGAAGCATCCAAAATCACGGGACATTTAGCAAGTTAGTCTATATTGGTCAGGCCTTAGTAGCCAGATTACTGAAGTGAATGGCACTGTTTTGTCTAGAAGATATCACTGCTTCTCAGAAAGAAAACAATTCCAGAATCTGTTCACTTGTGTTTCTTTTTGAACAGAGGATATATTTACCCATCTGTGATGATCACTTTATGATTTAATAGAAAAAAGTAGAGAAAAGTCAGATGTTGTTGGTGTCATTAGTGCAGATTTGCTTCTTGGTGAGCTTGATCAGGAGTGCTGAATAGCGGGAGTGGGGATGGGTGGGAGTTTGCCTATCTTCCAGAAATCAGGTCACATTTCATGCCATGCTTTAGATTTTTGAGTCCTTTGTGGCATCCTCTTAGATAAGACACCTCAGATTTGAAAGCTCATTCTGAGAGCAGGGTGTGGACACTTTAGATTTACAAAAATCTAAGGAAAGAAACGAGGGCTCTGAAAAACAGCTTTTTCAGTGTAATCTTCCTGTCTGAGTAGAAATGAAAACATCAAAAAAGCAAAATGCAGTTCTGAAAGATTTCACTTATTTACAGCAATTTGCAGCAAAAAATCACACATCAAGAAGAGTGATGAATCTAATTGTGCTGGTATTTCACAGTGGAGTTAGGAAGTGAGCAGCCTGGATGGCAGTAAAATCTGCCTTTTGACTTCTGAAAACAGGATTAGTCAAGCTGAGGGAGTCTCACAGCCGTTCCCATTCTCTTTGTGAGTCATTTTGCACACTGTTTGTCATACCCTACCTTCAGGCCTTGGAAAGATGACAAGAAAAGCYTTTGAGCAGCTCCAGCAGCAACTTAGCGAAGTTCCTCACTCTAAGACTATTCAATCCTCCTTGCAAGACACTCACTATAATGCCAGTGCACCAGGTCCGGTATATTCTTGATGTACAAATATAGAAAAACCAAAAWTCTGTGAAAGATTTCAGAAGAACAGAGACCTAAACATATATGTATATATAGAGAGARTATTTTTGTCCACACATGCAGATGGGTGTCCTTTAATATCATTACACATCCAAATAATTGCATTAAGCTCCCAAGTCTTGCCCTCTTATCCCTACACTCATACCCCTTCCATTACATAGACTAAACAATCAAAGTACAAAATCACTCCTTTTTCATTTAGGCCCCTTTCTTTCCATATGCTTTGTGTTTTGATGAGGCAACYGACTAAGACCTCAGAGACTGCTTATTAGTATCCATGTGAATGCAATTTAAGTGCCTTTTTTTTTTTTTTTTCCCCAGACATACTTAAAGGTAGTGGTAAAATACTAAAAAGAAACAAAACAAAACAAAAAACTCTAAAGCATGATTCATTTCAGAAAAAAAGTCTCGTTATTCTAGGAAATGATGGATAGATCACTGTGAGAGATAGGTAAGGCTATAGAATTAAAAAGGAGAACGATTTAGTAGTAAGTGTCAATGTCTAGCAAATACTTACACACYGGCTACATACCACTGATACCCAAGTTCAGGCTCCACTAATACGTGTGCYTATGTTCCTGACTAATCCTTTATGTGTGGGAAGGGCTCTGGATCTGTGTTTGGAGGACATGACTCTGCAAGAACAAGGTTGGCGTAGGGAATGAAGTGAGGTGTCCGATTTACTATTACAGCTGTAGAGAAGTGGCACCAAAACTTTGCATTGCGTTAAATTGGATTAAAGTGTTCTCATAATAACTTGGTGAAGTAGATAAGTACTATCACTTCCATATAGATGAAAATTAATYGTATTTCATGGATGGACTATGTAACCAAAGTAAGCGACTTTTTGCCTTTGTCTGTTTGCTGTTATCTGGAAGGTGTTGGATCCAAAGAGTTTAACACATGAGCTTTTTCATGTTCAGCAAAGAAGAACCCCTATTCACATACTCTATCCCTGATGAGATCTCATCTCTTACRTTTGTAAATCTTAGTGTGTCCCTTAGTGTGCACGCTCATAACGTCATGCCTAACCTCATCGATTTCTCGGCTAACCATTTCTGACACAAAGCAAGCTAGCGTGGGCAACAGGCGCACAACGCAGGCTCCAGCACCAGCCGTGCCCCYGCGGGAGCCTGGAATTTGCTCTTCCTTCCAGGCTTCTTGCTGTGGCGACACGGCAGTGGGAGGCGGAGAGCTCTGCCTGCGGCCACTTGTGTCGTGRGGCAGACTCGGCTCTCTGAAGCTCAGGGCATGTGTCAGGAGCCCGCATGGCGCTCAGTGACCCTGAGCGGGGAAGCGATCTGCCTGAAAAATAACTCGTKTGACCCCGGTAGTTACTTTTTAACRYGATGTCGTCATGTCTATGCCGGCACAAGGAGGCTTGGGAAGCGCTGAGCGAGCGTTGGGCAGGAAGGGGGATTAAATTCTTTTGGAGAATGTAGAGCCCCATGTGCCTGGGACTGCTGGGACGTCTGGGTGAAACAAATCTATAGCCAAGACCAGGACTGTTGTGTGCACATTCCTGCTGTAGGACAGGGTATGTGTGTGTGTGTGATGGGTGAAGTGAGCATTCAGCACTTTGCCTACCGACAAATAGACTAATGGAAAAAAGAAAAAAGCATCTGAAACAATTTTTGCTTGAGCACCTGCTTCTCTCACTTGCCTGGAGCTGAGATTGTAGGAAGTGAAAAGGTTGAATTTATTTTTTTCCTCTCTTGTTATGACTTTTTTCTTTTCCAGTGGAAAGAAAAACTTAAAGATATCCAAGCGAAGATAGTGAGTTTTCTTATGTTTTGAATTTCAAAGCTTTAAAAATATTTAAAAAAATCATTTGGAATTATTTAAAAGATAAACATTAAAACATGGTGTTTACAGAAATCATATTTTTGATAGGAAAAAAACTCTTTAATTGAAAAAATGCCTACCTTCCCGCTGACTGTATTAACCAATGAGTTGGTGGCAGTTCCAGAAATGAAATGCAGAAAATCTAGTTGTTCACGTCAAGCAGGCCACAGTCCTCCAGACCTTTCCGAGCGGAGCTGACTCTTAGTGAGGGTTATCCAGCCAGCAGGGAAACGCTTTTTTGAAAATATTCTTGTAGCTAAAAATCTACAGTTCAGGATGAGACCAACTAAGTGTTACTGACCTTAAACTGAGTATATATTAAAAAAAAAAAGAGGATTTTTAGCTTCTTCCTGCTTCTTCCTATCAAATTTGGCATCCAGGATTATTTTTGGATGTTCTGTTCTTGCTGCATTAGTGTTTATGCTTCAGCTTATAAAAAAAGCTCTTTTGAACAAAGGGGGAAATGGTAGCATATGAATAAACAAGGAAAAAAATGTTCAGGGCACAAGCTCTAAATTTCCAACTCAATCAGATAGGCTTGAAAATATCATAGTTCATCTTAATAATCAAATATATTTACCAATTTCCACCAAAGTGTCTGAAGCTTTACCTCAGATAGTATTTATTTATTTATTTATTTTACTTTTCTTTACTCTGGAGCACAAAACAATCAACTACAGCTCTTGAAATATTACACAGCTGCTTTATAAATGTAGATTCCTGTAGAAATTGGTAAAACAGGCATTGAAGCATTTGTCTCTAGTTTTAAACTTACAGGTTCAGGTTCCGCCCCTTTGATCATTCTGCTCCAACACGTCGCACTGGTCAAGTGTCCAAAGCATGAGGAGTCCAGTATTCTGTGGATTAGTTTATCCACTTTGACATACCTTCTATATAATGCAGTGGAAGTAGATATGCATAAATACCCGTGTGTGCTCTTTTTATTGACTTCAATGGGAATGTGGTTCCTTATCAGTGGCTAGAAGTTTTCCTTGGAAAACTCCACAGAAGAGGCATCTCCAGAGAGCTCCTCTTTTCTAGCAAAGATGAAGGACAGAAACGTTGGAAGGGAGACTAACGAAAGTCCGTTTCTCATGAGAAGGGCATTTCCAGAAAGCTTGGGTAYGGAATATGAGATGCTTGCAAAAATCTATCACTGAAAGTTATTTCAGTGTGGAAGATAAAAAATAGGAACATCAAGTGCAGGACCAGAGCAGGCACCCATCTAACATGGGGTCCTGTCCCTAATGTTGGYGAGCCACAGATGTCTAGGCAAGGGTATTATAATGGGGCTTGTTGCTTATTCAGTGCTACTCCCTTGGAGCACTCTTCTAGTGGCCAGTGACTTGGGCTTGCAAACCTCCTGAGCTGGAGGTTGTGTCAGTAACTTGCAACCAAATTCCTTGGTGACCTTTTGTTTCAGTAGTAGGGTTGCCTTGTGAAAGTTCTGGTATCCACCACATCCTGAGGCAAAGTAGTGCCTGGCTTAATAACACACTGTGTGAAGAAATGCTGCCTTTTATTTGTTTTGAACCTGCTACCTTCTAGTTTCATGCTATGCCTCCTAATTCTTGCCCTGGAAGGGACAGTGTTCTCATTGTTCCTTACTCTCCCTGTGACACATGTGATTTATAAACCTCTGTCATATCCCCTCTCGGTCGTTTCGTTTCCAGCCTATTCTATTCAGTGATTCCTAGTAGGGAAGCTGTTCCACACCTTTGATCATCCTTGTGACCTTTCCCTGAACCTTTCCCAGTTYGAGTATATCCTTTCTGAGGCTGGAAAAACAAAACCACACAGAGCATTCAAAATGCAGGCACGTGACAAAATACATACCATGGCAAAAAGATACCTCATTTTGGTCTTTTCTTAAAAATTCCAACTCTTTGAATTTCCTCACTGACTGTTTCTTGATCCTGAACCAGTATTTACATGGGGATGTCTGTTATAATGCCCAAGTCTTCCTTTAGAGAGCGAGTTCAGAGACCATCATTTTATGGTCTCTGAACAAAACATTTTATGGTCTCTGAGCAAAAATAGAATAGACTGAACAGTATTAACACCAAAAAAYGTTTGTTTTAAGAAAAGAAGTTAGGATGATTTTTAAAATTTGGAATAAAAAGAAACATTTGTAGGGCAATTGACCCAAATTTTATTTTCACATTTGATTGAAAAATCGTTGTGTGACAGTTTTTTTTTTGTTTGTTTTAGAAAGAATTATTATGTTGCTTTGGAGAAGATTCAGGACATTTCAGTCCATGAACCTTACATTCAGATCTTGTAAATTTTTTTAATTAATTAAATAAAATGAAGGTGGAAGACCATAATGGATCTTTTCAGTGGAAGATTGTGCTGGGCTAATTTCTTGGAATTCTTTGTGAGTGCCAACAAAGTAATTAGTGGATTAAAAAAATGAATAGATAAAATAGATGTAGATTTTAAAAGGCTTTTAAGAGCAGCTATTAAAAAATTAAGTAGTCRCTGGCTAAAAGTCAAATAGTTGTCACTAATGAAAAACCAGGAAAGAATCAATTTTCRTCAGTGATCAGTATTCATTATCACAAATATGTAGGAGCAGGGTCTGACAGGTTTCCATGGAAGCACAGTGTTAAACATATTCAGTAATAATTTGAAAATGATGGTGAGCCTAGAGGCAATAAGTCAGCAGATACCCCAAAATTATTTGGGTTAATCAAGGTGAAAGAAGTAGGTAGGAAGACAAAGACTGGGAGAAATTTGTTGGACTTTAACAAATCTAGGTAGATGAACTACCTGTACCAAATGGAGTTCAATGTTAGTAAATGCAATTTATAAATGAAGTAATGGTTTGGAACCAATACGCAAATATAGTGCACTACGTTGTAGAAAATTCTGTGTTACAGAGATACAGGAAAAAAAAATCTCTGTCCAGTGTGCAGTTACTAAACTACTGAACTTGCTGAATAGACAAAGTCCTGTACTCATGGGAAATAAAAATTATTCATGTAGTCAAATCACTGCTTTTTGATTTAAGAAGTTTCTGAGACAGACAAGCTTCTAAGATAAAGAATTCATAAAGAACATAATTTTGAAGAAGATGCTGCTTCCTTCTGCAAAATTACAGCCCTGGCAACTGCTAGAAGAAAGTTCTGTCTGGCCCAAATCCCCACTTTGACTAAATTAGGTTAATTATTATTAGAAGTTGTTTGAAGTTTATAAAGATAACTATTTTCTGGTGTACTGATACTTCTAGCAAGCYTGAGAAAGTTCTCACATCACTGGTTCAGGTTACTTAAGTACTGTGGAATTGTTTCTATTTTGTGATTGACCAGTGTACTAATAGAATCCTGATTCTTGTAGAATTACAGGATAAAGCACGTTTAAACTTTGGTTTTCATCAGTATGCAACCTTATGTATTTTTGCCTTCTACAAACATTTGAGCTAGTAAAATCTGATATCATAAATAACCAGGAAAAAAGTGGAAAAAAAGCAAACATAGCAAACATAAAAGAGCAAAAAACAGCTGGGGAACATTTGTCTAGAAAGTTGATCRAATATTTGCAGACTTTTTTTTTAAGTCTTCATTCTACTATATACGCACAGAGGTAGCTTTACTTTTTCATATAGACACTACTGTCACCTATAGGATTCCCTTTTACAAACAACAAGCTGCCATGTTATGTATATGTTCAGTATTTTGCTGCTRTCAGCTGAACAGCATTTGTCCATGGTGAAATAGGCAGAGCACAGCCATTCAAAGCAACCCCCCTTAGTTTTGATGGCATGTCAGTATTAGATCAGAGGGGTAAGATAAATGACAGGAATAGAATTTGGGCAGCACACTGGAATCAATACCTTCATTTTAATGAAGAATATCTGGTTCGAGATTCAGCATTTCAGCCAAACTCTGTAAAGGATTCAGTGGGTCAGAGAGGGGAGCAGGAGGAGATGTAGAGGACTGCAGCACTTGCATGTTTGTCAGAAGTCTTCTCRTACCGTGCAGACGGGTTGCAGCAATATTCAACATGTGAGGAAGCATGGAACACATTCACTGCTGAGCATGCACAAGGAGATCAGTAAACTTTATCTGYTTCTTTCTTCTATTTGTTCTTTCTTCTATTCAGGTAGATTTGCCACAGCTTGAATCAAATGGATTCCATTTGTCAGCTTTCAGGCTTTATGCATTATCTTGCCTTACATCTTGATTGACTTTTCATTCTCTGCTTTTTGCTCTGCAGCTGCTCACAGTTCTTTACTRTAAGTTGTCACAGATGTAGACTTTTATTCACATGCTTGCAAAGTGAATCAGTGGCAACATCTGTTCCCCCAGAGGCATGGGTGCACCAGCCCCAAACCACCCACATTGCCAATGCCTATGGAAGTTGGTATTTCCTGGCTTGCGTTCTTGCAAGCACGTTCATTAAGGGGGCAAAAAAAAGATCCATGSTTTTGTGCTCCTGTGCATAGGTGTGAAGGTCTGCCTTGTGCTCAGAAAGACAGGCTTAGAGGGAATCATGTGGCATTAATATCAACAAGAGTCTGAAAGTTCCAGTTCACTCTAGGATTCCCTGTATAGCAATTGCAGTTAGAAGATGAGTTGTTTCATGTGTGGCAGATGTTTCAACATCTCATAAAGAATTATTTTTTTTTATTAAAGCAAAAGCTATTTCRTAGGATATGTTTTTCTCTCTCTAGCTTTTAGCTTTATACAGCTGAATATGTATACCTGAGGCTGACCTACATGTATATTCCATGCAGTACTGACAGTGACTGGGGTTGTATGAGTCGGCAATAGCTCTGTAATGTGACAAATAAAATGTAGTGGGATTTAAAGCAGTTCCAAAGAAGAGGTATCAAGGAGAGAGGGAATGTGTGAGACTGTTTCAGTGTCAAGGTAGTCAAAAGTCTATAGCTCTCCTGTAATTGACTGTAAACTCTCTGTTAAAGACTGTCCCTGAAAAATATGATATGATTGAAAGCTCTCTGGCTGCATTGTCAAATGGAGGGAGGCCAGAGATGAACAGTGTTAGGTAGGAGTAGAGGAATTCAGAAGGAAAGATAAAGAGTGAAAAGAGATTTACCGAGATAGCTTAGATCCCCCTGCCCGTTATTACTGACAGAAGGAACACAGGCATTTATAGGTGATGAGACCGGGAAGGAGCTGTGACACGGTGCGGATACACATGCTCTTTGTGGCATCACTCAGCCCCGCAGTATTCAGTRTAGAAGTAGTTCATGCTGCCAGCTGAAACGTTCCCTTGGTTCGGAAGAACTGTGGGCCAGGGGTACAGACTGGCCCAAAGGAGGCTAGCTAGAATCTGTGCCTGACAGTATTTCAAGGGTCTAGAAACTTACAGTTTTGAGATAGAGATGCATAAAGTCAGGACCACAAATGCGTAAGATAAAATTAGTGGTGGAAACACCTGCATCTTGGATGTGAAAGAATACAGCATGTTAAGGAGGTGAGACCTCTGAGGTTTGCTGGCAGTASCTCTACTATGAGAGTCACAGAGGAGTTACCTCTTCAGCAGTCTCTTAGGACACCAGTGTACAGGYAAGAGGTGATAGCACTTAAGAGGTATTCTTTCTGCCCGATGGACTCTGGATTGCAGGAGTAGGGTTTGCAATCAGCAGTGGGGTCATGAGCCTGGAAGTGCAACAGTAACAGAGGTCAGGAGTGGGAAAACTTGAGAAACTGCCCTGAGAGCTGTGTTTTGTGCACTGTTGCCCTTGGCCTTTCTTACATGCTCTCATCTCTATGTTCTTAATGCTTCTACAGAGGATTATAAAAGCTCTTCCTCATCCCTGAGAATATTCTCTCAAATCTTATGTCTTTGCTACAGTTCAAAACACTTTCCAGCAGGCTTTCCTTTGTGTATGTGAGGAAAAACCTGGGAACGTTGTGATCAAGGACTATTTCTCATTTTCACGAAAGAAACAGGAAAGCATTGAGCCACAGGGGAGATATTTAGAGACAAAGAATAGAACTTGCCTCAGCAAAGCCATCATGTATTTACACACACAAAACAGTGTAGCTCAGTGCTTAAAATTCCTCAGGTCTTGTAGCACCAGACGAGCTTCTCTGGGAGAATGATCATTGCTCTTTGATTAATGCTAGCTCTGATGCATAAGAAATGAGCTTTAATAGCTATTTGTAATTTAAAAAAGGTTATTTGTTTATACGTGCTCTTCTCATGAATTCAAAAGAGAACTAGTTTTTCTTAATCTAAATAAACAGAAAGTCTAATAATCCTTCATATTTTCCTTTGCAACTGCATTAATAAAGAAACTAACTTAGATCATGTAAAAAGTCAATGAGGTGTTTAATTATTTATTAAAACATTAGAAAGAGAAATGAAGCATTGTTCTTTGTAAGCAATATAATAATTTTATGTGATTGTCACTTCTCTTACTGCACAATATTTATGGTCATATAGTTTATATTTTATTAGGAACATTTTCCTGAATGTGCAATAAGATCTTTATCAGTATATATTAACAATGTTCCCTTATAAGTAGCCCTTAGAGAGGGCTTCTTGTTTTCTTGCAATCATTTCAGAGATTAGGAAAGGCAAGTGAGATGCAGGATTTCCTTAGAACTGCATTTGATCTTTAAACAAAGTTTCTCTCCGTATCTTTGGAAATTAAAATGCTACTTCTTAAGCAAGAAACAATAGAAGTTTTTCTGTGTTTGCCAATTTGGAATAATTATTTTAATTGAAAGCATTGGATTGTGTTCCCATTCCTACACTGAAATGTCTTGCAGGCATAAAGAAAAGAAATTATTTGTGGAATGCAGCATCAGCCAAGTCTCAACACAGATGCTAGCAGGACTTGGCATAGGCTCACCTGGCTGTGCGTGCAGTGGAGTGTTGAAGTGTAGGAGTTTGGACTGTTTTTTCTTTTTAATTCCTTTAATTTATCCRAGAAAACAGCAAATCCAAAAGGCCTATTACTTGCTTGCTTTTGACATTAAATCTCTGACTTGCTTTAAAATGGAATAACCATGGCTCTCCTTTGGATCTACCACATGTTAGATTATTCTTTTTTTTCCCTCTCCCTCTTCCTCACCCTCCTCCTCTTTCTCTTTCCCCTTCTCTTTCTCCCCTACCCCGCATTTTTTTCCCTTCTTCTCTCTTGGTCTCCCTCTCCCTTTCCCTTTCTATTTCCCTTTCCCCTTTCCACTTGTCTTACAATAATGACATTGTCTTTTACTTAGATGTGCTTTGCACACCTTTTCTTGTTGGGGCAATTTGCTTTCCTAGGCTGGAATGCTTACAGCGGCTGAGCAAGTTGTACCCACCAGTTGCAATTCAATGGATCATTAAGGTGAATTTTCCTCTGGTGACTGAATTAAAAAAAAATAAGGTTTTGGTTTGGAGTAAAATGAATCTAGATTTTTTTTTTTTTTTCAAGGAAGAACAAAAACTCCCCAAATTACATTTTATGTTGAACAAAGCATTCTGTTCAACCCCAAATGAAACATTTCATTTTCCAAGCATTTGCAAGAAAAGCAAAGGAAATGAATGGAYAGATTCACAAAATTGGAAAATATAAGAAATAGTCAGACACTTTTAACTTATTGCCAGAGAACTCTTCTGTTTTGCCACTTTTCAACTTTATATAAATATTTATTGGAACACAGAAATTAATCCAGATTGGTGTTCCAAATAGCAGGCTAACCATGCCTTCTCCTGTAGCTATTCCTCTTAAAGAGTTTTAAAAATATTTTGTAAAAAGTGGACCCAAACCACCAAAGTGGACCAACCCCAGACATGCCTACAGGCTGGGGACCGACCTYCTGGAGAGCAGCCCCGCAGAGAGGGACCTGGGCGTCATGGTGGACGACAAGTTGACCATGAGGCAGCAGTGTGCCCTCGTGGCCAAGAAGGCCAATGGGATCYTGGGGTGCATTAAGCAGAGCGTCTCCAGCAGGTCGAGGGAGGTGATTCTGCCYCTCTACTCAGCCCTGGTGAGGCCGCACCTCGAGTMCTGTGTGCAGTTCTGGGCTCCCCAGTGCAGGAGGGACGTGGAGCTCCTAGAGAGAGTCCAGCGCAGGGCCACGAAGATGATTAGGGGCCTGGAACATCTGCCCTATGAGGAAAGGCTGAGAGAGCTGGGCCTGTTCAGCCTGGAGAAGACTGAGAGGAGACCTGATCAGTGTCTATAAGTACTTCAAGGGAGGGAGTGAGGAGGATGGTGCCGGCCTCTTCTCAGTGGTGGCCAGTGATAGGASTAGAGGAAACGGCCACAAATTGAGGCACCAAAAGTTCCACAGGAACTTGAGGAAGAACTTCTTARCAGTGAGGGTGACAGAGCCCTGGAACAGGCTGCCCAGAGAGGTGGTGGAGTCTCCTTCTCTGGAGATCTTCMAAACCCGCCTGGWCAYCACCCTGTGCYACAYGCYCTAGGAGACCCTGYGTSTGCAGGGGGKTTGGACTAGATGACCTCTGGAGGTCCCTTCCGACCTTAAGTGTTCTATGATTCTATGATTCGAAGGCAGCACATTCATTGAGATGCCTGTTCTGATGCAGAGTAGTGATGAAGATGAAGGAAGACTTTATGTATTTCTTCCTTGGGCAACAGAGCGTTTAATCACTTTGGACATGCACAGCTCACTTTCTATTTGCTACCAAGCCACTGAAATGCAAAGCAGTTGAATTTCTGTGGTGAATATCCCAAAAAACAGGTGTTAGTGGGGATCCCTCAGTCCCTTCTGCTGGAGTTGATTCATCTTGTGTAGGATTCATAGACACTGAGACACCTACAACAAAAAAATACAACTCCTTGCCCAAATGGTAGGACACTGAGGTGAAAGCCAGGAAATCCACATTTACTAATTTCTTCAGTTCTTTAATCATTTTTGAAACAAGAACACTTAGCAGGGCAGACTGAGCGTAATACCCCTGCCCTGAATATGTGAAAGGCTGATACTAAGAGTAAACGTCTAGGAGGTGAAGGCTGTTCATTACATCTCTTCTGGCAGAGGAAGGAAACTTGTGTTTTCTCATGTCCACCTGAGTTTTTCCACTGCTGTTGGAGTGTGCTGAAAGAGCATCACAACTAATGCTTTCCTGAGTCTGGCTTTTTCACTTTTATCCAAGTCAAAACAATTTGGTGATTTTGACCAATCTGCCCTTTGTTACATGTGTTACATGGCAGATATTCCACCAAATAAAAAATGTCCATGAACATGTGTGAATTAACAATATGAGTCCAGAGTAAACACCRGGTTGAATGAAGCCTTTAAGGTGAAAATCATCTTTTATTTCAGAAAGTGCTAGAAATCAAGAATACACCTGGAATTTCTCCCTACACAAATAGGGCTAGAGGAGACTTTTAATGGAGTGAATTGGATTTTAGGTTTTGTGGGGTAGATACCACATCCTGTATGTATAATTTTGTGCTAGGTGCAGTAATTTTGTACAGTTTATGCCTTTGCCTGCGTAATCTGTGTTGAAGTTCCTTCAGGCATTTGGATGTCTATAGAGAGAATATTAAGATGAAGAGACAACMACCACTTCAAATTGATATACTGATGAGGATCAGATGAAGTGGACCTAGTTTAGGATTGAGTAGGTTTGRCAGAATTGCACCTCTTTGTGGTAGCATCTTCATGAATATGAAAACATTGCATCTTTCTCTGATACAGACAAGGAAAAAGGCTGACWCCAAGCCAATTGCTTTGCTTTTGTGTGAAGTATGAGTAAATTACTCATACTTCAAAATGCAGGGAGTTGTAGGCAGTTTATTTCAGAACAGGTAAAGAAGAAAATGCCTCTGTCCACACTTCACAGCTGTGGCTAACTGAGTGATACACATAATTTACCTTATGATTGATATAATTACATATGTTTACAAAATATTAATATTTAATGTGGAAATCCACATACTCATATGCAATTATACTATAATAAAAAAGCAATTTAAGTTTGATTAAAACCTTTCATTTGACTCAAAGACAAATATTCTATTGCTTTTTTGGGATTTCTAGCTCTTTCAAAAGTTCTTTAAAAATAATCGGACAATTTTAAACTCCAAAATGCCACTTTGAAACAAGAAAGGAAAATAATATTGGAAATGTGAATTGATAAATTTTGACCTGTTCCGTATTTTTCTAAGTTCTCACTGACAAAACTATTAGCTAAATTTTATATATCTTTCCCCTCCCCCAATGTAAAAAGCGATTTTCAGAAAGTAAAATACCCGCTGAGAAAAAATAACCTAATTCTACTCTAGAGTCTGTATGCTGTACTCCATTCTCCAGTTCATGCATATATTTGCTATTTGCAGGCTCAGATGACTGCCCTGATATTCACTTACTGAGTTGTGCGTAGAAATGTACCAGATGTACCCTTCAAAAGTTTAAGCACAAAAATCTAACATAAAAATCACTGTAGTAGAATCTGAACAATTGTTCTACTAAACTCCCCATAGTACAGTGAGCAATGCTGATTTAATCACTGATAATATTATGCTATCTGGCTTTCTCAGTGACCTGCCAGTGAAACACTGGAATAGATCTCTGGTGGGTCTTTACTTTGAGTCTCCACACAAAATACCTGACCATGCTGAACTTCAAATCTGTGTGTTTGAAGAGGGAAAAGTATTACCTTTTTTTTGTGTATGTGTTTCTCTGTGTTTCTTTTTTTTTCCACRAAAGCATTTTTACCTGAGAAAGAAGGAGTTAATAAAAATAGGCTTTCTGCTCTTGAAATGTCAGCCACAGCTTCTCATCACTCCATGAAAAGCTCTCTTGTTTCCTTGCTCAGTTCCTCCTGAACTTCAAACAGTCCTATAATCCCTTCGACCTTAGAAGGTCAAAGATATATAAAAAGTATCATTCTTTGTGTAAAAGCACATTAATCATTTTTACCTAGCTCATTATTCTCTTYTGAGGACCTTATGATCTTTTAATTTAAGTACTTTCTTCTAGATTTAACATGTATCATTTCAACTCTATCTGTAAACAGGTAAAAGAGGAAAAATCCTTTCTGTAACGCTGGCCCCCTGAATACAGCCATGTAATTTATTTTCRCGGTTAATTTAGTTGTATGACTTAAAATCTCAATATTCATCCAAAACACACATATATGCTACTGTACTATAAATATTGTTTAATTAAAATACTTTAAAGAGTGGAAGGAAGTTTTAAAGCACGCCACTCTCCRTTTCTTAGAAATGGCAGGACTTGCAGGTCTTAGGTGCCATCATTTATGTCAGTGCAAATCTGGAGTTTAATTGAGATCAATAAAAAAAAAACTTTGGACTTTCACCTGGTGACGGAATTCATCTCCCRTTAAGGAGACTGCAAGAATTCCATTCTGCAGGAGAGGAGAAAAGGGATCGGAAAAGGTGAAAACCCTACTAAAAGTAAGGCAGATTACAGCAGAACTTAATTGACTGTGCGGAGCCCGTRAAAGGTCAGTGCGCGATGCCCACAGGAAACGCAAGGGCAGGACTGCACAAGCACAGGCCCAGGGAGGGCAGAAACGGGCCTTGCAGTCAGACCCAGCTCCATGCCGGAGCCCATTAACACGGCTCACGTGCCCACAAGGGATGGGATCCTGCTGTCTCCTCAGGCCCCGARTGTGATAAGCAATTAAATGTGCGTTTACACCGACGAGCCGGAACCATGCTTTTCATTAAGCACATGCTCAGTGCCCTGATGAATCAGGGCCTAAATTAAGTGCAGGCTCTGGAAACAGCTGTACCAAGGAAGTTAGTAGTAAATGTGCGGAGTTTGGAGCCTGACTCATATTTTCTCYGCTCTCTGTACTCGATGCTTTTGGAGGAGTAGCCTTTTTGAAGTTAATGAGCCATAGCTCACTGGTGCTCTTTTTTCCTTCTGTTAAAAAAAAAAAATCTGCCCATTTCCTAGCAGGCTAGCCGGACAGCTCTTTAATGTAGTTTCATGAGCAATGTTGAGACTAGTAGGTTTTATTGCATATTTGCTTGGAGGATGGCTGCAACAAGGAGCTTTGAAAGGGAATATACAGAAAACTTTCCGGATGGCATGGTTCAAAGGAAAACTGCAGGCTAAAGAACTCCTACAAAAGATCAGAGCTGGAATTRAAAAAAAAGAAAAAGCAAAGTGAGGTATTTACATTTTCTATTAAGCTTATTTTTTCTGTATAAATAACTTGGCACACACACACAAAAAAATGTACAAGTAACAGTAATTACCAGCTTGAAAACAAATGTCTTGATACAGCTAAGAGCAGGATGAAGTGGACAAGGTAACAAGGAGAAATRTGAAAAACAGAGGTGAAAATGGGGAACAAAGGAGACAAGAAAGGAGGCCTGGACAGSATCCTGCCTATTTTTTAGTCAGCACCTTAAGAAAAAGACATAGAAAAGCTGGCTTTAAGAAGGTGACCATGGGGCCATTTCATAGAATCATAGAATGGCTAGGGTTGGAAGGGACCTGTAGAGGTCATCTAGTCCAACCCCCCTGCACACGCAGGGTCCCCTAGAGCATGTGGCACAGGGTAACAACACCATGGCGCCAGGCCACGTCTGTATTTTCAGCTGTACCTGTTGCTGTGGCAGGGAGGKTGTACTGATGTAGCTGAGATTTGTTTGTCTCTTTCTACCACTACTGTTCTAGGAGAAGAGCCCATTCTTGGGACATAGTTCTGTCCTTAAATTGGGCTATGTGAAACCATTCATCTTGGCATCCTTTAGCTTTTCTAGCACTTTTACAAGCCCTGAGAGCTCTTTAATCTCATTAAATCTTTTAAATARGACAGTGAGATGATGAGAAAAAGTCCATCCAAAGTATACACAAAAAAAATCCAGAAAAAAATTCCATTTTCATGTGTTATGTTTCCTCAGGGTCTYAAGCAAAATGTCTGTCACTGATTGTTGTCTCCCACTAGCTTCTAAGCTAAAGGATATTTCTGATAGTAGTAAGATTCCTTGGCATTTTTATCTTCACTTGTCAGAAAGTTGCATTGCACAGAGAAGCAAGGAGAGCTAAAGTAGCTGACATTTCACCAGTTTTGTAGGTTGAAAATGAACCCAAATCATGAATTAATGACAGATTCACTACAAGCAGCATGTTATCTTGGCAGACAGAATRAAATAACGAGCAATTGGGCTCTTCTTGGTGGTTGCGGAGTACATTGTAAGCTAGAGGACCAAATGGAGAAAAAGAAGGGACATCACAGAATCCCAGACTGGCTGAGGTTGGAAGGGACCTCTAGAGATYATCCAGTCCAACCCCCTGCTCCAGCAGGGWCCCSTAGAGCATGTGGCACAGGGTGGCATCCAGGYGGGTTTGGAAGATCTCCAGAGAAGGAGACTCCACMRCCTCTCTGGGCAGCCTGTTCCAGGGCTCTGYCACCCTCACAGGAAAGAAGTTCTTCCTCATACGGAGATGGAACTTCYTGTGTTTCAATTTGCACCCATTGCCCTGAGAAMYGCACCRAATACTCCAYGTGTGGCMTCACCAGAGCTGAAGAGAGGGGCAGGATCCCCTCCCTCAGCCTGCGGGCARCGCTCCTCCTGATGCAGGCCAGGATCCCATCGGCCTTCTTGGCCACRAGGGCACRTTGCTGMCTCATGGTTAACTTGTTGTCAACCAGTACTCCCAAATCCCTCTCTGTGGAGCTGCTTTCCAGCAGGTCAGCCCCTAACCTGTACTGGTGCCRGGGGTTATTCCTGCCCARGTGCAGGACCCTGCCCTTGTGCTTCCYGAACCTCATGAGGCTTTGCCCAACTCTTGTCCAGGTCCCTCTGAATGGCAGCAGAGCCCTCTGGAGTGTCAGCCACTTCACTCAATTTTGTATCATCCGCAAAATATCCTGTAAGAGAGTTAAGAGAATCTGAAATTCTTCTGCTTCTTAATATGGGATCCTGCTTTAGAATGTTATCTCAGGCCCACAAAGATTAACCACCGGTCCACTACTGCACAGATTTGGTTTTGGTTACTTCAGTCCCTTGGCCTTGTCCCCCTTTCAGCATTGCAATTTTCTTGATCTGCTAATGAACCGTGTCCTTATCTCAGGCTTAGACCTATGGCTTCCCTTCTTCCTGAGCAATTCTGTCAGTCCCTTCTTACTTTCAGTATTGAGGTCCAGCCTTCTTCCCACAGTAACTCTCTACTCTTTTCCCAGAGACAAATATGAGGAAGGCATACTAGCAAAGGTGTAGCAGTGTGACCCAGGGCTATCTCTCTGGATATTTTTTCTCTTCTTTCTCCTGAAGCTCCAACTACTTCTTTTCCTGAAAGAGCTCATTATCTATTTGTCTGCTGAGGAACTTGTTAYACATTTTAACTGCCTACCTGATGCTCCAAACTTGCCTTTTTCTATCGTCATTATGTGCTCTTCTGGCTACTGAGTCAACTGACTGCACAGRAGGGGCTCTTCCCAGTTTTCTTCTCATATATGAGGCCTCAAAATCTCATCACAGAATGTATTCAGTGTTCTTGGATCAACAGGTATTCTTTTGTTCAGGTTGTCAAAGGCTTGGTGTCATAAGCCTGCAAAGTATGCCATCTGAGCCAGCTCAGCCTTAAAAAAAATCCTCACCTGGCTCAGATATACGGTATTGAGCATGATTTTCTCTAATTTACCTCCCAGAATTTGAGCAATATGGGTCAATAGTTTAAGCCTGATTTGTGATCCAAGCCCAGCTTGGGAAACCATTGAAGTCGAGCCGTCCCTTAAGGCAGAGAGGGGAGAACCCTTCTCCAGAGACTTTTTGAGAAAGTATGTAGTTTGCCTACAAGTTTATTAGAAAAAAAAAAAAGTATCTATTGGGCCAGGTGCTTTACCTGGAGTTATGTGTGTCAGGGTATTGGCAAGCTCCGAGGCTGTTAATGGACGTCCCAGGTTTCCTGCTGGGCCTCCGAGAATCRGGGCACTTGTATTTCAGCAAAGAACATTTCCAGATACGTGTGTGAAGGGGAAGAATTGTAATTGTGGGGCTTGTGCAAAAGCTAAAGAATATCTTGTTTGTATCTTTGGGAACAATGTACAATTGATCTTGACTACTTCAATTTTTAGGAGTAGTTCTGTGTGGAGCAACCTTGCTTAAATGCAAACTCTGCAGTATTTCCCGCCTTCTCCCCTGCCTCTCCCAAACCCTACCCAAATCCTAGAAGCATGAACACTGCCTGAGACATATTGAATGCCCWCCTGTTTTGGGGAATACGAGCAGGAGTTCAAGGGGAGGATTTTGAGGCACATGCTCTTTGCTATCTGTTCACTCTCCCTTTAAAGCTGTAGCAAASCTATTAAGTCTGCCTCTACCAAAGGCTTTTCATGTGTTACAAAGAAGCTGGCTAAAGGAAGCTGACAGTTTGTTGGTATCCGGGAAGAGGTCAATTTCCTTCTTTATAAATGTTTCAGAAAAARGCTATAAAAGTAATAAAATATTAAACCTCCACCTCTTTAGTTTCTTGGGCAGTCTGTCAGGAGAGAAGTGCAGGAGAAAGTAAAAAGTCATGAGTGTGCCAGTACATACAGGTTGGATTACTTCCCCAGAAAAGAAAYGAACAAAAAAAAGGCAATCTGTGAATATCTTCCATGGGCAAGGGGGAAAAGCACGCAACTTCTTTCTGTTAGATTTGCACARTATCTGCCTTATTCTTGTGAGTTTCTTTATATTAGTCAGAATCATTTTACACCTGCTTATATATTYATTACGTACAGAAAAATTATTCTGAATAGCCAGGACTTTACCAACAGTATCTAAAGCCTTTTCTGTTAGAACAGCTTTAAGYTGATTCTGCTTGATGTCATGGAGGAAGCAAAGCTTTCCTGCCAGTTCCACCCCAGTTATAGAGCTGTCCAATTTAAGCAGTTTGGGTAGTACCCAGTAGTACTGCCCTTAGATTGTGAGGACCTTGGGGACACAGGCTAGAGTCAGTCTGAGGAAGCATCTCTCCGACCCTACCTGAAACCACAAGAAAAGCCAGCAGAGGCAAACAGAGCAGATGTAGCCAGGTAGGGGAGCTGCATTCATCACTGGAGAGCAGAGCTACTTGTACTCAAAAAATGCATAGCTGAAGAGCAGAACAGACACGTTGTGGTCAGTTCAGGAGAGGATAACAGCCCCCATGGCTACCCCCTTCCTGCCCAGTGCAGCCCTCTTTGGCTGCACTGTGCTGCTGCCAATTACTCACTTGTGTGACAGGARCCTCTCCAGGTGGGACCCACATCTCCATAAAAATCCTTTCGTTGGTCAACACTCCTTGATTGGAACCAAGATACAAGTAAGGGAGACAGCGAGGAAAATCACCGAATGAACACTAGAGAGTATCACAAAAGGTATGGTGAAACTGTAAAGGTAGCATAAGAGTTCAAAACGTAAATAGTTATTACTGCTTTGGCCTGATGCTCTCCACTGCCAGCAGAGGAAACACCCGTTGCAATAAAACACAGAAAAAGTCACCATCCTGTACCTGGAGTATGCGGGTGTCCAGAAAATCTCCTAGCTTAGCAGATTCAAATGAGTACAGAAATGTAAACCAGATTGCAAACAATTTCAGTCCTGTACAATCTCCAAAACAGGAGGTTGTGCAGGTTTTTGATGTGGAGGGGTGGAGGTGGCCTGGCAATAAATGTAGGCTTAGTATTCTCCTTCTGTGAGAGGGAAAAGGGACATAGTAATTTTTATAGTAGGCAGTCCCCCTGACAAGAGCCAAATTAGGTTTGGAGAAGGGATGTAGGTACTRCAGTCAGTCAGAATTTGTGAAGTAGATTAACCACAGGTTAATCTGTCTGTAGGAYGTGTTCAGAGGCTCAGCCACAAGACCAGGGAATATGAACCAGAGAGCAGGTTCTGGGATATGACATAAGATAAGGTTTAGGGAGAGTAAAGCAAGCTGGTTGTGGTTTAGAAGGAAGAAAATAAACAAAGGTTAGATCAGAAGMCTGGAAGAAGGTTCAGGAATTAATCCAGGAATTAATCCTCACTAAGTGAGGTTCAAAGGCTAAGCAAAGACTATACAGACAAGAAGCAGTGTATGCTGCAAACATATATATTCCCCTTGGCAAAGTCTTTCTTTACTTGATTAACTAGGACCAGAAACTCTGAATTTATGCCAGGGTACAAAATCTTGCAGGGAACAAACTTGGAGGCTGCACTTGTTTTTGTTCATAGGAAGAAGATTTATTTATGATATGGGGAGCCCCTGAGATAAATATATGTATTTTGTAGACTGTACAAATACAACTTACTTTAAAAAGCAAAAAGATCTAAGGCACACAGAGGTATTTTTTTTTCCCTTGTTTGAGGCACATACTCAAAATTATTTCTATTGTCCAAAGCCTTCTAATTGASACATTCCCAGTGACCCAGTTGTGGTCACACTGCAGGAATTGCTGAATGACTTCTGTGGTCTGCATTCCATAAGTCATGATCACAACAGTCCATCTGTCACCAAAAATCAGGATGTGCTTGAGAATACCACACCTTGTGGCACCCACAAAGGCTTTCTAGCCCATGTCCTTGCTTAGTCTAATTAGCCTTCCCTTTTATCTGAGTTTAAAACTGGCAATCTGAGARCAGATTTTTCTTGGCCTCTGAAGGCTATGGACCCATATTATCAACTGTAATAAAATGATACTGGAAAGGAATTGAATACTTGCAGARTACTTTTGAATGAGCTTCAAAATCTTGTGTGTTCCAGCTGAAAGATCAACATCATTTTGGTTTGAAAATGCTGACACTGCTCTGAATGGCTGCTGCTCTTCTGACTAGCGTGGAGCAGATTCTTGCCTCCCTCGCCCTGGTTTTACACTGAAGTAGCTCTGTCAGCTCACTGGAGGTACGTCTGATTTAACTCAATATATAGCTGAAAGGAGACTCAGGCCGCAAATGTCCCAGGCCCTACTCTTTCAGACAGGAAGGAACTTATGGTTTGGATCCCTTTGGGTTAAGAGAAAAAAAAAAAACCTAAGAAAAAARAGTTTTTAAAACCTCAAAAACAAACATAACCTTTCCTTCCCCTCGGCAGCAGGTTTGGCTTATGAAGTGATAGTATATGACTCTATTTAGCGTGCTGGAGCTGCCCCACAATGATACAGTGCGTTTGCTATTTTCCTTCTCGGAAAGCGCCTGCTCGCTAGCGATCGTGTGTGGACACAGCCTGGTCCGCTGTCGAAGCAGGAAACGGTGGCTCCGCAGAGCTGACGCACTTGGCTCCTCYGGCCGTCTTCCCTCCTCCGGTGGCAGAGCTCAGCAGGGCAGACRCGACCCAGAAGGATTTTTATGTAATAAAAACGTTGCAGCCTAGTACTGGATCTTGCTGCCATTTTATTGGTCTTACTGCCCACGCCATGCAGTGTGGCTGCAGTACAAAATGCAGRGATAAGGCCGAGACGAGAAGAACTGCAGAGCTTTGGCATGGCCTGAGGAAGGTCCCACAGCACATCAGTGGCTGGRAGCTTTTGTTTTTCCTAAGTCATCGCTCAGAGCCTGAGAGCTTCTCAATAGATGAAACAGGGACATATATCTTTTCTCCTACATCACTCTGCTTGAGGATACAGCTAAAGTGTTACTACTGATGTTTATATACAACTACATGACTCAAAGGCTATTGGGYTTGAGGGCTTGCAATTGCATATGAAGTTTGGATCTAGACCATTTGAACCACTGTTTTTCTTCCTGAAGCAAATAAGATTAGTGGATTGTTAGTAATGATAATGGTTTGTTAATATTATTGGTTAGGATTAATTAATGATAGATCTACCAATAGTAAATCCCAACCAGATAAGTATTATCTCTGTGCCTTTTTTTTCAGTCTAAGAGAGTCTGAGGTTTCTGACCTTTACAGCATGGCTCTAGTCACTTCCAGACTTTCACGTGATGAATGGCAGTGATTGCCTGGGTGCTGGCTTTGTTCAGTGGCTTGGTTTGGACCCATCCRTGAGATGGTCCATGGGCACTCAGAGCTTCGTTAACAGGAGCAGTTACAAATGCATCAGTCAGTACACTGCTTGGCAGCCTGTGTTGTAGCTCATGCAAGCCAGCACGGTACTACACAACACAATAGGCTGGATTCATCAAAGTGATAGCAAGGTCAAAAGGACAGAGTTGCCAAGACATAACTCACTGTAGTTTAGAGGTAATTTTAGTTTTATTTCCTTTTTGATTAATGTTTAAACTTTGATTAAGAGTTTCCAGAAAAGAACAATAGAGCCATGGGATGGATGTTGAGGTCCAAACTGATAATGCAAAACATGTAAAAAATAAGAAAAATAAAAAGCCATAAACCTCTCTGAGGAACTTTTTCCAAGGAAAGGTCTTCACGTTGAACTAAACAGGCTGTTCCCTTTCCATCTCTGCTGTTCTGCAAATACTGACCGCCTGTAAATAAAACTAACATRTTGTCCATCTGTTATGCACAGCTGAAGGATATTTGAAGACAATACTGCTAGAACTACCAAAGATACCATCTAACCCAGTAAATAATTTATTTTCACAGCTCAGATCAAAGAGCTCTTGGATGTTGGACTCAGAAAATCTGTTTCCACATTTTTTTCTCCAACAAAGAGATAGCGGTGGTATGGAACACGCACACGGGTAGAGATGGCAAAGTTTCAGGGTKGTTACTTCTCAGAAATTTTTGAGATCTTGACATTTGATTTAATTTTGATTCAGAAGAAAACCRTTTCAAAGCTCCTCCTAAGTTCCACATTGAATCCCCAGGCATGAAGATGAACTTGTACTCTGACATCTCTTCAATACATTTGATTGCTAAGCTCACAGCRTCCTGGAAGAGGGAATCCACCACCCTAGAGTGTGCAGTTGCTGTCATTAGCCCCATTTCTTACCTTTAATCTTCTAAACTTGGCTGATGATCTGTGTTTAATGCTGCTGTGACAATTCACAAATAATCCTATCTTAGCTGCACTAGTCTGGGGAGGCTTTAGCAAAATGCTAAAGGTATATTTGTATAAGGTGAGAAGGTGTCTGGTCCTGTCTTTGAGTCACGCATGCCCCAGGTCCTCTGCTGTTATGTAACACATTAGGTGTAGTGGCAYAATGTTATTAAATGTGGGAAACTTCCACATGTGGTGGTGCTCTTAAGCAGGACAGAGCTTATGGTGCTGTTAACACTTCAGTTATGTGTTAGATGCTTCAGGCCACGTGGACGTGGAAAACACACGCACTGCATGCYGGGGCACAGAAGTGGTTCAGCTGAGGCGTGCTCATGATGGTACAAGACCTTGCAGTGTGAGCARCCGAAGAACTGGCCTTGCAGTGGTAGCTGGGAGCTCTTTAACTGCATGAGATAGTGCAGGGTTCCAAAATAATAAAAAAAAAGACACAAATTAATCAAATTAATGTGTCTTCTGCTTCTTCCTGGTTAAACAGTTCCTACTTATTTTTATCATATATTTTCGTAATTGAAAGCTGCCTCATCTGTTTGGCAGCTACAGATAATGGCTGGCATAYTGTTTGTTAGGAGTAGTATTTGGAAACTGGTCCTTTACATTTGGCAGAATAAGTCATCTGTCACTCTAAATCAGCTGTTTTGTCTTTCTGAGGTAAGTACTCCTATTATTAAGTTACCTACCTTTTTATTTAAAACATTGCTGAGGATTTTTTTTTTTAATTATCTGTGATAACTTGTAAAAAAAAATCTCTGCAGCGATCCCTAGTCTTTTGAGTTCTCTGAGAAGCCTATTGTACYGCCACCGCAGAGGGCTTGCAGAGCTCTGGAAACAGGGAAATGTGGCCATAGCCTGAGATATATGGTAAAATAAGCCACGTTTCTTGTAGCTTGTTAAAGCAGGAGGGATAGAGGAGAACTTGCAACACTCAGATGTATTTTGGCAGCTACTTAAATTTCCCTGTTCTTAGCCACTTCTTATCCTCTGAGGATTGAGGACTTGATTTGGTGGACTGGGARAATGTGTTTTCAATTGCATATAATACATGTATGTCTAAGCAGTGAGATGCAGAGTTAGAACTGTTTGTAGTGCAGATCATCATGCATTAAGTTAGCCCTCAAAATGCCACTTATCTTTGAATGAGCTCTATTGGTCCCCTACCTACAGCCTAGTTATTTTCACATATATATAAGAAGAGGAGTTTTTCAATATTATCTGCCTAAGACAATAACTTAGTATCTAAAAATCTCATTACTTTACAATTCTCATTGCCGTAATCTACCTACAACAACAACAGAAATCACCCACCTGTTTCAAATAATATATAGCAATCCTGTGTTGTATCTATGTCTTTAGAAAGGGCTAAAAGTGCTGTGAATATTATACACCAGCAGCATTTGTATTGAGATATTGTGTTGATGCAGATACAATATCTGAATTGTATTTTCTTGCTTAAAGGGAACATTAAAAGTGAAACAAAAGATGAAGAATATCTGTGTATACTTAACCTAACCGGCACAATTTTTGCAATGGAAAAATTGTGTCTCACTAGTCTATTAGTAAGCTTAGACCGGGTGATTAAAAAAATCAAGAAAAGGAAAACCAAATGATACTTTTAATTTAAATGTTAATTCTGGGTAAAATCTTCCACAATGCCTATACAAGAAGTTTAAACAGTCACGCTGTGAGAAAGAAAGTGCTTGCAGAAAAGCAAGATTATAATAAAATGTTATTGCAAAATGTTTACAAGAAGGGAGGTAAATTTGTATCCTGAGATACATATTACCTAATATGCTTGCTAACGACATGCAAAAAGAGATGAGCAAGAGATCCATATAATGGCAAAAAACTTTCAGTTAGTTAGACTGGGGATTTCACTCGCATGGATTTCACTGGCTGGATTTAATGGATTTAATGGCATGGATTTAATGTCTCTGTGGAAGAAACATTTAGAACATTTCACACATGGCTGAACCCCATTAACTCTATCATCACAGGAGACACTCTAAAAACTAAAACTAATCAGCAGGGATAAGGGGAATGTCTGACATGGGAGAAGGGAAGATGATCTGTGTTACTTTTTGTAGGTCTCTTAATGTCTTGTGCTGAAATATCTGGCTACTTCAGAAATAGGACTGCAAACCTAGACTTCAGTATTACCATTTTTATGTCCTAGAAAGCAGTATCTGGGTGTCATTGTAAGAGAAAGCTTTACATTCAGCATATAGACAAAGAAAGCAAAATCAAAGCAAATGTACAAATTCATAAGAAATACRATGTCAAATACTTGAATGTTGTGATGTCTGCAAAGTGATTTCCTCATTGGGAATACTGAGGTCAGTCATCTTGCCTTAAGACTGTTATTAAAGCATATTCTAAAAAAGAGATGGATGAAAAGGGCTTTGTTAAAAGTAGATACTATAACCTGTGGTAAACACAGTAAGTGGAGAGGGATATTTCCTTTTTTTYCTGTTCATATAAGAACAAGGCAATGTCATTGAAAATGGAGGCTAGCTCTGACTTGAAACTAGTTATGAAAGAAATAACTTCAACACACAAAACCCAATAGACAGAGTTCTTTGCAGTGAGATATTGTTGAAAACAAAACCTAAAATCTATTCACAAGATTTTTTTTTTTCCATAGTATTAACCAGATTATCCACCAGATTATTATTTTGGAAGACAAAGCTGAAGAGTTTCAGGAAGTGCCATACAGGACAGGAGGGTGGAAAAGCAGGTGGTTCCAAGGCTTTCCAAAGCAAGAAGGGTATCAATGCCTCTCAAGACTTCTCAGCTTCTCCTGAAGATGAGGCAATGGTCTTATTCCTCTGATTTGGTTCAGAAATGGTGTGTTTCTTCTGTCTCTCGTATACTAATATTTAGTCAAAGACTGTTTCATTTCCTGAACTTCATTTAAAGATGCACTTAACTGATGTTTAATAAAATATCATGGATAGTCTTGAATTTAATGAGTTGCCATGTCAGATTTCATTTAAATCCTTTGAATTTTGTCTTAAGTTTATAGCCTAGAGCTCTGTGTTTCATTTTGACCAGAATTATTGCTTTGCTATTGGCACTGGATTGCTTGTATTTACATACCTACAAAACAAGGACTGAGCCAAACTAAATTAAAGCTTAATAATAATAAAAACCCTCAGAAAATGAAAACAACAACCTAGCTCTGTACTTCACCTCCTCAGAAATCCTAAACCACAACACATCAGCAAAAAGTACCTTTTCTCCTTTATTACTGAAGGCATGTTTATGTATTTTGGGCCTGAAATGAATGGACCCTCTTAACTAAGACATTAGTGCTTTTTAAAGAAAGCAAAACTTTTCTGTGGGGCTTATGCTAAATTGACACCCACAGAGATTACAGACTCATCTTTTCATGTGGAGAAGATGTCACCCTGCATGTTTGCTTTTGTGAGCACATAAGCCATGCTTTGCAATGCCTAAAATAGCTGGATTGCATGGGTGGGTTGGGGAAATAATGCAGCCTGTGTTGCTGGAGTGTTTGCTGACATTTGCATGTATATATTTTCATACAAGCAGTTATGGACATGTATGCATGTTATATAACATATGTTCGTCTGTGAGGACAAGCCCTGCTGTGGTGATACATGGTTGCAAGTATCCCATAGCTACATGCACATGAACTAGAGTGCCATATTTCTTGCACACAAAAAGCAGGAGCAGCATTTCCTTATTCCTCTAGAAGCTGTGAGAGATTTCGATGTGACAGAAATGTGACAAAATAGAAAAAGATATATGTCTCCCTTTTTGCAACTTAGAAGGAGTTATAAATAATGTTTGAGGCATTTTTTTTCCTTAGAAAAATCATTGGATGTGTTTTGGTATTTAAGGTTTTTTGGGGGTATTTGTAGTTCTGCTCTCTCTATTAGGTTTTTATTCTGTTTGGTTAGGTCTCCTTTTTTGCAGCTATGTAGGTACAATTGCATAAACAGAGTGGTTACCAGTATGCATGAGGAATGGCACATATAAGCAGAAAATTCAGATTACAAAACTTTAGTCCCCAAGACTTTTGTTTCTTGTATATTGTTGTATTATSTGAGAAGCAGAAGCAGGCACGTCATTAAATATAGCTGTGATGAATATCAGCAATCCATGAAAAAGAAGCTTGTGGAAAATAAGCTTTGGCATTTCAAATCCTTTTATTTTCCTTTAACTTTAAATCATGAACCTTGATGTTCTGTTAATTTTAATGAAATAAGCATGTCATAATCAGCTTTATGCTGATTTAACAAAGCGGTTTTGTTTGTGAGCGTATTTTTGATCCCTTGCATGAGCTTCTTTTAAAGTACTTTTTCATAGGCAAACAGCAGCTACTGTAAGCATCTTTTTAAGAAGCGGTATTTCAGGTGTGCTCTCATCAGACAGAGCAGCCTGGGAAGTGAGTTGGTGCATGTAGCTCTTTATGCCCTGTTTATTGTAAAACGTATTAGCTGCTTTTTTCTTCATCTTTGATGCAATTCCTTGAGAAAAAGAAAAATCTGCCAGAGGGGATAGTACTGCAAATTCTCCCAGCTAAATGARGAGACATGTTAAAGCTGTAATCAAGCCTTTTTCCCCCCAGATTCTATTTAACTAAGTAGCTCATGGGAGAGGTTTATTCCTCATTTATAATGAGTTCAAGTGGGACAATGGATTTGTGCTGCAAAGGATTAACGGGAAAAGACCAATGCAGTCTTTTTAGCAGTGTGTCTTTTCCGGACTGAAAAACAAAACAGTCTATCAAATGCTTTCTTTCTTGTACTTAGAGTAAATCACAAATTTATTTTCCAGCTTCCCTCTACCTCAGAGTTGAACCTAGGACATTTTACTTTCAAAGCAGAAAACAATATTTATGTATGTCTATATTTTTTCTCACTTTCCTTTAAAGTTTTTTCCCAAGAAAAAAATGTTTTAGAAAGCTTTGTTAAGTGCACTAAACTTCCTCCCATTAATGAAGGAGAGGGGCTTGATGTAAAACATAGATATGTCTGGGGCCTATTTTTTCAGGGGTGATAATGAAATAAAAAAATAAACAAAGGTTAAGCAAATGGTCCTTAATGAGACACTTGTTTTGATTTGTGGCTGTCAGTGCTGTATAGGACAGAAACGCCAAATGACAGTGACATTTTTCATACTTTTGAAAAGAGGGCTTTTCTATTCACCCTTAGCTTAAAAATTGAAATGGGTATGGCTTTGGTTTGCTAATAGATAGATATTTTGAAACCAGCTAAGGAGAACTTATTCCATGAGGTAAAAATCCTGTTTGAAGTAGAAGCTGTTCATCTGAAGAAACATCCATCACAAGACATGAAAAGAATGATTTCTTTGTGACTGGGAAATCAATGAGACATCTGTTTTAATGTACAACCCAGAAATCATGAATCTAGTTGAGAAGGGAATTATACAGATGACTGKTTTTTTGTCTTTTCTCTCCAGAATGCTTCAACTTGTGGAACTTGTTGACTSTATGTCCTTAGCTGTGTGGATGAACTGTGTCTTTTGGAGATCTTGACTGTTACAGTTAGATGAGCTAGMAGTTCATGTTTGCTGACACCGCAGGTAACCCTCCTATGAGGCTGGATTTTGCTTCTGTTTTCTAGGCACAGGCTGATTGAATGGCTAATGCAGCCCGAATCTGGGAGGCAGTAGGCGCTGGGAGCAGTGCAGATGCAAGCAAAGAGATCTAAGTTTCTGTTCACCARGGGCTTGACCTCTCTGGAACATCTTTGCTGTGGTGTGGGGTCCCCGACAGGGCAGTCAATGGAGCTTGCGAGGACGTCTTCACATAAGGTGTGATTGCACGGCCAGKGCTTAGATGGAGGCGCTTTGTCCTGCTCTCTTCCTTTCTGTCCTGGAAAGTTTGCCGTATCCCCGTCTCATGGCTTTCAAGTGCACCTGGGAGGAGCGGGATATTGATATTCAGTTTCCCATTCCAAGGTGTTCTTTGCAGTCTCTTTGCCTTCCAATACTAATAGTGGAGAAGGTAGCGAAGAGGTTTAACAGCAGCACAACATACTGGAAGGAACCTCTCCACGAAACCTGGATACTCTGAACAATGTCTAAACTCTTACTTATAAGGGTTTTTGAGGAGAAGAAATTAAAAATCGAGGAGCTGATTACCTCAAGGCACATGAGATTGGTATTGTTCTACGGCCTCTTAGTGCATAAGGGCTATACACATTGGAAAGCTGTGAGGAATCCAGACGTGAGTCCTACTGGGCTCGTTAGAGCTCTGCGGATGTGCGTGAGATGGAGTCTCTCTTGGCACCACTGCATTTCCAGAGATCTAAGGAGAGAAGTGAATAGCAAGCAGATAGGCAGCCCTGGCAAGGGCCCTGCTTGAAATGTGAGATCAATAGTTTCCCTGGAAACAAAATGTTGCAAGTCTAAAAAACCTCCTGGCAGCATGTGGGTGGAGTGAAAAAAATCCTTTGGCTTGTGTGCACGGTTCTTGCAAGTTGTGCCTTGGTGGAGCTCATGCAGATGCTGCGAGAGTCACACACAGGTTCTCCAAGGAGCCACCTTCTCTGCCGTTCACACAGAAAGTGGCTAAAAATGATTTGTTTAAGATATGCTTTCCCTTGGGAAATGTCAGCAGGATAAATGCATTTTTTTTTGTTCTTGACAACATTATGCAATGGAAAAAGTTTGTGGAGAGGTGCAAAGAGCAGTAAAATTAATAGTGAGGGCTGGGAGAGTTGTGCCGTACCAAAGGCAGCAAAAAAAACACCTTTACATTTCCAGTGAGTAAGATTTTACCACTGAATACTCCAGCCTGTCCAGTTATAAAATGCAATCAGTACCAAACCTTTCCACGGGCCCGACTTTCTGCTTACTTGTTTTGGGGAGTGCTGCARTCCTATGCAGATTGAACGTTGAAGCTGGCACCTGGGAGACCATGGCCTTATGGGCACTCCTAATGCACACAGAGTTTAGTGTTCYCGCTTCAAAAGTAACTGCTAGCTGCTGGCAATTTTATAATTATACTTTACTGATACACTGTTCAAGCTCCAGTGAGCTGTAATTTAGGGGTTTCCTGAGCCAGGGATGGTGTCTTGGCAACTGACAGCTCATGAAAAAAAAATTTCTTCTGTGCATTTGTTTAATTATGTCTTTAATCAATGTAAACTTTGGCACCTGCAATACTGACAACGATCCTGGAGTTTAAGCATATGGTGCCTTGAAAGGTACCTCACTTTCTCTGCCTTAGAACTACCAGCTGAAAATCTCCTTTTATGCTCTTATTTCATATATTATTGGAAATAACACATTCCTTGCATCTTCCTTGCCACTTGTAATTTTATCAGTTATATAATTTCTGAGATGAACAGCTCTAGTTTTTTGAATCATTTTTTGCATAAAAGTTGCTCCATGCTTTTTGTCATCCCTGTTGCCTGTGTACTTTTTATGGCTTTGTTATTTTCTTTCTGTGGTGATTGGGACCAAAATCATGCTTGCTATTCAAGATGCATGTACACATAGGTGTGGTTGTATAATGATATGTTTTACTTTGGTGCCTACTCCTTACCTAATAATTCCCTGCATTTTTTTTTTCTGGCTGTATAAGGCAATGGGGCAAATAGAATTACCTATTATAATTCTAAAATTTTGTCCTTAGATAGCACTAGTTGAGMTATTATGGTGGTTTTTCCCTGTGTGCAAGAATTTCATCTGCCTTTCTGCCACTTAGTTTTATAAAAGTGATTTCTCAGTGTCAGTCTCAACTTTACTAYGAAAATCTTTTAAACTACAGGGTTTTTCATTCCTGCTTTTCGTATTTACCAATATATCCATTCCCCTGTTAAAAGGGTTCCCTTTTACATGTACATTCCACATTTAACATTCACATTCCTCCTTTACAGGGGAATKAATGTATAGGTGAATATGCTGAGCAGCACAGATAGAGCTTCTGTAATGCTCGTGTGAAAATTGTTTATTCCTACCTCATGTTTCCTGTCTTTGAACCAGTTCAGAGAGATCTTTTGGGGACCTCCTTGTGCACATGTGTGTTGAGTCCCTCTGAGAACTGCAACAGGATATGATTGTGACTTCTCTCTACAAAAACTGTGTGATCTCTTCCCAGCATATTCTATTTATACTTATTTTTGTGTAGACTGATTCTATTTTTTATAGTTTTTACTCATACGCGTGTRTACTGTGTACAGGTTGTCCTACAACACTAAAATGTTGCTGCTTTCTCTTCAAGTTTTGATAAATGCAAACCCTATCGATGACACAGGGGAATCAAACTGCTATGTAAAGGAAGCCCGTGTGTTTGTACATGTGTAAGACAAATAATGGTTGCCCACTTCTTTTTCTCGGCTCACCATATGTATTAGATAGCCTACGGGATGACATGATACTCCTCTTCTTGTCCACGGATTGTTTCTTTTTTCGGCAGAATGCATAAAGAAGTGTTTAGCAGTTTAGCAGAAGTAAAGATTGGTAACGAGCACTGAAATGTTAGCTGAAAAATGCAAGRCTTGAGGGGGGATTTAACTGTTGCAGAACACACTTGCAGTTTCTAATGGTCACTTAGTYGTTTCCCACAGAAATTTCCAAAAGAAATCATAAAAATACTGTATAATTAAAAACTGTTATTGCTCGTTTCACTATTTCCATGCTCCATGATGTTTAAAAAGTAGCATCTTGTCTTGATTTGTCTTCTTTTTAGGGAAAAAAATATCCAAAGTAAATAAAGTTTCCTCAGACTTTTATGGACTCCCTTAAAACCTAATCCTAGTTTACTTTTGCTTTTCTCTGGACCTGCGTAGTACATAGACTACACTAAGGAGAGTGTGTTTATTTGRTACCTCAGAGACTTCCTTGACAGGTGTGAAAATGGTCTCTGTGCCAAGGATGCACAAACCTATGTGCAGAAGAAGCAGGCAGCAGAAAAAGCACACAGCTTGCTTAAGCTGAGTGCTGAAGAAAGAGGGAAAGGATAATGCGCCGGAGAACTTTAGTGCTGCGTTTGATATATCAATTTATTCTCTGAATCTTACAGATAGATGAGATACAGCTTATTCCCTTGCCAGTGATCCTTCATTGCTTGATGAATGTGGCAACTGGGAAGGATGGAATAAATCAGATGCCAAATTCACAGTGCACTCAGRTGTGTACAGAAAACACCCCACTTYCGTGTTTGAAAGGGAATGTCTATGTCTAGCTTTTATTTATGCATACAGCTAGTTGCATAGAGCTGGTTGAAAAATATCTTATGTGAGAAAAGCTCTGAATATCTGTGTATACACATTTCCAGAATCTACACTTAAGTGCTGAYTTTGTTCTGTAGAACCTATTTTTGTGTGTATCTTGTTTGTGCCATTTCTTTTTTTTAAGATCAAATCCTGCTCTATGATTTATGTTCTGTGAGAGATTATATTTGCTTTTCCCCATAGCACATTTTATTGACTGCAGTGATTGCTTTAAGGGAAGCGTATGGTGGCTTATTTTTGAGCAGATCTTTGCTTAGATGGGACATCTGGTTTTCAGTGAAGCCGTGCTTCTTACCCGGTTTTCCAGCTGAGCTGACAGAGGTGTAAGAAAGTTAAAAGTTATGCCCAAATTCATACCAGGATCAGAAACTCTAAAAGGATTAAAGCTGTGGGCCTTTTGACCCTGGGGTCATTTGTTTAAACCTTATCTGGCAAAATGAGCGTGAAACTTGTTCAGCTTTAAGGGAATCTGAAATACAGACTTGWGTATCGTGACTCTGATTAGATCTCTGGAACAGTCTCTAGGCCAATCGATTGTGCTCACTGCTCCAAATGGAGATGACTTAGCCATATCAAGTCCAAATAAGCCATTTCTATAAGCACTCAGTTTTACTTTACAACCAAAATACCCCTTGCAAAAATGCGAATGTCAGCTTTAGCTTGCTTTTTCTCAGGACCTCTTGGCAGTGATCTCCAAATGCAGTTATTTCTAGAGAACTGTTCTCATCTGCCTCAAGAATTTGATAGGTTAATAGGTTATGCAATCTCATCTTGCAGAGTATCAGATCTTCACATTTGGTAATGGGATGCTTCATTAGGAAACTGTTGTTGTTTTACATGGCATWACGAGAACTCTTTCTTCAATAAGAAAGCTCTAGAAAACTAAATAGCAATAAAACCAGTAGGATTCTGCTGATTTTATTTTCTATTCAAATGTAATAAAATGTAAAGAAAAATTGATTTGAAAAGCGAATAAATACATGAACAAAATGTGCTGCTACTTTCTGTGTTAATCTTAATAGGCTTTTGGAGTCATTGAGTGTTCTCTGAATGTTAATAGCAGGAACACAAATTTCTATGAATGAATGAAGTACATTCAACTTTTAAGTGAAGTCTTTGCACAAATTAAATTCAAATGTTCYTCTATTTCCTTTCTAGCCATATCCTAAACTTCCCACAGGTATTTACACTTTCTGCATCAGCAGTAGCTGTTTACCCTTGCAGATTTTATCCCAAATGCTACACAAGCAATGAACTATCATGCCGTGCTATCCTCTGGTAGCTGTGGGCAGTTGCTCGCTGCCCCTTCTTGAGCAGAACACAACAGAAATTTCTCCAATGAACCTTTGAGTATGGGTTCATTCTCTGCCCATGTGTTTATTTGTAGRAGTGCAGCTTCCTAAGCAGCTTGCTAGTAATTTCTTTTGGCCTTTGTTGAATACAGAAACATTTGCAACAAATGAACTTTCATTCTTGGAAAATGTATGTTGCCATATTCATTCTGTCTTATTCTTGCATTGTACATCCTTTTGACTCTATAGGGAAGATGTTTTGAGTTTTTGGAAAAGATTATTAATAAGTGAAAGAACTATAAATAAACAAATGAAAACCACTGAAAGAGGAGTAAAGTTATTTTAATGAGTAGGACACCAAAGTAGCATAATTGTTTCTGATARTCCCTTATTACAAAACACTTAACTTTTTCCACATTTGGACTTCTGGGTACAATTGTCCTTTAACAGAAATTTTACTTCAGCATACAGCAATAGAACATGAACTCGTGGCTTCATCTAAAGTGTTGTGGAATTTGATTGCTTTGTGATTTTTCTTTTTGTAAATTGTTATTTGTTACCCTGTGGACCCTATAGAAATRTATGATTTTTTAGTTCAAATTGAAATTAAAAAGTAGAAGATTCCTCCTCCAGCCTAGCCCTGTGGCTTCRCGGTGACAGTCTTGATCATGTTGAATCAGTGTTACTGTGATTTTTTTTTTCCTGAATGAGTTCAGGTACCTGACCTAGTATTCATGTAATTCTGATTGAAGATATTCAGTTTGAAAGATTGGTGATCATATAATTGAGCCTGCAAGTCATAAATTAAGAAAAATTCCTGGCGTAAATTGCAGAACAACAGCTTTACAGATCACATGTCTCCCTTACAGATACTGTGCCACATAAGAAAAATCAATTCYGTCCATACTAATTTAGCCTGAGGTAGGCCTCAGTTTGGCAACTTACTTGATCTAATTTGCCAACTTTATAGTGTCCTGAGTTTAATTATCTTTTTCTCAGTGCCTCAGAGGCTACGRTGACAATGTATGATGAAGAATGAAGAAGTACTGAACTAGAAGGGAACTTCTGAGTCACTACATGAATCAAATGCCATCCTCCAGTGGATYACTGTAGGATTAGGGCTAGAGTCAGAGTGCCATTTTTTATTGATGTTTAGAAACATTCTTTTAGTTTTCAGCTTAGGTGTACTCATGATTATTTTATGCCTCTTGTTCTTGTACTGAGCTTGTCTTGCAGTTAAGTAATTTGTATCAGTATCTGCTTGGCAAACCTTGATGCTTTTATGGACAGGAGTTGCATCTGCGTTCAACTTCCCTTTTGTAGGCTATACAATTCTAACGTTCTCAGCTTAGCTGTAGATATTAAACAGATCTTTTTCATAATCCATCATAGTAATCTCCATGTATTCCAATATGCGGTGGTCATACATGRCTGTGATTGTGTATGATATTATAGGGGTGGTTTCGTGGAAGTGCTGTGTAATGAAATCTGTTTTCCTGCTGGAGGGGAAAGAGTTTTGCCTCTGTATGCATCAGGGCCACRTTTCTGTTTCACGTTGACATCATAGGTGTGGTTCTAACTTCTCCAGTTACTGAGTGATTCACTCTTTCTTTTGCTCTTCATCAAACTAATGAGATCTTGGCCTGTGGCAAAAAGCCATAGTGGTTTCTAAATGCCTGGCCTTTAGCTTAGTGCTACTGGATGCTAGTCCGTTTCCAGAACTGCATGCCTCAAGGTCATCTGGTTCTTCTCACTGCCCAGAGGAGCTGGAAATTGCCTTCTCCTTAGCCCCGCACTGGAAATTGCCAGCACTATCAATAGCAGTGTTAGGTTTCCAACTGATCTGCCATTATAGTCATTAGCAGCATCCAGCTGCCTTCCAAGCCATATATTATCTATTGAAATGTGTATATTGCCGGTGGTGCACAGGTCACAGTTTTTCGCTACTCCACTCTTTGACACTCTCCAGTTGTCCTCTTGATTAATAGGCCCATCTTTAGGACGCTGCTTTTTAAGCCAAAGGCATGAATGGAAATATATAGTTTCTTGGAGAACACTCCTCCCCCAATCAATTGTTTTGCTGTCAGCACATCTTTCCTTGTAGTTAGTTTCTTACTAGCTTACAATTGTTGAATTCAATTCTCATTTTCTACAGCATGATCACTTCCCATATGACATGGATAAAGAGCTTTAATGAAGTCCAGATATATGAAAAGTGATTCTTTTCTCTTATTTGAAATTCTGTGAAGTCCAGTTTTGCTGAACTCATTTTACATTGTACCCCAATTTTCAAATATCCTTTGTGTCTTTAATTTCYTTCCTTCAAAATGTGTACTAAAACCATAGATGAGGTTAATAAATCAAATATTTTTAATAGTCTAGATCACTTTTCTTAGAAACTAGATATTATGYCTGGTATTTGCCAGCTATATTGACTTAGTGTGTCTTATTTTTAATTAGATGACAAAGACAGTCAAAAAGCTATCACTAARTCATAAAGTAGAAGTCTAGGGACGATAAATAGATGACTTGATTCCAGTCTTATGAGAGGACTTAGGGTGCTCACATGATTAAGTAGTCAGATCATAGTCAATATGCACATGTATGTTTATAAGATTAGGGCCTGACAACTATCTATATCTTGGATATATGGCACCTCATGTAATAGCAATCAGCTTAGAAAGAGCGAGAAGTAAGACACTGGTTACAGAGTCTGGGAGACGACATCCTTTGAAAACCTCTTGCTGATATCAGTGCTGTTGTGCTCAGTATGCTTAAGAAAGAACTCTGTCAAACCCAAGTTCATATTGGGATTCGGCCCCTAAAATGAAACAACCCTAATTTTTATCTGTATAACTTGCACCTTGTATGTAATTTTGCCCTTACTCCTAACTCTCCTCTATTTGACCCCATTGGTTTCAATCAAGACAACAATAATTAGAAAAGCTCTGGCATCTGTGGAAGTTTGGGCACATGGTAGAGGGGAGATGTTAACATTGCATTTTGAAGTGAACTTTGCATCTATGTTTAGACAAGGAAGAATCCGAGCAYGAGATTATGCATCACTAGTTTTGCTGTCCATGAAACAAGTAACTCAAAACCATTGATGGAGCCTGACCCTTGCTTTTAGCTTCAGGCATTCTCCCTACTGTTTCTGCAGACACCTCCTGTCAAATGACTCTGAAAAAAATCCTATTCAGAGTCATGTGATTCCAGGCATTTACCCAGTGGGTGTCTCAAGGTTTTCTGTCATGACTTCCAGCATCACAGGATTTTCCAGATGGTAGCTGACCTATGACTAAGAAGAGATCTTCATATGGCTTCAGATSTCAGGTTCCTCTGCCTTTGTTTGGCTTTGCCTGGATAATTTATTGCTGCTGTTCCTCTGTGCATGGCTATGCAGTAAAGCAGTCGTCTAAAGAACAAACAAAATCATGCGTGCCTTTGACTTTATCAGCTGCCAGGCTATTCCCCATGCTTGAGTGGTCATAACAGGTTATGTGGCTAAATTGTTTGGTTTCTATCGCTTCATGGATATAATATGCCAGATATTTAGAAAAAAATCTTCATTGTAACTAGGAGATAGGTTTTTTTCCACTTATTCTTCCTAGAGATGCATATATTTTTTTCTTGTTGTCTGTGCTTGTGACACTTATTTTTGAACATTTTGAATCTCCATTYCTTACTGTGCCATGTTCCAAGTTATCAGACACTTGGTGGGTATGTGGGTCTGTAGAAAAAGGCCAGTTACCGGTAAGTTTCTTACCTTTCTTTTCATTCATTTTCCTTTGTATTTATTTGGCTTAAATTTTTCCTTATTGTACCTCAGAACTCCATAAAGTTGAATGAATAGCAGCAAAAAAATACTTCCTGATTGGAGGTAAGAATATGACTGGTCTTGGAGAGATGTCCTGAGGAAGTGCATTGAATTCATTAGCTTAAAAATCAGTAGTGCAGTAGTAAGGACTACTRTAAATTCAGAGCAATATAGCTGTGTAAGATGAATTGGCTACACAAACAGAATAAGAACAATTGTTTATATAGCAATTTGTGCAGAAAAGTATCTGAAGGTTGTTGGGTATCACAACTTATAATTACAATTGCTCCTCTTCCTCCTTCCTCTTCCTTTTTCTTTTCCCATTCCTTTTCCTCTTTTTCTTTTCCTCTTTTCCTTTTTCCTTTTTCCTTTCTCCTTTTCTTTTCCTTTTTCCTTTTCTTTTTCTTTTTCTTTTTCTTTATTTCCAAAGACAGCAAGATACTTGCATTGGTTTGTAAACTAGTTTTTGTGTGAAAGACTTGTGAAGGAAATTGCTGCTGTGATCAGAAATATTTAGGACTCAGCTAGAGCACTGTGGCTGGTTTGGGTGGTTCTTCACCTAAAGAATAATGACAGGGACTTAGAAAAACAAAAGGAAAAGAAAAAGCAAGAGCTAAAATATATAAGCTGTAAAAGTAYGGAAAAGACTGGGGTTGCTTAACTTAAACAAATGGGGAATTGAAAGGAGATGTGAGGAAATGTGGATATAGTTCTCATGCATCCAAGTGACTAGTGCAAAGGAGAAAGGAATAACCCTAGTGAATATGGCCAAAATACAAGAGGTTTAGAGCTGTAACTGCAAAGACGAAGGCTATATATTTAGAAAAAAATTCTGACAGAGAGGACAGTGAAACACTAGAAAAAATTGCCTGGGAYTGCTAGAAGAAATTCTGCAGCAACTGCAGATTAGCCAAACATCAGCTAGGGCTGTGTTAAAACAGAGGGCGTCTTGGAAGAAGGAGGCGGACCAGATAAACCCCRGAGGTCCTGTTTTCTGAGTCATTGTGGCTTAGCAACTTTATAAATCATTACTTGCTTTTAGCAGTGCCCTCTTTTACTATACTGAAAGAGATATAGCTGGAAATGGATACATATTTCAAGATTTCAGCTGACTTAGTTAAGCATACATCAATTTTAGCTTAAAAACTGACAGTGAAAAAGTAATCTCTTGAAAAACGAGGTGAAATGAAGCAAGTACAAACTGCGCATCTGTGTTGAAACAAATGTGACAATTGTGTAGCATCTTCTGGCTGATCTGCACATGRCATATGGTGTTTGTGTTTTGCTTACAGATCAAGATATTGTCTTCAGATTTTTGAGCAGYTGAAGAGAGAGTCCCGATTAGAAGAATTCCTGATCCCCTTGGTGCTGCAAACTGGGTTRTGGGATTAGCAGTACCTTGAATGCTGACTGATGTGTTAAACAATATAGTTGTCAGAAGAATTCTCTATTATTTGACATTTATTCCGGAAATTCTGACTAATTTAGTATGAGCCTCCAGGAAAATATTTTGTTCTCAAGAGATGGRGATTTTGCAATAGAAAAGAAAAGCACACTGTAGCTCTGACCTTGAAATACAGATGAAATCTCTTTCTCTGATACATTTCTTTTCTGTCCCAGCTAACCTAAAGAGACACTACTAGATTGTATTCACTTTATTTTAAGAGTTATCATCAACAATTGCTTATATTGTTTATATCCAAATCTGCRTTTATTAACTGAAGCATTAAGTGCTGTAGAACGGGTACTCAAATTTGCTACAAATTTGCTAGATCAGATTTTAATAKCTAAAACACCTCTGCTATTATTAGAGAGAGGTATTAGAGATTTAGATGCTGTAGATATTGTCTCACTGTTTTGAGACTTGCAGTTGTTTTGTGTTCATACAAAAGTCTGTGGGCTTGAGTCTATACTTGACTTCCCTAGGGGTTTGTTTGAAGTAACCTTGCTGGGGTCAGTAAAGTTTTAGCTAAATAAAAAAATATGTAGCAGCAGAGTTGGATTCTGACCTTTCATGTACAAGTGAAACTGATTTCAGTTCATAAAATGTCAAGGAGGTTGAATAGAGACAGGCAAAGAAAAGCTGCTCGCTTTTGAACAAGAGCAACTGTGTTTTTGGAGCGCATATGCCATTAGACAGTGCACAGTTGTTGGAAAGGAAAATGTGTTACTGGATGCTTTGTTTACATTGGTTTCAGTGGAAAAGCATTTGTTTACAGCGGCCTCGCTGTAAACTCTGAGGGAACTTTGGTGGTAGTAATTTGCCAGATCCAATAGTGGATTGACAGGTCATGGCAGAATAATTTTGCAAAGCTGCCTAGTAGCAGAACTGTCCTTTCCATTTTTCTGTTCTCATCCATACACTGATGTACTATGTTGTTCTTGTAATCCCGTATATAGAATTTTTTCGCCATTTCCAGGTTGATTTCTGTGCTGAGGGGCATTTTCAGGCCCTGCCAACACCTCTGTAAGTTATTCGCTTCCTGTTGTGCCGTCTTCTTAACATCTCATGACACGTTCATTCAGTAAATCCTTTGATCCCCTTTCACCCTCCCTTTATAGGGGTATATCTTCTAAGACTTCCTAAGGCCCTCTCTCTGTTTTTTTTTAACTCCCTTGTAAAAGAGATTGTAACCCCTTTTCTACTGGATTCAGTGGTTCTGTTTCTGAATGGCTCCAATAGCCTGCATATGGTGCACACACATCTGGAGCGACCTGCTGCAACCTACTTAAACCTGCCTGGAACTCTGGAGAAGCCATGGGGATGTAGCCTGGTTTGCTCCACTGTAGGAGGAGAGTCTTAATGCTTATTTAATGTAACACACTGTCTTACAGTATATTCGGCAAGTATTTGCCTGGGCAAGGGTGGCGATGCTCTCTGCTGTCTTTGGCCATAGGGTGGAGAAGTGTTAAGCCTATCGCCAATTAGCTGATTTACACACTAGCTGTGGGTGGTGGTAGTTTCCTCAACTAGTGGCCTTAGAAAGTGGCTACTTAAAGGATTAGTGACAGTCTGAGTTGGGGTTTAGGAAAGCAGGTAGGAAGAGAGTAGAGAATTTATGGTCGGGACAAAGGAGGAGCAGTTGTTTCTAGAAGAAAGTTTATAAAAYGGCAAAGTTAGGAGCAAAAGAAAAGCCTTAAGTGAATGTCTTTAAAGAAAAATGCAGGCAAACTAGTATGCGTGTTTTTAAAGATACTTAAGGATTTACCAGACCTGTTAACTTTAGTATAAAGCRTCAGCCGAAATGGTTTATAAGCAGATGTCTGTGATTCTAGAGGGAATCCTTAGGCAAAAGGATAGTGCACACCACCAGATTTCAGTCAGATGGAAAGTAACTTTGAGCCTCAGGAATAGCCTGATGGGTCACTGTCTCACATCCCAGCTTTGAGATGTGTTATGAGCAGAAGCCTGAAGGACTAGGAGATGTAAAGAGGCAGAATCTGATGAAACCGTGTGAAGAGGTACTTTTAGGCTTACAGACTGGCCCTATGAAATGGGTGCATCACTTGTTACTACAGCACTTTTTTTTTTTTTTTAAGAAAAATATTCCTTTTAAAATCTACTATTACATCCTTGCCTTTTGTTATGACTTTGTTGCCTCCTAGAATTGACCTCCTTCACACAGTAGATATGGGCTACTGGCCATTAGTTCAAGCACCCTGTGCACCCTGTCACTTCCCCATATTCAGCTCTGCCAGTGGGTCAACCTCCATTTTTTATATTTTCTTGAACTTCGGATATATTTTGTCCATCACGTCTTTAATTTGAGGCAAGGCTGCTCAGAGAGAAATCAGATGGCGCCTGACGCAACTCTGTCGCAGACACCTTGGCTTCAGGTGTGTTCCAGCTTTGCCTCTTGCCCTATTGCTCACACTGACGACTCCTACTCTTTGTAGCAGCCAGTTCTAAGGAGGGCGCTATGGGAGCTAGTTTTCCTTGGCGTAGCATGTCAGGGAGTGGGAATTAGAGATGCCTCCCTATCGGATAAGCCCAGCTGTTTCATCCTGACTGGTACCATCTAGAGAATTCCAGGAAGCAACACATAAGAAGCCATCTCACTGTCTTTTATAAATATTTTCATCCTCTCACTCTCCTCCTTTTATTCTATGTCTTGATTGTCTTGTAAACCTAAATCATGCACTCTTTAGTCTAACAAGTAATTTCTTATCTTGTGATTGGAAATGCATTTTTCTGCTTGTGTTGTTCTTTGATAGGATGCTCAATTGTAATTTTGTAATCAAAATGGTAACTGAGTAGGACTGGTGAAAAAGGAAAAGTGCTATTAGTTAAGGAGAAGGTGGCAGGACTGCTTATGTAGTCTGCAGTGTGATCCTCAGATATCTGCCTGTTCTTTTTCCCTGATGCAATTGCCAAGATTTTTGAAATTCCGCTTTGATGGGAACTAGGTTGTCAATATGTAAGAAAGCAAGATTTTAATATATTTTTAAGGTGGGCTGTAAATGCTGCAGTGAAAGCAGCTGAGTGATTCTTGAAAATTTGCTCCTGTTTGAAGAGTGTACTACAAAACTTGTCCGAAAAGTGAAATGATGCTTCCCGTGTGATTAGCCTGTTGTGGACAAAGMCTCTTTTAAGCAATGCTATACATGTATTTGCTCGCAAACTCCCTTTCCTTAATGTAGTGTCACAGACATTTCTTTCTACGACCCTAATTTTCAC
Source organism: Eudromia elegans (assembly GCA_003342815.1). Classification (NCBI taxonomy): domain Eukaryota; kingdom Metazoa; phylum Chordata; class Aves; order Tinamiformes; family Tinamidae; genus Eudromia; species Eudromia elegans. The sequence goes on along the minus strand of PTEX01000039.1, from coordinate 486,007 downwards.
TGATAACATTTCCTTGGAAATGGTCTCATACGGGCACTTAGGCAGAAAAAGAACAGCTTGTCAAGGAGCAGTCTGCTCTYGTTAGCTTCCTTGACAAATTTGCACCCATTTCTTCCCTTCATGCTCTTAAGCCCTTCATAGTCATCAGTCTTCTGATCCTCTGTGTCTGTGGGAAGAGGCAGGGTGTGCATTCAATGATCATTTTGAAGATGAATGTGTTGGATAGTTTTGATTAATAATTTGCTATTTTAAGCCCACATTGTGCTTTGATRGCTCTTATGGGATTTTTTCTCACAGTAAGGGACAAAGATCTAAGGGGTGCCTGCTTAGTTTTTCTCATCCTGTAACAATACAGAATGTCATCTTGGCCTAAGYAGATACACATGTCCCCAGCCCCATGGCACTGTTCTGAATAAAAAAAATTACCCTCATACAAATACTTGAATATTTAAGGGGATTTAAGGGAAGGAAACCAATAAATGAAATCCTGCTAGAATCTGAAGCTATGCTGTTGCCTCATACTCAATTTAAAAAGAAAAASGTCTTAAAACATCTCCTCTTAATTTTCAATGCTATTCTAAAACTTAACAGAATTAAGGGTTTTCTCTTTCCAGGGTTGTAGATATGACAGGTTTATGGCAAGAGGCTGAGTGTATGTTATCTTAAATCCAAGTATTCTTCCCACTAATCCAATTAGCTTTTCATTAGAAGTCTTAATCTAAATATAATATCCCAATCTGAATYCAATTACTTCAGCAGTTTCCCTCTCCTACTGTAAGGTGTTTTTGCATTCTCCTGCTCTTGTCTAGACTGTAAGCTTTGCAAGATTAAAACTATTCATTRTTCTGCATTTAAGGTACTACCATGCTATTATACATAATGCCTTTGTGCTTGCTGCTTATTAAGATGATATGTATTAAAAATAATGATTTATAATAATACTGCATATTTCCATGGAAAATGCTATTACTTTGAAGCTAGATTCTGCCACCATTAAGTTGGGAAGTGCTTTACCTTTCATATATTTTGCATGCACTTGTTCACTAAAAACCTTGACCAGTGAAAGAAAGTAAATCTGTGRTGAGCCTTAATGGAGTCAAGTCTATATGAAGTCATAGCTATGTATGAGCTCGCATGCTTGCTGAGCAAGAGGCAAGGGCCGTGCCCAGTGACCTTCTTCCCCCTTCGCTGCAAGGGTGTCCGGATCCAACCCCAGGGCAGGGGGCGACGCTGCAGTTGCCTCCTGCCCGAGGTCCATCTTACAAGGTCGGGTAGCCCAGCTGAAGCTCGCACATTACTTAGGTTGTCAGTGCTTGGAGGATGGGTCTCTGATGGCCCCGATCGTGTCAACGCTTCCGCATGTACCTAATTTAGGATTACTGATGAGCTTACAATGAAGTGCATATGTAAGAGCTGGCAGGATTGATGTTACAATTTGCAGCTACTAAAAGAGATTTCTTAATGTACCTATTGTGTTTTAATTTAAGATGTTTTTCAGTAATCAAGACATGTTTACTGCAAGCAGCAAACACTTGCTGGAAGCAGGACACTATATTAGCAGAAACCAATACGTTTGCAGGAGCTGGTACTGTTTATTTTTCTACAACTGAAGCTATTTTAACTCCCACCCCCACCACACTGGGTCTGAGGTAATGCACAACATGAGCCTCAGATGTATAATTTAAAGGACAGAGACAGTGAAACTTTCGTGCCCTGTGCTTTATTTTCCCACTTAAACATGAGCCATCTGAAAATGACCCTTAAACCATGTTGATGCAGTTTGATTGCCTTGGTGCATGTGCTTATTTACCTTAATGCTTTCTAACCATTGATTTTGCTAGAGTGACSAACTGATGTATCTTGGATTGTGGCAAAGCTTAAATTTAGAGGCAGTAATGCTTCAAGCTTTTTAGCATGGATGGGGGGAAGCCTGTGCTGACACTTTTTATTTTGATGGATMCAGCCACCTAATCTTTCCTGATACTCCACCTTGTAAAGCAATTAGCTGTATCTGATGATACCTGTACCTCTGTATGGCACCCAATCTGCAGGAGCTGTGAGGCAGGGAAACCTCTTGAGTTCATTACAYGATCAACTTCCTATTTGCCCTTCTTAAAGGTATTTTCCAAGGTAAGAGCAGATTGTGGTTATTAGTATGTTAAAAATACCCTTTGACTTTTACAGATTTTAATTTTGYGCAGAATTCTTCCCTATTGTGTTTCCTTTGTAGTCACTGTGACTGAGACTAATTCAATCTCTTKTCATGGGTTACGTCCCTTGCTGCTAGATGAGTGGTGATGACATGATGATTGTGGCACATGATTAAATGGAGTGTGTGACGATCGTCATAATTTACTAAAAAAAAAAAGAAGAGGGAGAGGAAAAAAGCACGACCAGCTTAAATGCAGGCTGCTAATATGTCACGTTGGGAGATCTGCATAACAGTCTTCTTGGTTTTTTTTTTTTTTTCTTTTGTCTGAAAACTGTGTGGGCTTTTTTTCCCCATCTATCTATCTATCTATCTATCTATCTATCTATCTATCTATCTATCTATCTATCTATCTCTTTATTTATTTAACGTTGCATGGTCCCATGCAGGTTCCACCAGCAAGTCTCGGGGGGTAGGAGTTTTTAGGGCAGTGGGAGGCTGCTTGGTTGCCCCCGTTATCTGATTTGTACTCGTAGGATGGTGGGAGACCTGTGRTGCTCAGGCTGCCGGCTGCTCCTCTGGCTCCTGCAGGCGTGTTCAGCCTTGCCAGCTCACTGGAGACCTGGTGTGTGATTTTCTTTCCATCCTTGGGAACGATTGTTTGAGAGTGATYGTGCTGAGCTAGCAAAGACTGAGGTGGTTTCGCAAACTGGAGTTACAGAGAACCCAGGTGGTTTACGCATTGTAATGGGCTGCATTCCCCTTGCCTTTCAATAAAATAAATCTTGTTTTTTTCTAAAAAAAAAAAAAATCTATAAGTTCAGACTTCTCAGTAAGAACTTTTTGTTTCTTTGCCTCTTTCATTTTATTTCTACATGTTCTTCCATTCTGTATTTAGCGAAAACCACTGAAKGGCAATGTTGAAGAACAAAGTTCACAGGAAAACAGTACAATGGGCAAAAAGGTGTAAGCTCCATGTGTTATGGTTTGATGGTGCACCCGGAGTCCTGAGTCTCCCTTGAGTGTTCACATAGTCCTTTATACAGGCCATAAGATCCAATACTTTGCATCCTTTAGTATATCCACCTTCACCGTAGCTATGAAGAGAGGTAAATGYCCTTTTTTCTTGCTTGCCTATATATTAAAACTTCCAAAAGCCTTACAAGTATGATKTATGCCTCCTTTACTTTCCAGAGGGTAGTGATGATCCTGTAATAACAGTTATGTAGTAATCTATGATCCAGTTTTTCAGGCTGAAACACTAGCCTCTGTGGTAAGAGCCTTCATAATCACCAAATTTTCTGTGGTTTATGAGGCACTTAGCACGGGCTTTCTGGATTTACCCCACTTTTTCCTGCTCCTTTCTGCATCTTCTGCCAGATGACAGTGCTGTTTCTGCAGCTGCTGAGTTTTGCRTGCCCCTGGCTCAGACTTTAGGTGGTGAAAGAAAGGATTCGTGTTTGTCGTATATGTAACTCTATATAGAGAGCTTTTGGACAGTTCACAATGAAAGGGAGCTTGTAAGCTTTATCATATTATCTTTTTWAAAGCAAATTTCCTCTGTGTTGGGAAGCCAACCAATGCTCTACATAGGAGTGTACCAATGCTCTAAGCAGTCTTTTTTGTTCTTGAGCCTATCCTTTAATTATTGACAACTTCTTACAAGYGTGCTGCAAACCAGAATGCAAGAATGCAGGCAGCTTTGCTTTCTTCCAGCAGAAGGTGTTGACTGAAGCTTCCTGGTTCTGTGGCTCCATTTTAAAAAAGACACCCCATCCAGAAGAGGTGGTAGGAAAGAAGCAGTGAAGCAGGTAACAGGGAGAAGGCCTTTGATTAAGCCACACCTCCAAATGGGCTGTTGTTGGGCTGTTGGTGAGACCTGAGCGTGCAGTGATCTGTGATCTGTGCACTGAAGTTGGTGGACGCTGCTGGTTTTCTGAATATGCAGAAAAAAAATGGTTTGCTGCAGTGTTCAGTGCACAAGTCATGGCACTGGCCCTTTCTCCACTAGCAATGTTTTGTCCTCYGGTAAACATGTTATGTCCAAATTCAGGGTCACAATTTGCAGTTTTACCACTAGTAGATGGATGCCGGCAGGCTTTCTGGTAAAGTATGGATGTTTCTTTATTATTTATATTGTTCATTACTTATTTACAGTGTGCTCTTGCTGATTCASAGATTTTTTTGTGTGTGTCTGTATCCTTAAATTTATATAAAAATAATACAGAAAAGAAGCCCTTTGSATAAAAGTTATTCTTGCAGTTTGGGGAAATATAATGTTCTTTAAAATGTATCATAGGTCAGATTAATTGCATTATTAATAATTAATTATGTAAGTACTATATGATACCATGTCCCAAGAAAAGTTTATTCTATTTCGATGTAATTCCTCTATATTCTGGATCAAAGATTCAGCTCTCTTTTCTAAACTTCATCATAAAAAAAAAAAGCAAAACGCCCTAAACAAAAGAAGTTTTCCTCCTCGGAACAACATCTGTTATTTAGCAACATAAAAATTTCCATAAATAATCCCAGATTTTCCCTGCACAAAGATATAAACAATTGTCCCACACTCAGGTCTCCCCCGGTTTTGCTGCCTTTCTGAGTGAGGGCAGTGGGAAGGAGGCTCCCGGGGCCGAGGCGGGGGAGCTCCCCGGATGTAGGATGTAGGATGCACATCTGGACAGGGGTGGCTTGGGGCAGCCGTGGCTGCTGGGCCTCTGCAGGTTTCCCTTTGTAAGCTTAGGTGGAAAAAACTCCTCTGCTCCTTGGAAGCCCCTCACCCGAGGGGAGTTTGAGGCTGCCTTTTATTTAGYGGTCACGTTTCTGAAGGACCTGGTCCTGCTGCCTGCTGTGGCCGAGGATTGGTGGCGGTGATGTTGGGGAGCCGTGAGCCGGAGGTGGGTGCAGACCACAGAGCTGCCAGAGCCTGAAGGTGTTCTGCGCCTCTGAGCTTCTCTGCTATATGTTATTCTGCAAAAGGAACAGAGGGGGCTGATGATCTTTTGGAARTTAGGGCCATTATTCATATGCTGGGAGGTTGTTTTGTTTTTTTAAATACTCAGTGGGTAATTAAAAAGAGTTGTAATTGAGCAACAAAGAATTATGGCACAGAGAAACAAATGGCAGTTCTAGAGGCACCAGTGGCTTCATAAACTTGTGATGTTCATGAAGTTCTGCTTTAGATTGCCTGCTGTAATGATGCTTTATTCTTAAAACATGAATATACAACTTACTGACAACTTGAACTGTGCCTTCAGTTTAGCTTAGCTCAGCTCCCTCCCCCAATCCACACAATTTGTTAAACAAATATAAAATACCAAGAGATTTACATTTCTTCAGTAATTCATTAAATAAGAACAGCAATTTCCCCAATAAGTTTGGGGATGGCAGTTTAAAATATCTTATATATATAGAAGAAGATCAGTTTAGTGGGGCCAGGCTGCTGTTTCACGGTGAAGCTCATTTCTGMTTATCATTGTCCTTGACTCTGGACTATTTCCTTTCTCTTATAGGTGATGGCTCCAGACATCTTCTCTGTGCTTTGAAAATCCTTACGTAATTACTTTCATAATTAATCTTGATATTATTCCTTGGTTGTTTAGTGGATGCCTGGCCTGCTGACACATGTCTTAGATCCCTTCAGAGTCGCAGTACTCATCTTTCCACTTTCAATGGCACCAATTTTCTTTTAAATGGGAATTATTGTGCCCAGAACATACCTGTTAAGGATTTGCAGTTGGTGATTTGCTTGAAGAATAGCAGAAAATTATCTTAAAATCAAGGGCTGGATGTAGGCCTGCAATCCCTTAGGACCATGGAGAAGTGGACTTGACACTGAAAAAAGAGATAGAGGCAGGAGGGGGAAGGGCTTCCCAAGCATGAGAGATTGGGGCCAAGCTCTTCTCGGTGGTGTCCAGAGACAGGACAAGGGGTAATGGGCATAAATTGAAACCCAGGCAGTTCCATCTCCATGTGAGGAACTGCTTCTTTCCTGTGAGGGTGATGGAGCCCTGGCACAGGCTGCCCAGAGAGGTTGTGGAGTCTCCTGCTCTGGAGATCTCCCAAACCCGCCTGGGTGCCACTCTGTGCCCCGTGCTCTGGGTGTCCCTGCTGGAGCAGGGGGGTTGGACTCGATGATCTCTAGAGGTCCCTTCCAACCTCAACCATCCTGTGATTCCTGTGATTATATGTAAGAAAATATTACCAGTGGAGTCCAAGACCTGGAAGGGAAATCTGTACAAAGACAATCACTTTGCATCCTAACAGGGTAGAGAAATGTCTTAATTGTTATCTTACTGAAGTTGATTTGAATTCAGCAGAACCCTGGTAATGTTTTCATACTACTGCTTTGATATTTTTATATCATTTTAAAATACTATATACTGACTCTGTTGTTTCTTTTTCTTTACATGTTCATGACAACGGAATGGCTGGTGATATTCAATACGATATGCAACACATGCAACATATGATATGCATATGATATGCAGCAAGAAAGCAAGAATGACTGGGACAGAGAAGCCGTGTCCCCTCGAATACTCTCTATCTGCTTTTAGCACTTATGTAAAAGTTTGTGTAACTGAAGTTACCAAGCTCAGCAAGGAGCTCTTGACTTTCTGTGCTAGCCTTTGTTCTTGCCAACGTGACTGGCTGCTCAGAAAATCTAATTATTTTGTATTGGCACCTAGAGACTTCATCTGTGAATAGAACTCCTATTCTCTTGTTAGCCAGACCAGCTTTTTATCTCCTGGATCCTGCTGCTTCTCTCAATATTTCTCTTTAATTTCAATAACTTGTTTTTCTAGAGGAAGAGATTTGGTTGAGGGATCTGGGACTAGTGACCAAATGAACTGTTCCTGCCTGGCCAGATGCTCAGCTGGACTCTGAGTYCTTGCAGTGTGCGGGAGTCCGTGACCGGCAGCTGTGGGTGAGCAGCTCTAATACGAGAGGGAAGCGCTATGAATGCCTTCCCTTTCCTCAAGTCTTGAGCAATACTATATCTCATTCTGCACCTTTCCGGAGAATGATGAAACTCCCTTTGGTTTTGACTGTAAATGCTCACTAAGAAGCACTTTATTAAAAAACATGATTCTCTGAAAAACCTGACTTTGTTAGAAGCAATATTATTTGCAGTGGCAACTGCTTTTATTGCTGCTTAGCTGTTTTCTCCTGTAGCACAGAAAGTGAATAGGAACTTAAAGATGAGCACTGTTTATCTTCATCAGCACCCTTTGGTCCAGTCTACTTATCTGGATTTTTGCCTGATGTGAGCTGTGAAGCTTTTGGGTGCCTATGTGCCTGAATTATAGTAAAATCAAGATTTTGGCTTGGACATGTGAGTTACTGGATGGTACAAGATCTAATTACTGGAGAGACTGCTCTTTTCCATTGTGCTACTGCCATGGAAATGGCAGAAGTGACCAAGCAAGCAGCCTTTCCACAGGCAGGAAGCCTTTGGCTGTCTGTGATCTTCCCACCTAGATTTATAACCTTCCTAAGGTGCTTCAAAGTCGTATCTTTCCTTAGGGTCCTGAAGGGGGAARTGCCTTGCTGTTACCTTCACTGGGCTTTGAGTCAGGGACTGTAGCAAGAACGTGCTTCTTGTGTTTCTTAGTTTCCCACAGCCATGACATTTTGTTGTGATGAGAAAAGTGTCTTGATGCAGTATGCTTCAAACGTCCTGTGACCAGTGATGTACACGATGTACAAGCCTAATGTTGCTCTCCCTGGATTTCTTGTACACTCAGGAGAGGGAGAGAGTTCTCTAGAAGGCAATTTAAAGTATCTGATTTAGGCTTCTCCTCTGAATCCTCTCCTCCCTCTGCAGCCAGGAGAGAGGGAGAGGCAATTAACAGATGCACCTGCAGGTAGGTGGTGGCTATAGATGCTTTCCTTTGAAGTTCTGCAAGGGAGAGATGAACGATAATTAGAGGAAGAGACATTTTTCACAAGATTCTTTGTTGAGGAAATTACTGTGCTAAGAAGAGGGGCAAAGGTGGGTTTGTTGCTGAGAGCTGTCAGTGCTTGCTGCAGCTCTGCACACCAGAGCTCTTTGGGGAGGCTCAGACCCYGTGGGGCGCAGTGGCCGTCCTGTTGCTGAAAGGCAAATCCTGGCACACGCACAAGAACAGGACAAATGCTGTTTTATTAGCTGAACTGCTGTGGCAAACAGCTCGTGTGCTGGAGCAGCCTGAGCACCGATCTAGCTCCACTCCCAGCGGTGCTGGGACTCTCACATTGCRGAAGACTGGTACATGCAGTAAGTCAGTCACCCTGCCAAGGTGCAGTGCATGTGCTGGCAAGGGTGCTGACCTTTGGGAAGGGGCCTGAGGTGGGAAAACTTGCCTGTTAGCTCTCTCTTTGGGCCCAGTGGGAGGCTTTCACGGTTAATGGCACCTCTTCCCCCAGGGGCACCTCTGCACTGCGTTCCATGCACTGAGCCTGGCACGGCTCAGCCCCGGGTGGACTACCTCGGTCGCTTCAAATGGACGTTAATGCTCCAACCTGCTTGCCAGCACGCCGTTCAAGTGACTTAGCTGCACCTCTGTCATCAGGAGAYTGAGAAAACAGCAGTTCTCCAAGAGGCTCCAGCTCAACTACTGTCACTGTATTTCATATATCTATTTTTCTGTCCAAGGGTGCCTTCTAGATGTTGCTGTAAATCATTTGGTCTCAGGGTTTCTCTTCTCCAACAACACTTTCCTATCACTGTCTTTTGTAATATCAGTCCAGGGCACACAGACAAACTCTTTACTGAAAGGGAATAGGTTTCAATGTTTCAGACTCTTACATGTCATGTGCTGAATGCAAGTCTTGCAAAACTGGCTTATTAGTTAGGCTTTTTCTATGCTCTTCTGACCAATTTTAGCTGAGGTTGTCATTGTGGAGCAAAATCCAGTGTGGTCTTCTGCAGTAAAGACAAAAGTATTTGACATCTATGTAAATAAATATATTGTAAGAGAGTCTTCCATTTCTGCCTGTGACTGAAATGGCACTGCCTGAATTGCAACAAGATGGGGATGTTTGTGCATGACTGCGTCAGTCTGGGTCTGATACACTTTGGCCCAGCTCTCAGTGGATGCTAACAGTGTGGTAGCTTCACTGAGTTGGTTCAGTGGAGCAAATATTTGGAAATAGGATTGCTTTAAGCTCTCTGAGGTGCTGTGAAATCTCATATTGCACAAGTCTGCTCTTTACCAGAATCCTGAATGACTTTAGGGCTCCCAAGGGGTCTCTCACCTCTTCTGCAATGAAGACCTTTATAGCTGGAGATGCACAATGAATTTCTGCCAAGATCAACTTTCCTACCTCCAATATGTGCTCGGCATTGAGGAAAGGGCACCCAGAGCATCGGTGCTCTGGTGCTGGAGTCCCGGTAGGCATGTGCTGGTTTATCTTAGTGCACATTAGAGTAATGAAGAAGAATATCTGAGGCATTTGTATCTGCCCCTTTTGCCTTCTAGGAAAATACCACSTTCAAGGGGGGATAATCCTTTCCTTCCTCATAGTTGGTAGCCCACAGGACCCACTTCCTAAACATCCACTGTCTTCCTTCTTCTGTGGAGAGACGGTTGTAAAATCTGGGCAAAAAGGACTTGTACGCTGGCCCTGGACCAGACTGTGTTATTTGAAAGGCCTCATCACACACCTCTGCTGCTGTAGGCCCCCACCTTGCAGTTGCCCTCTCCGCATGTGATAGGAGTAGGTAATCACTCACAGATGCTCAAAGGTAGAGTTACTGCAGAGACTGGGCTGATCACAGCAGGCCAGGCAGCGTTTGACTGCTCATTTGACTGGACAGAATAGAAGGTTTAGGTTTGGGCTGCAGATGTAACACGGAGAGACTGCACAGGTTTTCACTCTTGCTGTTTGGTGGAGACAGCCTCATGTGTCGCATCCAGAGCTCAGCAAAGCTYGACGGGTTAATTTATTTTTCTTTCTACTTATATTCAGCTTATCTTCCAGAATGATTTCTGATTCTTTCCCACAACACCAGTTCAGTTCTATAAAGCATGTCTTGCCTGCTTTGCCTGGCTCTGCTCTTGTGGTCCCCCAAGCTTGGTAATCAGCAGTAATCCAGCAGCAAACACAGAGGCTACGAGTGAAAGAGGGAAAGGGGGTGAGCTGTCCTGTTCTAACGACTACAACTGCCATATCGTTACAGTGCAATGAGTCAGGACTGAAAGAGCAGGTGTCAGAGTTCCTCAGAGCTCAGATAAAGTCTTTGGCATGGCCAAGTAATGACCGTGTTTTCTCAAATATTGTAACTTCTTGCACCTTATAAGCAAAAAGATGTGAGGATAATTATTGCATTGCAGTTCCAAATTAGAGTGCTACTGGTGCTGCTATTGTGGCAAACATGCAGCTAGTGATTTTAAGACTCCTGTAAAACACCATGGAGGAAAACAAATAAAAATACACATTTTTTTTCTGTCTTTTTCATAGGATAGGAGAATGGGTGACCGACTTGTGCTTCTCCACAAGGTCTAGCTCAGAGCTGAGGCATATCACTGCAACCCACTGCCTCCATGTGAGAGGAAAAAATTTGACTGGAGGTCTTTGTCTTGAAGTTCATATGGTCTAGCATATGGTCTGGCTGTTGTGTGTCTGGTGTCTGATCCAAGCCRGTGGAGAGGTCCCTGTCTCTGACATTCAGGGTAATGTCCACCCTCAGAACTCACTAAGTGCCATTGCAATTGCCATGTGACTGCACCTCGGTTGAGTGAACGTGCTGAACCAACAAGTGCTAATATACAGTCATAGACTCCGTATAACTCTTGTCTCCTACTCGATCTATCTGGTGTAGGGGTACTTGATCCTTTGCCCGTGAGAACCCCCTGGTCAGCCTGGTGCCTGCTTGCTCTAGTCCTGAGTTTTGCGGCAATATCGTAATGCTGGCGCTTTGTGCTGTTGGAAACAGTTTGTAGCTGGCCTGCACCTGTTCCAAATGGTTTGCAAAGGCTCGCATGCCCATTCAGAGGCATTCTCTGCATGCCATCTGTACCCTTGGTGTCACTGTGAATGATTGCATGGTGTGAATAATTGTAGTAGAGAATTKGGCCTGGATTTGACTCCAAATCCCATGAATTATCACAACACAAGAGAAGAAATTAAGTTAAATCTACAGCTGGCACTAGATTTGTAGTAAAATGCATTAAAACCTAACTAGCCTATTCCAGGCCCTCCTACCTGTCTTTGTAATAACTGTGTTGATTCTGTGCCCTGATAAACKGCCTTCAAATCTGGGCTATCTTTTGGCTGGATCTCTCTTTCCTCTGGAAATGAAATGCTCTGCTCCCTCCCATCCCTTCACCCCACTCAAATTCTTCTAGCTGCAGCAGGGCTARCAGCCAACTCCTTTTCTAAGCTTCCCTTGTCCGAGGCTCCATCCAGATGCTTTCAGAGAGAAGCTTGATCAAAGCAGACAGAGCTGCGATTGAGTCTTTTTGCAAGAATCTATGAACCCGTGGTGTGCTCCCAGGAAAATCCTGCAGGTCTCCATCAGGCTGCTTTGATGAGGCCAGGCTGAGCTGCCCAGACAAACTCACTAATGATGTGGTTGTCCGGAGCATCAAGTGTGGCACAAAGGAGCAAAAGAGATAAGCATAAACATTTTGGTAGTAATGTGAGTGGTGGGAAGGATTTAATTCTCTCTGTGGCAAATCTGAGTCTTTCATCCTTTTTGTGCTATTATTTACCATTCCYTTTTTCTTTCTTTCTTAGCACAAATTGATTACCTTGCTCAGCACTGCTTTGACAGAACTGTATAATTTGATGAGGAATACAACAGCAATAGTAATTATACATTCTCTTCAAAATGGTTGCATTTGCAAAGGAAATCTTTGTCAGCTTGTGTTTAGTGATGATTGCATTTGTGCCTTTGTGTATATCATGGCCTAAAAACTGCTAAACATTTTTTAACCATTACATGTATACAGTGCAAACAGTATTCTGAAGTGTCCAAAATAAACTTCTCAGCTATCTGAAGTAAGGAACACTTGTCCTTACTGTAACCTATGCATACGGCATTTAGATTCATACTTTTCTTTTTACTATGTATCTCATCATCTATAATCACTTTTACAGCCAATTACTGTTATACTCGATCATATTTCAAAAGGCTTTAATAGTGTAAGTGAAGAGAATGTGACTTACAAGAAGCTCCTCATCCTCAAAACCTCATTACCGTGAGTGGTTTAAAATGGTCACATTCTTGGTAGGGTGAACAGAGAAGTCTGGACAGGCTGATGTGTAATTGTTGAACTATTCAAACCCCTGGTGTCTGGTGCAGTTTTATAAAGACATAAACATTTTGCTGTTGAACACTCCCTGAATCCCTCAGAGATTAAGATTAGGCATTTCTACTGCCCTTGCTACTCTTTGGGATAGAGAGAAGGCTTTATGCTCTGGCATTGCAGTTCTGGCAATCTGCATAAATACTGGGTTTACACATGTGCACTCAAGTCATTGCCAATGCCTGTTTTGATAGGAATCCAAAATTACAGTTGCTTTCCCAGAACACGTTAAAGTCTCGCTTCATTTAATGAGCAAGAACTGATGGTCCCATTTTGACACGCGTGAAGTGTGACAGTGTGCCAGAAAAGCAGCTCGGCTTCCTTCACAACCCCAAGTGGGCTACCTCACTGTCTCCTGGGACTGCCGTGCGTGAAGGGAAATGAGGTGAATGCGTTGCAGCAGAGCTCAGCATGGACAAAGAAGGCCTTCATGGACAGGTAAATCCTCGTTTTGCTGCGTGACTAGATGGACATTTTCGTCATGTCCTCTTTTGTCTTAACAAACTTATCACTCCCAATCTGCATGACCTCTTAGCTGGTCATGATTTATTCTCATGCCATGCTGATAGTCCAAAGGTGGAGTTACTGCAAAAAATAAAGTGTTTCTCCTCATACTGATTTTAGGAAAAAAATAATTGGAAGAAATAATTTTGAATTTTTCATTAAAAATGAAATAGAAATTCAAGACCCAACTATGATTATTTTCCTTTCCTTCCAATGWTCTATTATGAAACACATTTGCTATTTGTGAAATACTCTAGCATAAGGGTAAGTCATGTAATTCCCTGAGAAGGATGATATGAGGATATGAAAGAAYCTAAAGTGAAACCAGATGAAAAATAAGGAATTGAGGGATTTTCCTCTATATTTCTCTTCAGTTTTTGTGGAATATGTGTGGRTGCTGCTTGTGTCTGTGTATTTTGTGAACTCAAGCTACAGTACAGGTAGCAAATATGAACTGTTCCTCTTGCAATAGCTATCCCATTACTTGGCTAAGTATGTGCTTATTTACATTAGAAAATCTAGGCAGATTCTGATAGTCCACCAGTCATGATTTCTCCCCCTATGCTTTTTAAAAAATATTACAAGAGCTGCCGGAGAGCCGCAATTTAAATATAGTGGGTCACAAATGATGGTCTTTCAGATGCACGGCCTGGTGTTCGGACTCCTGTTCTCTCTGCATTTTAGTAAGTATTGAGAGACATGTTATTGCTTCTGTGGTTAGGGAATCTTACTGATAGGTTGGAATGTTTTGTATGTAAGCAAGAAGGATATAGCTGAATACAGCTCACATTAAGAGATATATGTTGCAATATATGTGTTACTTAAAACGGATTCCAGGCAACTTTGAAGAACTGATAGAGTGTGCTGCTATTCCTTTTATTGCTGGAAATACTTCTTCAGAAAGCTTAAATGTTCCTGCATTAAGACTATTAACATAGTTATGTTCATCCGTGATAATTCATCTTGAAGTTACTGGTTTGGAGACGGTAGAGTGGTTGTGAATTTTGATATCATATCCTGTGTGTTATCTACGGTTTTCAAACCTGTCAGCTGCAAAGTATGTGCAGGTGTTATCCTGTTAGCCCGAGACCATCTCATAGCAACACATGCCTTTGTAATCACGCGGATCAGCTATGGTGTTTCTTTCTTAGCAGCTCTTTCAGCAGATCTCCCCTATCGGGGTGAGAATGCAGCATGACTGTTTGCTCTCCAGCTTTGAGCTGCTGTGCTCAAATTACACCCCCCCTCCAAAGTCCTTATATTTCATGACTATACCTAGTGCAGTTTGATTTTAGACTAGTGGCGCTAMTCTGAGATTTGGGCTGCATGGGGCATTTCCCCATTGGCCTTTGTCTTCACAGGTATCACGGGCAAGTAGTTTCTATTATCATACGTTAACTCAAGGCACGATAGGTTCTGTTCTGCTCTATGAAACATGTCCTGTCTGGAAATTTGTGTGGCTCTCCTTTAAAAGTATTATGTTTTGAGGCTTTTCTTTTTTTGATATTTTTCACACTTTAGCTTAACAGATGTCCAACTTCTTTTAGAATGACTGAAATATGACCAAATTTGCYTGTCTCTCCCTGTGTAGGGCATGAATGCAGTAGTGAGAAGTATGCAGGGACAGTACTCTTCAGATGCACACGAGTGACTACAGAGATAAGGCTTGTGCTACGCAAAGGGAACAAATAACAACTTATTTCTGAATGTAAACTGGGCTGTCTGTGACCTTTAGCAACCATCTAACCAGTGTAATTGGTTTCATACAGGGGGCTTATGTAGCAGCATTCAGGTAATTGTTAAATCCCCTGACCTTGGTAGTAGGTGTTTGTCAGGATATTTAGTCTGGGAGTYGGGAAAAAGAAGAGGTAGGAAGCAGAGACAAAGCTAGAAATAAGTCAAACAAAACAGAAGGGAGATGGAGTTAACTTTCCCTTCTGGATACCCTTTACCGTTAGAGTCCAAAAGAGTTTGTGACCTATTTCCACTGACTGACCCCATCTGTTTCACCTCTCTTGGGGATATTCACCTGCACACCAGGGTTCCCTGGAGCTTGGTCCTTGGTAGCAGCGAGCTCCCACTTTGTGCCTTTTGTAAAGCTGCAGAGKGATGCTGTGGGGTGAGAGGGGCCAATCCAAGTGAGAGATGAAGAGATGAAGTGAGAGGAAGAGATGAACTTTCCTACCATGTCAGTGCCAGTACATGGCTCTCTTTCTGCTTCATCCAAAATCCCATTTTTGGGAATGGACTTTGTTCAACGTATATAAATGGTTAAGTTTCGGTGCATAATTGAATATAAAGAAGAGTGTTTATATGGTATGTTTAGCCAGAATTTGGATGTTGCTGTGGAGGATGTAAGTTATACAGTGACACAGGCCTCTTCCCCCTCCTGGCCAGCGGGTGCTCTCTTTGGGTTGCTGGTGGAGCGCTGCAGGTGCTTGCTGTTCTCTGCATCTGAGGGTGATGCTGGATGAAGGCTTGAATGGTCCTTTTCTCTCTACATTGTGGCCATCAGCAGCCATCAGTGAGAAACAAGGGAGCTCAGCCACCAGTTAGTAAACTAATCCTGCCACACTAATCCCACCATTACTATGTTCATATTCACACTTACCTCTGTTAGTGGGGAAGATATGGAAATAAACTTTTTTTAAAAAATGTTATAGAACAGTCTGGCATTCTATTTGTTATAGAAGGGAGGGTTTCCTGGTTAGCAAACTAATATGAACAAGAGACAAATAGGAAAAGTAAATCTAGTACAGGAGTAATTTCTTGCCACAGTACTCAGGCATTCTGCAGTATTTTGAAAGTGAAACACTGAATGACAGAAACATCGAATATTTCAGCCTGTTTGTCTAGTAGGATGCAAAAGAGACCGGCCACCTCTGACCTCTTCACTTTTTTGGATTCCCATCTTGCGTTGTGATGTTAAATTCTCCAGCAGCTTTGGAGGGAGGTGCGTGGGCAGGCAGGGTGAGGGGGTGCCTGGAGGAAGGCTGCCCGTCGTGATAAGATTCCTCTGGCGCTGCGGCGTAGGAACAGGCGCTTCCCTCCCTTTGAAGGGCATGATATTTCCAGCCATGCCAGCTCTGTGCTTTGGCTTTTACTGTTGCCACCTGTGCAGTGGGAGGTTGCAAGAAGTGGGAGACATGCAAGGAATCTGCACTGCCTCACTGAGGTTTGCAAAACACAGCTGAGCATGAGGAGCTGGTCTGGGTCACTGAAGGACAGGCAGCAGAGGCATACATGGTCTCCAAATACGCACTTGTGTGAGAACTGATGCATCCTTTGACTGTAAGTTCTGATTAGTGTCTAATCCCCAGGAAGACCCTTCTCTACCAATACCTTGCTATGAGAAGATAGRAGCTTGCAGCAGAAACCTGCTGGGTATTGCAAAAACAGATGCTCATTACAGAGAGCAGCTTTTGAAAGCTGCTTCTTTCCTCACACTGTTGATCCAGATTAGGTTCCTTAGTCAGTGAGGGATCAAGAGGAGATGCAAGAGTAGGAGGAGGGAAATGCGGACGCCTTTTTTTCCAAGCAGTGATTTAATGCATGAAAAAACAACCCATAAATCCTTTCCTGTGGCACTGGGGAAAAGTCCTRTTGTGATCCCTCTTGCTGAGCCGAGCTGGTTAAGACCTTTTCTTTTTTCTGCACTGTATTAAACAATACATCTTTAAGCAAGCCTCGCTAATGTTTGAGCCGGAACTAGGCAGGGAGTTTCCCAGAAAAATGGGCAGTTCGACTCAAGGTTTCTAACCTGATTAGTGCGAGGGTGAAGTGGAAGCCACCTTGGGGAGCAGGAGCATGTGCACAGCAGCAATATGGTATTTAACAGGTGTTGGGCAGAGTAGAAGCTAATGAGAATCATAGAAACACTTGAAAGCTTTTTAACTCCATACAGGATTTGCAGGAGCTGTTGATAGGAAACAGTAGTGACCCGACTGACAGTTAAAGAGATGAAAGGAAGCCCTTTGGATTAAATAAGATTTAGGAAATAAAAGGATTAGTGCTACACAAAAGCTAGATTTAGGGGTTTATTTAACCAGTGCAGTGTAGCATGATGGGATATGGGGCATCATAAAGAAGATGAAGGACGAAATAAAAAGACGGGTGCGGGAGGTAGCAGGGAGGCAAAGAAGCAGCACAACATCTCCGCAAACCCTTCACAAAGCTTCTTATAATTGAAAATGGCACGAAACAATAGTTTTCATTAGCAGTCCTGGCGTCTTTACATAGCAACAAGAAGTGTTACGATGACAAGAAATCTGTGATGGGACTGTCAGATCCAGTCTATGCTGCAGGAGAGGGAAACCGACATAAAAATATCACTCTCTTAAATTCATAATTCATTGTGCTTTCATCTAACTCCCCTGAAGGACCATTATTTTGTAAGAGATGTCCATTTGGAAGTCACTGCTGAAGTTGATGGTAGATCTCAAAAATAAGAGGCATGCATGAGAGAGTCGAGAGTGTAGAAAGAGTCAAGTGTGTAGAAAACTTTGGCATCTTGCATGGGAATGTTTTATTTTGTACCTGAAAGAGCAGGACTGATTGGTTTCCAGAGCTCAACTGTTTGAATAAATTATGCATTTTTATTACCTTTTGTTATATTAGGAAAACACAGAAAAAATGGATACATTAAAAATTTGGTTACAATACCTCAGTTGTTTATTAAGGGTCCGTTCCAAAGTCTCTGTATCCATAGAGTGGATCCTGGGAGGATTGGCTCAGACCTTAAGGCACTGTCGTCAGGTAATTTTGGACTTTGGACCCTTGGCTTTTTGCAGGTGCTGCAGGATGAAAATACCATCTTCTCTATTTACAAAGCTGCTTCTCTATTTACAAAGGACAATTGGAATAAGAGGATAAGGAAAAGTGAAAATGTCCTTTCTTTCTCTCTGCAGGTTTCCAAAGTAAGCTTGTATTCTTGTGCAGGTGCTGAAGAGAACGTATTTTGTTGCCTCATTTTAACAAAATGAAGATTTTTTTTAAGAGTCATAGATAGTCATGTCTAGATTAGAAACATTTATAGTGCATAGGAGATGTTCAAATTAAAGTAATCCAGATTTCTTCTGCTAGGGTTTCTGGAAAAACACTAACATCAAATGCTTCTTTAGATGATATTCATTTTTCACTTGTTTTATTACCTTCTGGGGATGTTAATAGGGTTACAAAAACAATCAAAATTTAGGAAATGCTATTATTTAAGTTCTTTGGACACATTTTGTATRGTCTTGTTTTGCCTAGGGTTTAACCTAGGTTACAGTGCCAAAGCATTTTTTTTCCCTGAGTTCTGGCCTGCATAAGTAATCCTGGTTTAAACAGTATATTTCTATTTTATTTATGCTTGCTTTATATTTTTTGAAGTGTTCTGTGTAAAGAGGTGTTCATTTTTGTTGGTTGACTTTGGAAGGAAATGGAAACAACTGAAAATTCACAGGATGCTTTAAAAGGAATTTGCTCAGTGAAATGACTTTCATACTGACTACATGAGAAAAACCTGGCAAATTATTTTGCATCTAAATTGTCCTTTTATTTTACTATTATTTTTATTCAGTTCAGTGAATCCAGTTAATACTTGTTTCTCTTAACAACACGGTCACCACATTGTTAATACCTAAACAATAATGTCCATTGCAGACACAATTTTCAAAGGTAGTTGGATGTTTTCTTAGGTTTTTCAAGACACCTACCTGGATGAAATGTCTAATCGCAGACCTTCCTAATGTCAGGAAGCAAAAGCCAGTGTTTTTAAGTACTTAGGTACCCTTGAAAAGCGAGTTTCTGAACTCACAATTCAGGGACTTTTGAGGGCGTGCTGGTGTGGCCAAGTCCATCTCTCTGGTGCTGACCTGCTTTCCTGCAAATTCAGTCAAACCCAACAGCCTGGATCATCCCTCTGCAGACCATCTGCAATCTAAGTGTGCCTTGGCCTCTGAACTCCGAGCCTTGGTCACGTTTTTTCCTGAGAGAGGGCTGGATTTTATAGCCTGAGCAGCTGACCTATAACAGAGGGGTTTGTTCCTATGCATTTTAGGAGGACGCTGTGTTTGCTGGTTTGGTTGATTTTTTTTCTCTCTTCTTTTTTCGTTCACAATGGTGAACACACCAGTTCCACCACGGGGCACCCTTCTGACACCTGTGTGTCAACGATGTGCTCCCACCCCTCTTTCCCAAAACTCGGCTAAGAGTAAGCAGGTTTTCATAAACATAGTAAGTGCTCAATGCTGGGACAGATTATTTTCCACCTGTCCCCTTTAGAATTACATATGCTTCATCAGAGCAGGAGGATGGTAATGCAGATATTCATAATAYAGATAAATATTCTATAAATATCTCAGATTTCTACAACTTCAAAATGACTAGGTTTTCAATAGATGCACTTGTCGTCATTAGAATTACTGTTTGCATTTAAAACTGTCTTTCATGGGAGCATTATTTCAGATGAGCAAAACTTGGAAAATGTATTTAAAAAAAAAGGAAGAAAGTTTACTAGAGGAAAGTTTGGGCATCATATTAAACAAAACCTCTAATATTGCATGTAAGTATTATATGGATAATCATCCATAGCTTTACTCACCATTTCAGAGTGTCCTGGAATACTAATTTTTATATAAATGAATGTTTATGATTATCATTTATTCCAAACTTACGTGTTTGAAAGAGTTACATCATTTCTTTCTGTCTTATTTTAAAATCACATTTAATATGAGTGTGCTTCTGCACAGCTCTCATCTCTCTCTTCCTGGTCTCTCTTTCAATTAGCGTGGAGGAAATACTGAAGYGTTGTATGGGTGGAATTGAAATTCCTAAAGCAGAACGTGCCAGAGGTTTCAGAAGCACAGAAGTCTCTCGTGTCCGGAGCCAGGGTAAAATATTTTCCTGTTGTTAAGTGTAATCAATTTTTGTTCCCTCTCAACACAGCTTTTTGCCTGGAAGCTCCKGCTTTCAGTATCTTCCTGCAACCTCTTCTGACCCCCCCTTCTGCTGATAATGTAACCTCCCCGTTGGAACTGACTGGACAGGAGCAAGCACCTCTCTCAAGCACTAACCAACATTTCTTTTCAGCTCTAGATTGAAACTGGCAGAGCAGGCACCAGAGACTTCCGAGCTCATCATATATTATAAATAGCTAAAATTAAGACTGCTGTGGAAAATGCATGTGTTTTTTCTTATCTTTGGTTTATTCGTTCTCCGAGCACTCTTTTTTTTTTTTTTTTTTTTTTTTTTTTTCCAGGTGATACATGTGGTTTAAGCTTAAAAAATGTTTGATGGCAACTTGGGAAACAATAGGGCTATAAACGTGACTTCTCTTCTCCTGCCTGTATCGGTTAGCAGAAATCATATAGGAAGATGATCTTTTTCCCCCTGGTGTGTTCTGTTGTGGTAAGCAGCAGCCAGCTTGCATGCTCAARTCACAGCTCAGATTGGCTGGTTCTCAGTGAAAAGCATCAGATGAAGTTACTGAATGTAGACCCTTTATTTTTTTTTTTTTGTAAGAGGTCATGGAGTTGATTGTATCAGGCCTCTGGCCAGCTTTGCTATGAGATGCAGTATTTCAGTGACCTCAACCTGCGGATAACTTCGTGGCCCCAGACTCAACTGTGGTTAAACATGAGCATAAACCAAGTGGGGATTTGCTTTGTGCCAGATGAGGTTACTTTCAAGTGTACCCACAAGCTCGTAGAAAATTGATGTCCTTGGTTTACTGCAAATATGTAATGGTATAAAAAGAAACAATATTCCAGGCAAAAGAATGTTTAATGCTTACCGTCTCACATACCTTGACCCTGTGTTTCCAGCCTGCAGAACAGATCAGACGGTACCTCTGTAAATATTGGTGAACGGTGCATGGAAGGATTGGGACATGCTGCCAGCGGGTTTTTTTACAARTTAAAAAGTTTCTGCCCTTCTTATATCTGTTCTCCATTTTCATTTTTTATTTTCCTTCARTAAATTACTGAAGTCAACTGTATGGAGCATTAGATCATGTATAAAATGCATACACATAATGTTGGTTAGAAACACTTTTTTTTTTGTCGTTGCTGGGTATTTATTTAGATGGAAGTTMCATATAAACTATCAGAAGTTCTTAAATGACTGAAGCATTCAGCTGCTGCCTCTTGGAGCACAGATGGTTTTGTCTGTGGCTACTGAAGGGTACTATCCTATACTTTTGATTTGCAGTCCAAAGCCAGCGGAAAATGTTAGCTCGCATAAAAAATGGTGGCAAGAWAGGGATTGCTTAAATGTTCCTGAGTGCTGTTGTCCGTAAATTATACCAAATTGAGCACATCAGACAGGGCAGTACAAGAGGCTTCTGTGATGGTCCAGAGGAAGGGCTTTGCTGCAGACAGAGATGTGTGACCTGCTCAGAAGTCAGCTCCAAGTCAGTCCGCTCTATTCCTTGACTTAGGTCTAAGCTTTCGCACAAGGCCGGGCTGCTCCTCTCTGCCKCTGCGTGCTGTGGGTAGCCAGCTGGCCAGCATGTCCCGGGACTGCTGCAGTGTTTACCAGTCGGGTTTCATTTTTAACACATTGGCTAAGTTTCACTGAAGTTATGAAGATTTCCTTTAGGACTAAAGTTGAACAATCAACTGAAAAGATGGTCTCTAGGCTAAGYAGTAGTAGTAACCTGAAAGCTGCAGATGTTTTCCTATGCATCCACCACAGGACCTTTTTTGAGAGCGGCTCTCCAAAATATTAGTAGAAAGCTATGAAACTGTCAGTGCAACCCCTGAACCTCAAGCCAGTTTTGAAACGGTAAGTGTTCACTGTAGCAGGTAATGGGAACCTTACATCTGGACTTCTTCAAGATGAGTCACACACATTTCCTCTTTTCTAATTCTGCAGAGACTTGGCACCTCTCTGTGATGAAATCCAAATACTGGCTGTGGTTGTGGGGCTGAGCAAAACACAGAGCAGATGAAGAGATACAGGTCAGTATGTGCATCTATAGCTGCTTGCCAAGATGACACGGAKCCAGAGGAATGTTTGAATATCATCCAGAAATTGTCGTTCTCAAATATACATCCACAGAGACAACTCAAGAGAATACACACCTGGTTTTCACTTAACCAATTGCAGAAGAGATACCATTGGAAGAGTCCAGGAACACTGGAACCTCTTAGACAAGGCAATGCTTTTCCTAAAATACCTGGGGTTTGAGGTGCAACAGGCTATATTTTTTGTTTTGTTCTGAAAGGCTCTGCTCTAAAAAAGAGGACAGTACAAAACGACTTCAGTGTCAGCATTTTGATGAACAGGCATACTACTCTTCTTTTTTTTCCCCTTTCCACTTGATTGCTTTCGGTTTTATCTTACATAAGTAACAGCCAAATTTGAAAAATGAGTTCTGTAATGAATATATTCCCTGTAACCAGCGGGTCCTTATCTTAGTAGATGCTGAAYGTTTCTGATCCATTTGTCAATTGTGCAGGTTTGTGTCCTCCATGCTGACTGACTTTAAAAAGAGGTGGATGGGGAATAAAGCAATTTGTACTAAGAAAAGTATTGCTACCCTGATCCATGAGAAAGTTCTAATTCCTAGGGTCTAGGTAGTAAAAGATATTTGATGTTTGGTCTAAATTTTGCCTTTTTTAATGTTGTCATTATTTCTAGTTGTTGTGTTCTCACTGTCCAACTTGTTGTTTTTCTTCTAGCCATTAATTCCTAGCAGATGCTCTTAACCAGYTGACACATGCCCCTCGGTTGTTGCTTGGTTCAGCTGTACACGCGGCAGTTACTCCTTTCATTTTCACCCCAGCACAACCGTCCCCACAGATTCTTAACATTTTTTTTTTTTTTTTCCCAAGGCTTCTGGTCTGTCTACATTTCTGCAGAGCTGACTGAAGCATCCTGAGAGTGGCAACTTGGTTTTAAAAATATGGTTAAAATAAATAAAACCATACGCTTTCCTAAAGTAAACTATTATTTGCAGTGTGGTGGCTTGCAGCCCCTCAATGTTCTAGTTTGCCGCTCACCAAAAAGAGAGGCTGTGCTCCGAGGAGCTTATTGCTTCTGCGAGGAATATTTTGAAAAATAAAATCAGACAGACAAACAAAACCAGCAAATTATCCTACAGACCAACATAACGACTCCTAAAATTAGGTGGGTACCTGGCAGCATTCAACGGATGCAGTGCTTGCCCCTCTGCTTTCCTGGTTTTCACACTCCCACTGCAGTCCTTACTGACCGTCTTTTCTRCGAGCTTGCTGTGTAACCATGAGCGTAGTTGGGCTCTGTGCCGCAGCGGGGCTGAGCTGCCCTCTCGTGTGGCTCTGCCTCGCTTTGGGAGCTGCCCTTTGCTCCCAGGCTCACRGCAGCTCCTTGTTGCAAGCAGTGGAGAGTCTGGAGGCACCGCGTGSCGGGCAGCCCGCAGGCTGTCTGCAGCCCGAGGCAGCAGGCAGCGCTCTGGAGCGAGCTGTGGTCTCCTGCTTGGGAAAGGGGGAACGTGGAAACTCCAGGGAAGACACAACCAAAGAATGAGCAGCATCCAACTTGTCCCCTGTTGTCCCCGAGAGCAGGGATGGCTGCTCCTCTCTCTGATGGGAAGGGGAAAGGTGGTTGCTGTTTTGGGAAGGGCCACCTCTTTGAGGCCAGTGATAGCTGCCTGCCTAAGGGGCTTCAKACCCTCTGCTGGCATCGTCCTGGTGCCCTGGCCCTGTGTCCGAGGGCCAGGAAGGCGGTGGGGAGGCAGTTTCTCCACCAACCCAGGAGGTGTTTCGGACCGTAACGGAGGACTGCAGAGAATGCCTGTGTCCACGAAGTCTCTTTAAAGAAAAAATTGATAAATATCCAATGCAATGGAAAAGGCTAGTAGGAGTGAGACTTTTTCAGGAATGAATGCTTTGTCTGTCACTGAAATCACTTATATGTGCATGGGTAAAGATCACAGCTGCTCAAAGCCTAACTGTGATCAGCAGGGCCGCTGCAGAAAGAGGGCCTTGGGTGATGTTGTGGAGCAGTTAGTCAGTTTTTGTTCACCAAATGTACCTGGAGGAAGGGTCTTTGATGCTGCACACACAGGAGCCGTGCAGTCTGCACGTACAGCACACTCCATCCGAGAGTTTAAAGGTTGCTGTTGTGCAGCTCGTGTTGCTGGTAATTGCTTCCTCTGATGGGAACGGTGAGATGGGCATTCTCACCGTGTAACGCTGCTGCTTCAGCACTAAGTTGAGAAAGGCACAGGAGAGTACTGAGAAGCAAAGCAGCAATTTTCTCTGGCATTTTGCTGTCGCCCTTCATTGCGTGTCTGGGAGAGGTAAATAAGGCATGATGCATTTATATTGAAAACAGTCTAGGTGAAATTGGAGTCTTTCAACTGCAAATGTTGAAGGTAGAAATGATTCTTTAAAGTTTTGGTCCCTTGCAAATGCAGGATTCTGTCTGCTTTCAGTTCTAAAGCTGCTTCARCCTTCAGCTTCATTTGGTTCCGTTTGTTCAGCCTTCAGCAATGTGGCTCCCAGATGYATTTTCCGGTATTTCATTTATAACTGTAAGGAATCTACAGCATCCAGTCACCCTTGTGTCTNTTTTTTTTTTTTTTTCCTGGCATTGAAGTTCTTTGAACARGACATTCCTATTAACATCAACAGTCAGAAATGAAATAAAACTAAAAAAAAAAAATCTGTCAGGTTTTCATTCTCAGCAGAGAGTTTTTTAAGGTAGAACTTCAACAAGTGCTCTTGCAAAAACGTTTGCTCGTGAGGGTTTGGGTTTTGTTTGCCAGCATGCCAGAACAGTTCTCAGCTGACAAGTTACTTTCATATGCAGTGAGTCTKCTGAGATTTCAGCTCTGTGAGTGCAACAGTGCTGCAGCTATAGTTTTGGCATACAAGTTATTTATTTTGTTAGATCAGTCTGTATAGCTGAGAAATAAAAAGAGCTGGAGAGACTTGTATGCCTGAAAGCTTGTCTGCTGTATGGACTTGAAAGACATGAKCTCTTTGATAAATCTTGCCTTCTCTTTTAAGTATGCAGTTGGTTAAATCTCTTCAACTAGAGTTGGATAAATGGGTTCTAARGACACTGGGCACACAAGGCAGTCTTTGCTAAGTTATGGAAAGGTGCTTTCTTAAGAGAAATGATTTCTTCTCTATGTTTATCTGACAGACACACAAAAATGCTTTTTGCCACATGTATTTCTAGGCCATTTTTAAAGCCYGCTGATTTGTTTTCATACATTTGCATGGGCATACCAAAAAAATGCAGGCAATCTTTTTGTCTAAGTCATTTTGAAAAGGTGTCACTATGTCTGGCTTCAAAGTGTCTGGTAAATCTGGATCAGAAGAGGAATGAATTGGAAATATTAGATCATACATCTCATACAGCAATGGGCAAAATCAAAAAGGGAGTTTGATGAGAAGTTTGGAAAAATAAAGCTCAAAGCTCAATCAGGACTGTTGGAACTTTTTTCTATCTTTTTTTTTTCAGTTGGTTTTGTTTTCACACGATCTTCCTATACCTCCTGCCACTATGAGAAAATAACTTCAGCACACTTTGGTTTTGCAGGCTGCGTTTTCAGACTCAATAACAGGCTCCTAAAAGAGATTTATGAATTTTGGTGCAAGCAGCTGGTCTGATCTTCCTTGCACATAGTTTTAGTTCTACAATCTAAAAATTCATATTAACTCCGAAGCGTAGGGTATAATATCTCTTCCAAAAGTTTTTTATGAGTGATGATATCCCATTATATGAATCTTCTTAACGCCTCAGCTCCCCAGTTCTTCTGGCAATGTGTTCCTTATTTTAATCCTATGCTTTAGGGAAAAGCACTGTCTTTAATTTCTTTGGATATTTAGYTATATTTTATCTCACTGACACCAGAGTCAAAGGCAGAGTGAAGAGGTGCTGTTAGCTAGGTTTTTTTTAGAATATGCAATATTTTATACACTTTTGTGGAATCCCAGACTACCTGTCACCTTTCCAATGTTTGCGGTTAGCAATTCCCGGCTTTATAAACTTGCTTGACATGAGAAGCTCTACTTGGCTGGTCCTGGCTCTACCCTGCAATGCCCCAGTTGATTCTCTGTTCCTCCCCTTCCTCATGAAGCTTAATATTTACTTTGCTTTTGGCTCCCATTGAATATGGAAGCTTTCTCCAAGTTCTCTTACAGTGTMTTGCAGCCTGTCTCCTTGAAAGGAAATGGTTGCTGTCAGGAGCCTCTCAGGTGTAAAACTAGCTTATATTTTCCCATTTGGAAAGGTGCTTTTTGAGTTTTRCATTTATTTTTACCAGTGTGTTGCTGGCATGCCTGACCTCATGCTGTGCTCTGGTTTGGACCAAGCCCTAAACAACCATAACATCTGTTAGCATTCACTACTTTCTCCCACCCCACCTTCTTTTTATAGATRTATTTATTTAGCTGTGTTCAAGGCTCTGTAGATGATGCTGCATAGAGAATCCATCATTTAATCCTGCCCTCCATATAGAAGCTCATTTCTGATCTAGTGGCAATCCTTTGCTTTTCCCCTTGGAGCACTTTAGAATAKCTCCTTGAAAAGACCTTGCACGTTGTGTCTCTAATGCGTGTCAAGGCAGGACCACAGCAAGCTTCAGGAAAACAACATTTTGGGACCACYGATATGATCATATGAACTGTGATCTTCAAAAGGGCTGGCAATTCAGCAGATGCCGTTCCAGATTTTCCCAGCAGTCAGCTAAAAAACATGTATAAAAGCTGTCAAAATTCAGTTTAAGTAACAATATGGCATACAGTATTTCATTTCTCAAGGAAATAATGAGTTGCAAATACTAAAGTCTTTTCAGGAACCTTTTTAACCTACKGGCAGGTTCGAGTAGCCACAACCTGGCATCCCTCTTTTAGAGATGCCTTTTTCTCTGCTGCTCTGTCTTGACTGCCAGCAGAGGCAAGCTGCACACTCAGATGCCTCTCTTCTCCCCTATTATTTCTGATACAAATMTTTGTAAAATTTTAAGCAATATTTTAATTGAGAAGTACCACGATGGACTCTCGTGAGGTTTCTAATTCTGTAGCCTCAGATCAGTATCGTACCAGAGGGCTAACGTAACCCATTTGACTCAATTGCCCTTGTGGGAACATTGTGACCATTCTGAATCTATTTCCATTATTTATAATATGTGTTGCTGTTGTTTTGTGTCTCTGTGGAAAGGCTGAGCTTTCTATGGTGAGGAGAGGAAGAGAGAGGGGGGTTTTGGGTTTTTTTTTTGATCAGCTCCTAGTTAAGCTTTCAAGCACTGTTAAAATCTAATGTATTCTCCAAGGCCTTGCTCAGTGTATTCTGGTCTCTAATCATCTGTGCTACAGTTTTCACAGAAGCGTTAAAACCATTTTACCATCACTTGGCTGGCAAGATTATTCAGAGAGTCTTTTAAAGAATGAAACTTTTCATAAACTAAAAATCCAAGGCATTTGTGAGGCTTTTACAAAAACTTGGCATTTAAATGACTGTGTTAAGTCCAAGAGTAATTTTCAGATCTGCAGTATATAAAATCGGTCCTCTTGTTCCTTGTAAATATCAGCACTGAAATAGTACTTGAAAAGTCAACTGTCTGTAAYATAATTAGTGAAGGGAATTGTTTGATACTAGGTTTGCAGAAGAAAAGGTTTGCTGAGGAGAGGTCTCCATGCTTATGTTTTCCTTCTAAGATCGCATATAAAATTGAAAATTTTTATCTCTTACCAATAATTCGTGCATATATGAATATTTTTGTTTTAATAAAGATATCTACACTAGAACAAAAATTATCTTAATTCAGGGCAGATGTGAATATGTATAGAACAAGGCATGAAATTTTACTTGATTATTATACCAGAATTTTCAATTTCAAATGCAGAAGAGAGAAGAGGAGGACAGCAAGGTACAAAATTTTCCGGAGTGAAATGAGGCCAAATAGACATTTCTCAGACTATTTTTTCTCCTGGTAAATGTTCAGACTTTAAGGGAAAAAAAAATGTAAATCTGTATATGCATGCATAATATACATTATAATCTGACCTCAGTTTTCAGGTTAGATTCTGATTTGGAGCTTCATATGTATTTCAACCCACTTCCTTTCCTCCTCAACTCTTCATTTTAATAYGAAAAATGGAGATTGAGCCTATTTCTGATTTTGCTTAACTGTGGCAAGTCTTGAATCATTTAACTCCGTCCAGCGAAAACAAGTATATTTGAGATCAGAATTAAAGCGTGTTTTTATTGGACACATACCTGGCATGGGAAGAATATGTGCAAACACTGCTGTCGCTCTAACTTCGGGTGGAGCAAAGAGTTTTACCTTAGTGAGCCTGCATACATATAGCAGCAAGGCCTTTGCTTTCCAAATTCCATGAATATCGCTCAATCTGTGGGACGGRGTAAAAGCCACTGGAATCTCATTCTTGCCATTTGATCAATGCCAGATAAGAGATATAAACCCATTTCCACTGAGGCTTTTGTGAGAAAGGTTTTTTCTCAAGCATAACCGTGCATCCAGTGAAGTCAATGCTAAAATTGCAGTAACACTTCACGGAGKGAGAGAAGTTACGGGATGCTTCTAAGTTAACTCTGCTGTCTGAATTTGACAAGCGTGAGGAGTTTGACAATTTAATGGCTTTAGGATTTCATTGTGAGATTGTTGCTAAATCTTACACTGTATTCACATGTCCTGGCAATAAATCATTACATAAATATCAAACACCTGACGTGCACATGTGGTTTCTTTTCTCCTGACACTCCCAGGTGTAGGGGACACGCTTGTGATTATATTTGGTGATTTAATGGTGGCAAAACAGGAGCTCAGTGAATCTACTCTTGCATAAGAATCTGTGGCAGAACTAAGAGTTGAATCCAGTTCCCTGCATCCTACCTTGGGGYTTACATCACAAGAACCACATGCTTCTCTGCAGGTGTTTTCAATGTGCTTTCTGTCTCTAGTGGGATTAGTCTGAGAATTTGAATACTGTAGTTATCTAAGATAAGATCAGTGAAAAAGATTGGTTTTTTGCCTTCATCTTGTTTGGTGGAGGTAKTTCAACAATTCTGAGACTGTCATACCAATGTCAATGTATGGCTCGACATGCTTCAGTTTAGAGGTCTGTATGACTGTATACCTGACAACCATCAGAGATATTAAGAGACTCTTCATAGTTTTTCTTTGATAGTCCTATGTGGATTAGGAGTGCGAGAGAACCCACCACAAGTATGTGATGGTAACGAATGAAACAGCTTCTTTTTTTGTCAGTGTTCAGAAATTTCAGAAGAGTAGTAGTAGCATATTAGCCTGTGGTGTAGCATCATGCTAGTAATGGAGAAAAAGGTAAGCTCTCACTGCTAAGAAAAGTATATTGGAATATTCGTCATTCTTACAAAATAGACCTGTGCATTTCGTGCTAGTAGTATCAGCYACAGAAAGGTGAAGGTTGACAGGTGCTTTCTCCATTCGCATTCTTCTATAGCTCTCTGCTATAGCTGTTTCTCCCTTAAAATAGGATTTTGAATTGTCAGCTGTAAACATGTCCTGCACATATCAAGAYACCATGTGTGCAACATTTCATAGCACAAGCACAGCTTAACATACCATGTGAAGATCTCATGAGGCTGCACTGGCAGGTTTACCTCATTTTCACATCCTCAYTTCACCTGCTACTAAAGATTTTTTTCAACAATTTGAAATAGCAGATTCCATATATGAAATATATATCCCCAAATCTTCAGACTCTTATTAGCCATGTACCTCTGTCTGTCTGTAGCATTTGCAGGTTTTCACTGGGGCATGAAATACCTGTCGGCTGAAGTGGGTGATAGCTAGAATGAATACAGCTTGCTGATGGGGCAGAGCTTCGCACACGCMCATGCAAAGGCAGATACATTTCCAGTTACTGCGTGTCTGCCCATCTGAAGGGCTCCTGTGCTAGGTTTTGGTATTTATCTAAAATAATGGCTACGTGATCTTCTGCAAGGAGATGTGAGCCTGCTCTGTCCTTACTCTGAGCTGACTGGAAGCCATATAGCAAACTAGTATGGCATTAGGCCTAAACTAATACACCCTGCTTCTCAGCTGAACTTTATTAGCTTGGGCACGATGCCCTGCTAACCACAGCTATAGGCTGCTTGTCAGCTCTGAGGACAGGCAGAACAAGCTCATGTCTCTTTAYAGGTTAGAGCTGTAGGGTTTCACTGCTTATGAATGCCAATAGCTTTATAAATTTGGATGCTTCATTTTTCTATCCTCAAAACAAGGAACAGGGAGGGTTGCCCATCCTTTTGTCTATCTTTCTATCTGCCCAGTGCCTCAATGTCAGCACGCTGTATGCTGCTGCAGAGGAAATATTCCCATGGGAAATCAGAGGGTGCTGCGACTACACTGCCCCCAACTTTGCTACAGGACTGGAGCTATGTCCCTGAACGAGAAGAGATTTCCTTTGATCAAACACATGTTTTTAGCAAGGTGAGCACCACTTTGCTTGGCTTGTATATTGCTCACAGTTGTTCTGACAGCCAGATTAGGATGCTAGAATAGGATGACATCTTGAAGATCATATTTTCTGCCTATTAAGATGATATAAGGATTTTGTAATGGCAGTTGCTGGAATTCCTAACACCTGCTTTTTATAACCCCAGGAGAGAAAGATGAATGTGTTGTATCATTTTGGAGAGAGAGAGAGAGAAGGGCCCACACATCACTAGCTGAAAAGCTTATGCCAAGAGATGGGAGAACATCTGCTTCATCTATAAAGCAATGAAAATGTGTCTTSTAGCAGTGCAAATTTATAATTCCCAGGAAAAAAACAAACCAAAAACTTACAAAAATTTCCCAGAAAAAGCAGAAGAGTGGAAATATTATTTTGTATTTGGATTGTGACAGACAAAAACTGATGAAAAAAAAAGTATTAAGATTCATTTTTTTGATCTGGAGAAAGTTTTATGAATGCTTTTTTTCTACACAGTGGTCTGTACATTGTTTTTACATATATGTGGATGGGCAAAGGGGATAGGGAAGGTTCTCTTCATTTCTCATTCTTTTTTTTGTTATTGTTGTAAAGGGCCACAAAGGCAGGCCATCCATCTCTTCATTCTTGAAGGACTTTGCTGAATATCTCCTATCTGACRAAGTCACATAAGCCTCCGTTCCATCAAACTTGCCTTCACAGCAATGGAAGGTAAAGCTACAAACAAAGAATTTGTAATTTCAAATGAATTAAAGCAGTAAACAAGCAGTTAGATGATGAGGAACTGGAGTCAACTATCTTTCCTTCTGATCTGGTCATATGTTGATGAGAGCACGTTTTAGAAACCAGCCAGAAGATGGAAGCAGCAATGTGCATGAGATTAGCTCAAAACTACATTCACAGGTCTCTGTTCAGAGCTGATCCCTCCTTTTGCAACAATTTTTATTTTACCTTTCGTAGTTTGGTCATGGTTCCTAGACAAACGTGAAAGCTGATTTTAGATAAAGAGAACAGAAGTCTAAGATTAGCTTAGAAATCCATGAATTGAAGATGAATACTCATTAAAGTGTGGGGTTAGCRATCTTCTTCCCTGCGTTCAGTACTGAAACAATAGCAGAGCTGGGGTAATAGACCTCAACTTCCTCATGTAAGCCCTACAATCCTGTGATGTTTCTCTTRTAGGGCAAGTGAAGTTCATTAAAAGAAAATTAAAAGAAAAAGGAGTTCCATYTTGGTGAAAAATTACCACATGCAAAAGTTTGATTTTCTTCTCCAATGGAYAGAAACAGAATCAAAACAGTTCCTGAAGGAAAACCATGAATTATACAGGAATCTTGAAAACTCCCAGTCAGTTTAAATTGGGAYTGAACCTGGGATTTCTTCCCTCTATGGTGGGCCCTAGTAACTCATTTGATTTGAATAGCAGGGGGTGGTCTTGCTCCATCCACAAGAACGATAATTTCTGACTTTTGCTTCTGTCTGTGAATGTTCTCCTTTATATGGGAGCTTTTATTTTATTTTTTATTAAGATATATTTGACCTCTCTCAAGTCACTGTTTCGGACAGTTTAAATTAATAAAGAACCAAATGCATGCCAAACATGCTCAATAGCTTCTTTGTTCTGAAAATAACTGTAAAATGTCTAATAATCGACCAAACCTGTATTAGGCGCTGTTACAGGGTCAGGGTAATGGACACATGTACATGAACTCGGGAGATGTTTTTTCCATCTACCTTTCCCTTTGATCACAGGTGTGTTCTGTCATTCCACTTGAGTAACCAAACCGATTACCTTCTAAAATGAAAAATGGCTTGAAAGTTGATATAAAAGACCTTGTGTTCAGGCCAAAATGAGGGGAGAAGGGAGAGAAGTAGTTATAAATTACACTGATTTTTCTATTGTGACAGTSGCGGCACAATTTCTTACAAGCAGATAATCTTTCCTCCTTATTCAGCTGKCCAATGAGGTGCCCGTTTTGGCCAGAAGCAGGAAAATACTACAAAGAATGTGTCAGACTATAGTTTGCCAAATTAAACAGCAGGAAAATGAACATATCTGCTATCTTGATGCCTACAGTATGCAGACAGCTGTGTCACCTCTGGAGGCAAAGAACATAGATTTATGGGTATTCCTGAGTTTTCCTTCAAGGAAAACAGAARCATTTCAAGATTATGCAGCTTTGCGCTGCTGCTGATTTCAGGGAATAGCAGTCAGCTAGATATTGTGTGGGTCTGCTTCCCTTTGCTGGGTGAGCAGAAGATATTGCTGTAAGGCATAGGAGAGCTATACTCTGTAGCTCTGCTGTCTTGTGCATTGGAATAGTTTTTTAAATTTTTTATTTATAGATGTAAGATTCTGAAGAAAATCCTAAACTCCAGTCATGAATTTGATAGATAATCTCTATACAGCCATACATAGCAGTTGTGACAGTTGTTCGTCATAGAAGTGAGCTGTAAAAGTGATGAGTTGTGTAAAAGYTGGCTGACTGGCCTTAAGGAGATGTGACATCCTGAAATATTTACTATGGAGAGTTATAGCTGACTGTAGGACTGTGTTTTATGTATACACAGAAATAAAAATGACAGTAATCAAACAGACAGGAAGAGRGAGCTGAGAGAGACCTGACTGAACAATCGGACGTGAGATCTGATATCTCTGGTCTTTTTTACTGGACTAGTTATGGCTAGTCTGCATTTTTTGAGTTTTAAAAATCGTCTCGAGCTTATGCTCGCTGCAGTGGCTTTTTAAATTGAGACTGTAAGCTGTGACTTGTCCTAAAATCAGTTAGCMTTGCTGGAAGTCTAAGGGAAACTTCTTGAAACCCAAGTATGGCCTGGTTGAGAGGGTGGGAAAATGAACTTTGAGGGCATTTCTAGATGCTATTGTTAATGCTCTTCAATGTGAATTTTGTGAGGTAGAAAGATTTTTAAATTAAAATATGAGATAATAGAGAAATTAAAGCAGTCCCAATAATGAATATGAAAAGATGTCAAAACGYTTTCTCATTTAGCTAAATTTTTGGGTTCATATGGGTGCCTCATTTATTATATGCACTGTAATTCTCAAGGCAAACATTGAGGATCAGCGTGGTTTACTTGGTTACAAACTTTCAAGCTCTCCCACCCTATATACAGTACAGGCTTTGCGTATTCAGAGAAACCAGCTAGCTTCAATTCACTGTTTGCAGAAAGCAATGGTAAATCACCTTTTCAGCAAAGCTAGCATATAAATCAATGAACAGTATATTCCTTTGAGACTCTCAAACCTGCACAGAAAAAAACACTCTAAAAACTAGATTAACAGGGATACTGATTTATGGTTGAATCAAACAGGCAAATTCAATTTTCAGAGATTTGAAATACCAGATTTATGCAGCTTATCTAGGCGACAATCTTAAGGCTTTCCACTAGCGCTGTTTACTCATTTCTTGTAGGTATGCAGGAGCTGAAAGCATGCATTAGAGAACACAGGCTGTATATACTACTCATGGATCACAGCTACTGCTGTGCTGTGTAGCTAAAAGAGCTACTGGGTATTGTAGGGCTATGCATGGATGCGTTTTTTCCTTCCTTTCATCTTTTGCCACGTGGTTTGCATCCCTATTATCTACCGTAGCCTGTCCTTGAACATGAGCCTGGGACTCTCACAAAGCAGCAAGTTAGCATAATGTTCAGGTGAACTGTAGAAACAATTTCACTGAAATCTGTAAACTTTATTTGATCTTGTAGATATGGCTCAAACTACGATATATATTGTTATTGCCATGTTACCTGCGTATCTGATTGCTATGACTGGCTGTTTCTTCTTCTTCTGCTTCCTATTTATTGATTGGTGGAGCACTAATCGCGAGCTAATTACACTGAGGATAAGAGCTGAGCAAACAGTAGAGAGGAAAATGAAAAAATACTGTATGAACATGCTTCCTAAATTAAAATTACCTATATGTCATGAGCTCTCTGTAGGCGAAGACGTGGAAGTGGTTGCAGAGCTACAGCTGGGAGAAAGAGCCTTTCACAGCAGTAACACGGGATGAACATGGGAGAGTAGCTACCAGACCAGGGGGGAGTGGGAGCTGGGGAGGGTGGCATGTATCTCTGCCCACCAACAGAAATCATGGAGACAATGTCACCCTAGAATTTTAGGCTGGGGATGTGCAGAGAGGCAGCTGCCTGTTACCAMCAGGTAACATTTTTTTTTCAAGATGGAAATATGAAGAGCTAATGCTTATAATAATTTGCAGAATAGGGGTGAGGATGTACAGTTGAAAGTGTCACTCTTAAAAAAGAAGAAAGAAAAGAAAAGGAAAATCTGAAAGACAAAAGCAGAAAGCTGTTCGTTATCCAGGAAGTTACTGATAATCAGTCTAACGACTGCAGCACAGAAATGATATAGCGGCCTGACTTTGACTTTGTGCTTGATGCCAATAACTCAGCTCTTTGAATTAGGCATTAAATGAACCAATATCTTAAGGAATTAATAGAAACAATGTATCTCCAAAACACTGGATACCATATGCCAAGATTGCAAAGATAAAGTTCACCATAAATTCAGCAGAAGCAGACTATAKCATATTAAATATGAGCAAGTTGTTATTAACTTTTAATTTAAAAGCTTTTTTGCTTCCCTTTTAGAGTAAGCAAATCAAAAGACTGCAAAATCTCTGAGAGCAGAAGAAAAATGACTCTTCTCTCTGCATGTTGGTTGCCAAACTTGGAGGTATTTTGTCTTTAATTTATAGATAGGGTAATTAATTTGTCAAATAGACATCYGATTTGGGACTTAACTATGTTAATATTTGCTTAGGTAGACCTGGCCTTCAGAGCCAGTTACCCTCACTAGAGCCACAGCCTCCAACTCCCAGAGGCTGCCTTTTGATGTAGTCTCCATTTATTGCATGTTTATTCCTTTCTTGGTCTTTAGAAACCTAAAAAAATCTCATCTTGCTATTTTATCATAATTTCTCACTATACCAATTTCTTATTTTTAGCTGCCAGTGCTACATGGGAAGGAAAAGAAAGCMTTCTGAACCTGCTTGTTAATAAACATGAAGCCTATTGCCTTCTTATAAGAAGAGTGGAAGCTGGTAAGTCTGTGGTTTTGGACTGTACTCAGACGACATATTTTGTTATTTCATTGCAAGACGTACAATATGTCTCTTTTCAACAAAGCCAGTGCCTGTCTCCAGAGTTTGCCAGTAGAAAGGAATATACCCCACATCAAAGGGAAGCACTTGTGGTTAGTAGCACGAACTGCCTACAGGCATTTTGAACTTAAATGTTATCTAACTTAGAGTTACCTAAGTCTACCTAGGATGTCCACGAGGTAGTCTGAATAAGGTCTTTGCTATCACTTTTCAGTTTTATGAGAGTGACTTCTGTCTTCTTTCACTGAGATTCTTCTCTTGATGCTGGATTCAGGATATAATCCCATATGACTTCTTTGTGAAAATTTGCTTTATTAAAATGTCTCCCTGACTTCAGCTGAACTGTGCAATAAATTCAGGGCTGCATGACTTGAGCAAAAACCTTGTAAGAGTTGGCCCTTTACCTCTGTTTACATTCATTTGACTGAAACCTTATTTTTTTTTTGTTTCTGTTTTCTTGTTCAGATAAAAAGTCCCTTTGTTGTGAAGCAGCACAACTGGACAGCTGGTAGCTCTGCACAGCTGCTTTAACCCACTTTGCATGATGGTTCAAACCATCGTGTTTGGTGCCGAGCCCCATTTCTTGCAGGGCCACGGTCATGTGGCACTGGTCTGTTCTGTCCSAAGGCAGATGAGAGGAAAGTGAATGAAAAAAGTTGTCGCTAGGCAGGRGTGAAAAATTAGATATCACTTCTCAGGAGTGGGCTAAGCCTTCAGACCTGATAAATAGCTTGTGGAAAAAAAAGAACCATTTCAAAGATCTCTTTCCTCCAATCCTGCCTGACCATCACCAGGCATGCTTTATTAAAATCACTCCTCCCCATTGTMCGATTAATCTTTACAGTTGTTTTCCTGTCTAGCTTTTCTTCCTCCACCATCTCCTCTCTTTTTCTTGCCAACTTGACAATCCCCACGCCTTCTTCAGATCTTGCAGAGCGATGGGTTATCTTTGTTGTGAAGCCAAAATCTGTATGTCTTGCTGCCACTTTGATTTCTTGGCTTGGAATGCTGGACAGAGTCAGGGGGGATGCAACGTATATGCAGCATTTATTTTGAAACATTTAACAATGATTTAAAATAGACATCCTTGATATAAGCCAGACATACGCTGGGAAATATGTGAGTACAGAGGATATTAATAAAGTAGCTGTAGAGTTTTGCTTTTTGTGATCTAAAGCAAGTAGTCGCACCTAGCACCTACCAAGCCTCTGAAMCAGCACTCTTCTGTGGCCTCATTCTTACACATGTAAATACATCTTTTTCTGTGCAAAATTCCTCTGTTATGCATGTTGTTGGGTGAGCTGCTTGCGATACAATCGTCATACCTGAACAAGCACCCAAATTGTTTGCGTGCACAAGTCATGGTCACTGTCCGTTCAGTGTGGCGTGGAAGAAATAAATACAGTTAGGCAAACTTGTRCTTTGCAAAATCTTGAGTTGGCAGTTGTCTAGCAGCGTGGGGAAGGTCACTGAATAGCTTGTAAGAGCCTTTGAAAAATCTGGGCCAASCTTGGATGCTGGCAAGTGTGCCTAGATTATTTACGGTGCTCAGTGTTTAACTTTGTCTGATAGAAAGAGGAAGGAAGCAGTCTGAATGAATGTGACACTCCCTTATTACTGAAACTTGGAAATGAATTTATGGCTCACTGTAAAATCTTTCATACTCACTGCTATTAAGTGCCAAGATCTTCAAAGGACAGTCTGGGAAGGTCATATTGTTTTTAAAGAGCTTTAATTATACCTYGTGCAGTTAAATTCCTAGCAGGATTTCCAAGAAGCTTAGGTGCCTAATTTCCCCTGGAGTGCACTGGGGAAGCAGAGATTTGGACTAGTTTTAGAAGTGTTTCTTCTTTGATTATTTTATTCTGCAGCATCAGTAAGTAAGCTTTAATATGTGCAAAGAATCCTCTTTGCTGTCATATGTCATAGGAGTCAGGAAAAGCAGCAAATGGGAATAAAAGAAAAAAAAAAGAAAAAAGGGACCCTTATGGAATTGTTTTCCTTGTTTATCAGAGGAATAACTCGGGCTGTAATTTAATTAAAATTGCTTGTGATTCTGCAGGACATAGCAGCTGAGTTGGGCCTGCACTTCCCCTGGTCCCACTTCTATTTGCGTGTGGCAGGCAGACAGACGGACAGACATGCACCTCTGCAGAGCTGGATCTGTGGCTGCTGCGCTTATTCTCCTGCCCTTTGCAGCCACGACCCCGAGCAGGAGCTGCAGGAGCTGCTGGCCGCAGGAGGCCCAGCAGGAAGCCTAGCGAGCTCTCTGAGCGCTCCATCGCGGAGAATCCGTACCTAACACACCAGCTAGGACAGGACAGGCGGGTGCCACGCAAATCACTGCAGCAGCTGCCCCTCAGCTTCCAGTTTCAAAGCTTCCAGCTCTCCCAGAAAGGCAGTGCTATTTCACTTCCAAATCCGACAAACGCTACAATTCCCTCGGAGCTTTGGAGGTCAGGTTTTCATCCGGRCGCCTTAACGGATCAGGCTGCCTCCCCCACCCTTCTCCTCCGCTCTTTTCTTCTGGAGACTGTAGAAGGCTATAAAATGCTTTGATAATTAAGCAGGGAAAATTTCCACAACCCATAAAACATGAAAGGTAATGCTAAGCCCAATTTAGCTTTCAAATGCCTTTCAAATAACTTGTATTTAACACATGGTAAAGGTGCTTGGTTGGTGTTCTTGAACAAACAAATCACTGAGCTTAGTTTTTAGCGTTTTGTGTCCAGACTGATTGTAGCCACTCTAAAGGCATTCCTCGGTTCAGGTTTCCATCGTAAATTGGAATGGGAGTGGGAGCTAGCAGAGGTAAAATAAGGAACTGACCTGAAACTCTGCCCAAACCACGGACTGGACATAAATTGTTCTTTTGAAATTTGACATTGTTTTTGCTGGTTTGTTTAATGATTCTCAGCCAAGATGGGGAGAAGCTTGGTAGAGGAGGCACTTGCAAGAGACTTGGAGAGAAATTTCTAAGTCTGAAGAAATTTAAAGAAAATTTCTAATTCATGCATTTAGATGACAGGAAGGTTTTGATAGAAAAAATACTGTGTCAGATCGTCAGATTAGTTTGCTCAGAAATCATACAAAACCATTTAAAGAAAAGGTCAGTGATATTGCTGGATTCTTCTTCGAAACCTTGAACACAGGACAAGTTAATAGAAATCAAGCACAGACTCCTTCAAACTTAAGCCACCAGGTTTCACATACCTCTGCTGTGGATGGAAATGGCCATCGTGGAATACCATTTTATGGCTATCTCATAGCTTAACTGCAGGTTGCTCTCAATTTCTTGGCTTGGCCCCTTGCTTTTTATGGACAAGATAACAAGCTGCACTTGCTGCTGGCTCGTGATGGCATGTGGTTGAGTATCCATGCACTGAGGAGCAGCCAGTGGCTGCTCTTCTTTCTAGGCCAACGTAACAAGGCACCAGGCATTGCTGGTTAAACTCCAGGAGATAGTTTTATCTCTGGGCTTCCTTTCTCTCCTTCYAGAGCAGTCAGAAAGGCCAGCATGACCAAGACAACCTTTTTATAGCCCCAGACTCCATCTTTGTGCCTGGGAGAAAATTTGCTTTACAGTAGGGTTATCATTGCCAGGTTGGGATACTACAGGAAGAGGAGAATTGCTAGTATAAATACAATTTGCTGCAGTAGTCCCACAGAAGTTRGTGGGTGATGGAAATCCAAGTACAAAGCTGTAGGTTTTGAATCTTCTCTGTATCTTTCAGGTGTGGGAAACTGGGAGGTGAGGTGATGTGGGGTGTTGAAGTGGGATTGCCAGCCCCCTTATCATAACTTGTTCCTGGGCTGTCTAGATAGACATTTGCAAAGCCAGATTTCCCTGTTCCGGAGCTGGCAACAGGCATTCTCAGGGGAGGCTGATATTGTTTGCTAGGTAGAGTTTCACTTCCTCTGATTTAGTCTTTCTGATTAATCTGTCTGCTATAATCATTGATACTGTGACATCCCTGCCCTGATAATTCAGAGGGAAAATGCAATTGCCTTTCCTGTTAAAGATCATTTTGTTATTTTAGGAAAGATTATAGCACTGTCAAGATTAGCTCTTGCAAGCTTTGTGAGTTAGTATTGTACAAATTCCAAAAAATGTTCACTTAATGGAAAGTCTAGTTATCCCAGCTTATAGTGTCCAAGTGTCCAATGAGTGTCCAAGATTGATTTGAGAGCTGGACATTCATTTCCTGAAGCCCTTCTAAAATTCCTATTCTAAGTAACAGTACGATGATATTTCTTTGAAATCAGCCAAAACAGTCTTTGGCATGCACAAAATATTAGTATGATGCTTGTACAATTCTCCTTCTCTCACTTTTTTTGGGGGGAGGGGGGAAATGGGGGTAAGCCTCATCATTCTACAATGAAATAGCAACTGCTAACACCTTTCACAATGAATTTCTATTGACGTGGAGCTCTGGGAARGTTTCACACTGGGGAATGTGTGTGAGGAGTGTGAGGATGAGTTGAGACGCGCCACGTTTTCTTTCTTATTTGAGTGAAAGATTAACGGAAGAAAAGACTGTGCTGCAGAAGCATGTTGAGCAGTTGCAGCGCAAAGGAAACTAAAGCCCAAAACAGCCAGCAAAGCCAGCTAGCCACACGGSGTGTTGCTTTGTACGTTTCTGCTCATGCACAGCCATTTGACTATGAGATTTTTTAGACTGTTAAATGACTGTGGGGGAAAAATGCATTGCAGATGGTTTTTTTAATTAAAAAAGAGGCACTTTTTGCTGCAWTATGTTGAAGGACTGGAGGTTAAGACCTTTCACATCCTCTAATATAAGTTATTGCTCCTTCTTAAAATGAACTTCACATGCTTCCAGTGATCCTAGGTCATTTCCTCTAGACAGAAATCAGCATGGTGTCTTATTCTAAGTGCAGGTAATTAAATGTAAGACCAGGCATAGCATTCAGTGCTAGTTAACTTTAAGGAGCAAGTTGATAAAAAAAAATTAACTGAACGTATTTGTGAAGGTTTGGAAATGAATGTTGAATAAAAAGGAAATTGCATTAAAATTGCTTAAATTTTCTTTTAATTTTTGTTAATAATGCCCCATAGCTTTTTTTGTAAAAAAAGCTTAAATATTCACACACACACCTATGCTGGTTTACTTAGAGATTTCACCTTTGTATGGGAGATGACCTAAGTTGCACTGTCCCCATCCAATACAGGTCCCTTCCTGCTCTCTCTGAAGACAGTGCCAAGATTCCTCTGGATTTATATGTTGTTAAAATAAGACTGTGTTTACTTATGTAATTAGAAAGCATTGAAGTATAGCAGTGATAAATTCAACAGAAGTATTAGTCCAACAGAGGGGAGGTTGGGACTATCATCTGYGTAAGGACCTTGCCATATATTTACAGAAGACCTAACTTCAGCCTAGGGARGTTAATCATTGGTGAAAAATTATAGATTTCCCAAGAGGTTGACTCAGAATATCTAATTTAAGCCCTTGTTGTCCATCTCACCTTCTGCTGAAGTGTATTTCTATTAAGTTTTGTGGCTTAATTTCTATCCTCTCCCTTGAGCTCTATCCTTGCACAATATAGTGGGGGAACATATTAATAAATCATCCATAACTTAGGAAAGCTAGGTAAAATTGCCAGTTCATATCCTTTCTGAACTGTTATGCATTTTCATAAAATGTCAAAAATACTTTGGTTTTGATTTTTGGTTAGATATCTGCTTCATTGATACTCAGATAAAAAATATATATGGATCGTATGTCACTTTACACTTTTCAGTTGAATGTTTTCATCTGCTGAAAGTATAAACAGAAAAAGCCATTCAACAGAACCTCTGTATCACTCAGCTTTGATTAAAATCTTTGCTGCTTCCATAAAAAAAAAAAAAAAAAACCAGTATTTTTTTCCTTGCTGAAAAATCTTATAGAACTTTACAACAGTGCTTTATCCCAGGGTACTTTGAAAATGTCATTATCTCTATAACTTCAATGTAATCATGCATCCTTCTCTAACTAATTCACTAACAGAACCATAAAAGTGAAGATATTTGTTAATGCAAATGTTAAATTAGAAGAGGAATTAAAAAAAAAAGACTAAAATAGGACATTGTTAGTAAGATTCCTTGCTATACTTACAAATTAATTCTTTAAAAGAGGGAACATTAATGCCTGTGCTATAACAAACTTTTCATTTAATTAGCTCTCRTGTTAGAGATTTATCAGAGTGAAAATGCTGAGTAGTTTCTAACTGGAGCAGAAGAAATTGGCTGCTGCTGCTGCTCTGCTCTGTCCTAGGCTCTGCTCAGCTGCTTGAGAGAGATTCTGTGTTTATGGCATGCACAAGATCTGGTAATGTTGCAAGCTGCGCTGTGAGCAGAAGAAACATTAAGAAATGCTTTTTTCTCTGAGAATAAAACGTGTTTGATCTATTGGGGAAGCTGAACTCAGGCTGCGTGCGGTAATRGAGATGAATTGATGAAAGGCTGTGCCAATAAGGATAAAAAGTTACAGGTTTGAAATGGTGCTGCTGCTCATCCAAGAGCGCTCTGGAGCTGARATTGCTGCCTCGCAGAAGCAAAGGATTTTGCAACAGTGCAGAAAGAAAACAATTCACATTCAGTTCAAGAAAATTTGGGGGGTGGAGGAATAGTTTCAAGCACTTTCAAGGGCTGTTATCTGCCAGGCTCTCTCATCTTTTCTAGGAAAATGGGCTGAAATGATGAGATATGTAACCTGGGTATATAACCAGAGCACAGGTTTGGGGAGCAGGCAGCTGTGCTGTCTACCCGCTCCAGATGGAAGGAGAGCTCGGGGCGCTGCGTCCGGAGCTCCCTGCTCAGGGCCCTTTGGAACAAAGATCCTTTTATGAGAGCGTATTTTGGAGAAGGGAGAACAGCAAGAACTTTAGAGTTTGGTCCAGTGACGTGCAAGTGCTTCTGAAATGCTGTGCTTTTTATAGGGGTCCTRAGAGATTATGGGAAAGGGCAATAAAAAGTCACTAAAAGCTTAGATAGAATCTACGAAAAACAAAAGGATTCAAGCTTCTGAGGCATTTAGAAGTTAGTTTTACTTCTTCAATTGGGTTTAAAAACCTAAGGCTATTTYGGGCATTTTCAATCATTACAGTCTTCTTTATTATATAAATTTTTTTCTTATTATTTTCCATCGCAACAGTCTGACTTTGAAAGCACACATATAATACAACTGGAGATAATGGCAGCAGGTTAACACACACAGAGCAAAACCACAATGAATTAAAACTGATGAATTTCCTTTTACAAAATGTTTCTTGAGACTCACCTTGGCAAGACAGACTTTTTTTTTAATGGAAAGAAACCATTACAAATGCTACTGACAGATTAAGTAATGCATGGTTCAGGGCTGCCTCGAGCAGCTGGAAAGTTTCTTGCAAACATTCTGGTCGCTCTACAATTGCAGCAGAAAATACCTGAGTCACCAGTTAATTAAAATGCCAGCAAATCTTTCATGTCTTTTGCCATATTGGCTAAGGCAAAGCGGAGAGACTTTGGGCTGCACAGTGCAGGTACGCGCATCCTGAATCATTATTTTGCTGCAGCCAAAATCTAACCTCATTATTATCAAGTATCATTGTTGCCCAGATGACTCATCTTCCCTTCAGATTCCCACTGGAAGTAAACTTGAACACATTTGATTCTTTGTGCTACCATACATGTGAKTTTGATAAAGTCGTGTTGAGGAAATGAGTGAAGACTTGTCCCTTTTCACACGCTCTGTGCACAGCGAAGCCATTTCATACTGAAGCTTAGCCTGTTTTTTGGAATTTTCTTCATTGATACCATGTAGATTTTGTAATGCTGGAGAACTAGGGTTAGTATCCTTCATTGTGTTCACCCAGTKTAATAGCCCTGGGAATGGTCGCTGATCTTTTCCTCAAAGGAAAATTGCATGAAAAAATGTAGTGGACAGCAAATGACTAATCAGTCTAAAATAGGTARCATCTTCCCAGTCTGAAAGAACCTGTTGTGCTTTATATCCAAAAGTTAAGCATTTAGCACAAAGCTTTGGCCTAATGTAAACGGTGAATGTGCTGTTTATTTAGTTGTGCAATTTATTTACTTATTTTTAATTTCACTAGGCTCTTAGCATCGTATATCAGTTACTGTGCAATAGACACAACCACTGCTTTTTGTTAGCTCCAACCACATGCAGTTCTACTGCTTTACAGTCGTGTTTAATGGGAAGCTGTAGAAGCACCTGGCTTGCTATCTATGCCACACACATTTTTGGTATAACTCTATCCTTTTCAGTTGCAGTAATCCCAGCTGTTCAAATCTTTCTGTGAGCAARGATTCTAAAATCAAACATTTTATTAATTGAGGTTTGGGATTTATGCTTTCCTAAAGTGAGGAATCAAACTGGATCTAGTCTGAGTTTAGACCAATAAATATTGAGAGAGGAGGTATAGGCACGAGCTTTTCAATGGCTCTGTCATGAGGTATTTCAAGTAATGGTGGGCTTTTTATCTATCTCTTTTTCATCCKTAAATGATGAGTTTTGAAATCTGTAAGTCTGAGTTTGAAACATAATGGACAGTTTATGACAAGTTTGGTATGTAAAACAGAACCTCTTCTTCACTAATTTCCCTCCTTTGGGGACGGGTGAAAGGCAGCAGGATCTAAAACCTGCAAAGTGACTAAGCAGCACTTTAGAAGGCAAAAGGTTTAAACCTTGGGTTCAACTAACCCTTTCAAAAATTTGTTTTGGCTTCAGGCAGGTTAAGGAGTTAGCCACTGCCGCTTCCCATATTTTTTTTGGATTTAGAAACTTGATGTGGCATTAAATCGATCCTGGTAATGTTCCTCTAAGTAAGTCTGTACCTCAGGTGGAATGAAAGAGAAGAAGATAAGGCATGCTAGAAATGCTCAACAATTACTACAAGAGTCAGATTTTAAGTCTCAGTAGTTGTTATCCTCCAAAAGATGTGAACAAAGTTGACTTTCCAGTCTCACACTGCATCATCTCCTTATTTAGGAAAATGAACCTGACAGAAGTTTTTATAAGGGTCTCCTTAGT
This sequence comes from Eudromia elegans, assembly GCA_003342815.1. Taxonomy (NCBI): domain Eukaryota; kingdom Metazoa; phylum Chordata; class Aves; order Tinamiformes; family Tinamidae; genus Eudromia; species Eudromia elegans. The sequence continues at coordinate 441,457 of PTEX01000039.1, read as the reverse complement.
CTTCTTTTTATTTAATAGATATTGATAAAACTAACTATAAGWTCTGATGGATCATAACATAATAGAGTAAATCAGGTTGGTCTCTAGTCCTCCTTCCTGCTCCAAGGATGGTCGTCTCTGAGGTTAGTCCACACTTCTCAGTAAGCAGGGCTTGAAAACTTCCAGGGATGGAGACTGCACGTTACAGCTTGAGCGGCTTTTGCTGTTGAGCAAGCGAGATACTTTGGATTGTCCCTATAGGAGATGCTGATTTACGATCCACAAAAAATGGAAAATAGGACTGATCTGAGMAAACCTGCCTGGATTCCCAGCTGCGGAGGTGGAGGGCAGAGGGAGGGAGCTGACAACAGCTCCTGAGCCTCGGAAGGCTGAGTAATTGCAGCACTGGAGCCATTCACCAGCACAGGCCATCCTCTGGGGAGACACAGCTTGTTTAAATTGGTGGAGTGGCACRCAGGTCGCGTTGCTGTTGTTTTTATTTTATTTCCCTCCAGTCAGGCCTACGTGCTGTGTAGTGTACTTGAGAGAAAACAGCTTGGCAAGCACGTCAGGGAAACACCCTCCCCAAACGCATGGGGCAAGAAGAGCGCTGGTGAGAGTGGATGTGTTTGGGCCATGCCTGTTGCCACTGCCCAGGAGGTGCTACGGGTCTCGGCARTGAGAAGACATGGGTGAGGCACGGAGTACGTCTCAGGGACCGTGTTTTATTATTCCTTTCACTGTGTTTTCAACACARCTTTGTACTGTAGCTCTAGCAATGTTTGGGGATCATCACTCTGTCCCCAAACACAAGAAAAATGTTAAAAGTGCCTAGCTGGGGCATATAATTGGCTGGATGAAATCTTCCCCATGATTTTTTCCTTTAATCAAAGCTGGTTTTAAGTGTTGGTAATTGCTGTGAAGCCCAATCCATATGATCAAATTAGTTTTGGCTTTTGCTTAAAAATAAAAGGATGTTTTTTGAAAACCTTGAAAGCATATTCCCAGGATCTATCCCTGCCTTATTCAGGACTAAAGATCTAAYGCTCTAAGATTCAAATGCTAGCATGAATGTCTTGTCTCTTCCAGTAATTCATGTTTTGCGCTTTATTTTTTCTTTTATTTATTTTTATTTTTTTTTAAAAATTACAGCCTAACTGAAGTGGCTTCTATCTGTTCAGTTCATTTCTGTTTGTATAACGTGGGATATATGTGATCTATGGAGCTGAGTGGATGTAACGGTGACACTAGGAGTTTAGGCTAATATTTAAACAGGACACTGGATCTGAATCTGAAAATTAAGATTAAATTTCTTAGACATACTGTGTTACTGTAATTTAAATTTTTGTGGTCTTTTACTGCCAACTTGAACTGAATCATTTGCCTGACATTTTTCTGGCAGATATACATCTGAATTTCTTTCATTATTTTGATTTTTCACTTGACGTGTTGCTGCTAGGCTATATTGAATTTTTAGAGATGAGGTGTCTTGCTCGATATCAAGATATAAAATTCACCAAAAAGCAAAACAAAATAAAACAAACAAACAAAACCCCCATATTCCCTGCATAGAAATCACAAAAGAACTATCCTGGTATAGCTACTTAAAAAACGGTTCAAAAAAAAGGATGCAGAAATAAAAATGAATACATTGTATATAAAAATCACAAGCAAGTATGGAAAACTATACTTCTAATCACTTCAGGGCAGCATATGACATGTTATAAAAGGGTGTTTTACTTTAGAAAGATTCTGCTAAAATCACCAGGCTTTCTCCTCCTTGGGGGTGCATCCTGGTTTGAGAGGGTGGTGAGATGTACTCCGTGTGCTCAATGTACTCCATGCAGAGGTTTACAGATTGGCCCACAGWGCAGTAACCTCTAGGTCAGTCCACTTCTGGTTCACACGCAGTGCTTTGCAGGAAAGCTGGGGACAGCCTATCTGCTATGTATAGCTGTGCATTAAAATGCCTGAGTCCATTAGCAGCAGATTAGATCTCTAGATGTCCTCAAGCACACGGGTCCTTTCGTGTTGCAAAAGCCACTGTCTAATCAAGCCTTTGRTTTTTTTGGTTCCACACTCATAGCTGGGACAGAAAGTATGTCTGTCCTCCAGAACAGCTCCTGTAGACCACTTGGAAAGCATCATAYGCCTTAGATAGAATAGATAGTTATTGGAAAAAAAAAATAGGGCATTTATTCATGTACCAAATAAATGCATCAGACAAGTTTTCAGTTTCTGCCCAATAACAGGCACAGCTGTGGCTTTCATTCAGCACTTTCTGGCAGACACTGAAGTACACCGTAAATTGTTATTCAATAGAGAAGAATTTGGCATACAAATTAAGGTGAGCAATTTTATAGCATTATCCAGAATGGATTTCCTAGTCTATGACATAGTCCCTTAGGAATGTTTCCAAAAGGCGGCTGCAAATTTTCCCTTAGTGAAATTTATCTGTGGTGAGGTCTGTTCATTTTCAGAGATTTTTATCTTCACAAGCAGCTTCAAAACCCTATAAAACCTAGTTGTTTTCATAGATAGGAATCTGGAGCAGTCCAAATTGTACTATCAAATTAATTTGCATTTAGATTGTGTTTTTCCAATGACTCTGGAACACATTGCAAATACAAATTAGGCTTCAAACCAGGACTGTGGATACCTCTAGCGTAACCCTTTGGGRCAGATGAGATTAGAGATTCCATGACCTGACCTGCAAGTCCAATGTGTCCCGCAACTCAAGCAGCAGGAATTCTGTCCCTTCTAAAAGAAAAGTCAGTGTTATTGATGAAAATTAATTGTTTTTCTTTTCTTTTTTTTTAGTATGTTGTCCTGGTGACCATTTTGTTGAAAAGTCAACATCATTTGTGTTGCCAGCAAATGCAAATTCACTGTAACTGACTATGAGCCTTTCCTGTGTTCATAATTTAACACAAAGAGATGATATTTAAGTGATAACTTATGCCTAATGTGTTCCACATTGGTAATTATTTTATCACTAAAGCACTGTCAAGGTACTGCCTTTAGTAACAGTCCAAGATTTTCAGTGATTTTTAGGAGAGAGTGGAGAGATGTTTTCCAGCACATTGCAATGAAAAACCATTACAACTGTGGTCTCTTCTGGGGAACTCCATATGACAAGAGGAGAAAAAGAGATACAGAACAAGTTATTTGGTAATTAATGGAGCAGCTTATATACAGAAAAGCTTTGTATTTCTCTGGCTTCAAGCAAGGCCAGCAAGGCAGCACTGCAGAAAGCTGGTTCTTGCCATATTCCTGGCTTACCTGGAAGCAGAAGCATCCGGTACTTTTAGATAATTTGATCTCATGAAGTTTTAAACCCACATATCTTTAGAGAGTCTGCACACAATTCATAGGAGTATCTTTAGTGTATTTAGACAATATGCTTTCTATAATGGTAGCCATTACCTGCTGCACAGGGAAGAAGCTMCTGGCAGGAATACTGAATACTCTCTTGCAATTTATCTTTCCAGCTTCTGGCAGCCTGTGTCTTCTTGAGTTGGAGGCTCCCGTATTGTTGTGTTTAAGTGTCTCAGATTGACTTCTCTATTTGTTGGTCTGATTGCTCTTGCATCCCATTCGCCCTTAGTCTCCAAAAGTCATGCAGCAGAAAGGGCCACAATTTCATTATCTGCTGTGTGAAAAAGGGCTTTCATCAGTTTGTATTAAATCTGTTATCAGACGGCTTCATATGAAGTTCAGCCTTTCCCTGCTCATATTCTCCGTGCCATTCCAAACCTGCAGATTTCTATCATATCTGTCAGTAAGTGTCTCTTTTGCAAGCTGAAGAGACCGCTTCATTTTTTCTCCTCATGCAAAAGTCGTTCTGTACTTCCTCCTATCTTATTATTGCTTATTTCTTTAACTTCCATGTCTCTGTTCGGTGATGAGCTCTACCTACAATAACCAAGAGGCAGAGTCACCACAGATTTATGCCACTCTAAGCAAAATGATAGTGACGTTTCATGATAAATGTAAAGCATCATAATGTTTCTAATTTCTCTATTCTTTTTCTATAAGGTTGGTAGCTTCTAGTGTTTCAATATTCTCCCCCAAAGTTTATTTTGTGAGGTATACTCAGTTTATGTCTGGGTTTGTTTTTGAATGAAAAGTAATGCAGAGCCTGTCATTCTACCTATATAGTTAAGGTTAGTCACAAGTTACTACTGTGTTTACCTGACATTTATGTCTAGTCATGCTGAGATCTTTCCGTAACATTACACACTTCATTYTAATTTTGATTATCTTTAGAAATTTTATAATATGAATCAATTTTAACCACTATTCAGCCTCTGTAACAAGTCTATGATGGAAAGTAACATATATTTCGGAAAGTAGAGGTCATGGACCAGATATTTCTTCTTTGAGAGATGGATGTTAATTTCAACCTCTATCTCTTTACAAAAAAAAAGTGTTATTAATTACGTATTAGTTCCTGGGAGACTCTTTCTCTTTTAACTGTGATAGCCTAGATTCTTTAAGTGTTTCTCAATCTGCTAAAGGATTTATGGAAACCTAGATATATTAGAACAAATTAATCATCCTTATTCACATGTTTATAGCTGTCTTCAAAGAACACTAATGTGTGTCCGAGGCATGACAGTCCTCTATAAAAGCCACTTGTTTCCTCTCTATGGTGAGATATTTACCAGTATATCAACTATTAAAKTTACAACCAGTCAGCCTGACATAGAAACCTAACTAATGTTCTGAAATGCCCTGTATTTCTTTGCTCTTGTCACATGTTTAGAAAGTGTTGTCATCTGTTCAACCTTCCATTTCCCTGGTCTGGGAGCCCTTAGAAGCCAGTGAAGTGATAAACCACATACTTCAGGATTTTGTACATCAGTTCCACTAGGACTCCTATGTGAACGGCACCAGGTCTTAGAGGTTTGTTACTGTTTTAGTCACTTACTCTAATACTCAACTGTTAGTACTCTAGCTGGAATTTTCAAAGTTGCTTCACACATAAACCTCCCTCAGCTTTTCCATTAAAAACACCAACTCAAATGATTTGTTTAGCTTTTCTTGATAGTCTAATCTTCCTTGAGSTCTCCTTTTACACCTCTGTCCCATATTACTCTCCTGCATCAGACAAGCTATTGCTGCCTTGGTGTTTGCCAGACTTTTAGGATTAACTGGAATGCCTGTAGCGAGTTCTTCAAAACATTTTGATTTATTATATTCTTACATTGAACTTACAAACTTTCATATTTGTTTTTGCCTGAAGATGTGCCCCCCACTTTTGAAGAATCTCTTTTTTTTTATTTGCAAGAACTTCCTTTAGTCTAAGGTTTAGCAGTACTGGATTTTTTTTGATTATTTTTGTGCCTTTTCAAGAGTTGATGCACATTCGGTCTGAAATACAATAAAATACTTTTAAATGGTCTTCATACTGACTTCAGGCACTTTACCTTTTTAGCAACTTATCATAGTCTCCTTTTATTAGGCTTTCTCATTTTTATGTAGTTTTTAGTGGTAGTGCACTAGATTTTTTCCTACCCTTCTGCTACATATTGAATTTGAGTATGTTATGGTCCTTAACAGTCATAGAGCCCAGCTACAAAAGGTTTTGAACAGAGTCCTATAAATTGCTGAATACTATGTCAAAAAATGTTTTTCCTTCTTTCAGATCTCTAGCTCTACAAGGCAGTCATTTTTTACAATAAAACTCATTCAAAAAATAACCCAGAGGGATTCTGTGGCTGAAGCATCAGCTTATTTATTTGACTACATATTGATTCCAATTTTAGTCTATTTAATTTTTCCACCAATGCAACTATATCTGTCATATTTGGATGACTTGACTCCTGATTTATCTTCCTTTTGTCAAAATTTAGAAGTGATTTTGAAGGGATTTTTGTCCAGGACTGGTTGCCTGATTTCATGAATTTAGTTTAAACAACATTATATTTTCTGAGAGTGCTTTTTATGATTTCCTACCTGGCTTTCATTGCCTTTATCCAATGGCTTTTAATGGGATACTTTGTAAGAAAGACATTATAGTGGCCCTCAATTTATTACAGGAGCTGCATATGCTAGAGAACTAGTTAATGAGATAAAGTGCTGCAGACAGCTTCATAATGGAAGAAGACAGAGATATTGCTTAGAAGCAATAAAAAGAGACAAAGTTTAGCAGCTCCAGTCTCACTCATTCCAACCATCCATGAGAGATGAGGAGAATTCCCAGGACTGATAGAGCAGAGAAGACCTGCAAAGATGGTGGCTGGGAATGGTCCATCTTGATAAGAGTCGCTTACTTAATGCCTTGATGTGATTTTAATCCCATACCCTAAAAGGATAAAGAACTCTGGAGATGATTGATTGGCCCACATGCTTAGAGAGGGAGAAAATCTGAGTAACTCAGTGGGGAAAAGCAGCCACGAAAGGGCACAAGAGCCCAGAGAAACCACTAACAACATATTCCTGAGAAAATCTTTTTTTCCCCCATATTTCTACAAAAATATATCTTTTTTCAAGTGGGGCAAAGTTCTTACGACTTAGTAAAACTGAACAAAGAAATTTTTGATGGCATGTGTTTTCATATGGATTCACTAAGATCAGCACGATCCACCAGGCTGTAGCAAAGGCCTTCTGGTAGGCCCTTGTGTTCCTTCTTGCCAGCTGACCTCTTGGTTTCCTAGCTGGCCTCCTGAATTGCTGATATCAATACAAAAAGCTGCATAGAAGTCAGGAGCGTTTTCAGGGGTGAGGAGGTTCATGCTTTTAAGGGTCTAATTGCTCCTTATCTACCTTTTTTCCTCCAATCTATCTGGAAACAAGCTTAGGCCCAACAAACTCATGTGTGTACCCTTGCCATTGCTATGGGACATTATAACAGGATGTTGATGTAACCTAAACTCTAAGAGGCTTGGGGGTGTAGGTTAACATATTTAATGACCAAATTTTCATCTGTATTAATAAAATACAAAAGTRAAGATCTGCCCATCTAAGAGGAAGGTGTGATGCATCACTAAAAAATAAARAATTCTTTTTCTGTTCACCTTTAAGATACATGTGAAAGTAATGCCATCTGCTTTAAACAACTTCCCTCGTGTGTACACRTCAAATACATGTGTGCAATCTGCAAATCAGAGCAGTATTAATAAGTACCTTTTAATTTGTGATCCCCCAAGGTTTCAAATGTTTCCAAATCATGGTTAATTTGTCTGAGATATTGTTATAAGTTATACTTTTAAAAGTATCGAGGTCTTTACCAAACTGCAAGGCTAGCTTACACTATCATTAGAAATCAGTGCTAATCTCCACTTGTCACAGTGGTCGCAGTAATAATCATTCTTCTATCAGCTATTTCATACCTGAAATGTACTGATGCAGAGGAAAAATATCTACACAAGGAGGTGAAACCCTCTCAAAGCCTATTTTCTGAGTATAGTTTCCAGGATATTAGAATTGTTCCTGTGTTTGATAGCCATAGCATGGGAATGTGTATGGAAGAGAGCTGACCTAACAGACACAGTCAATTTAAATTGATGCTTCAGTCAGGGATCGCACAATAATTTGTCTGGGCTACAGATAATCCCTAGAAATGCTGCAGTTGGAAGAGTCTGGAGAAGAAACTGGTGGTTGTTCTTTTAAGTCGTTGACAACAGTGTGTTTATTTGACAGCATTGTGTGTAGTTGCTCTTTCTTTGGTTGGATCAGATGCTTTCTCCATCTGCTGTGAATGTGGGTCTTCCATGCAGGAAAACCAGACATGAGAAATTAACTACTTATGCGAGCTGTATATACATCAAGTGTATTTTTTCAAAAATCCCCTGCCAGCTTCTTCAGTTTTAGGAGTGGCAGAATTCCTGAGACCTTGCTTCAGCTGTGATTTGTGACTGAGTTGGATTTTAGCTTGATTTTGTATCTTGTCCTCTCCAAAATCTATCATTATGACAGGAGTGGTGCAAACTTCTTGCGTCKTCCATGTCCACCAGCAAGTGTGACTTTTCTGCTGTCACAAGGAGTTACCTACCTCTGTTTTGAACCTGGTTCTTTTCTCATTTGAGTCCATCTGTTGCTTTCACCTGTGGAGAGGAGTGGACAATCAATCTTTTCCCACCCTCTCCATGCTCGCTGTKATTTTGTTGATCTGGCCAGATCAGAGCAAAGAGGCCCAGCCTGTCCCCTTGTTCTTCATATGAAAGACCTTCCACACCTTTTCTCAGCCTCATTGTTCTTTTCTGAACATTTTCTGATTCCAGTTTTATTCTCCTCAAAAAGGGGAATTTCAAAAAGGACTGCACATGATATGAAAGGTGTATGTGAACTATGGATGGAAATAGCAGAAACATAATGATTTTTCTTTCTTCTCTATCCTTTCTTCTGATTATTCCTGTCATTTTCACTTTGCCTTTATGGAACCATCTATCATAACACTAAGGTTTTGCTCCACTGCGGTAATTGTTAGCTTGGAAAGCATCACTGCCTGYGCAAGGCTACAATTGTTTTTCCCCATGTGCATTACTTTATATTTACACACAATGAATTTCAGCTGCTCTTTTACTGCCCAGTTGTTCAGTCTTGTCAGACCCTTCTGTGACTCTTTACAATCTACTCACGTTCTCACTCTTCTGCATAACTTAGTGTCATCAGCAATCTTCATTTCACTGCTCACTCCTTTTCCTAACAATGTCTGAATATATTAATATATTCAATAGCTCATATCTCAGCAGCAATCTCAGTTGAGCTGGTGACCTTTCTCTGTTGGGAGAACTGGCCACTTACCCTCTGTTTCCTATCTCATAACTGATTTATTCATGCGAGGACCCTCCTTCTTACCCTTTAGTCACTTACTTCACGCTGTTCGCCTTCCCTAAGAAACTGTAGAAATCTTTGTCCTCAAATTTCCTTCTAAAAGCCTAAATTTTACCTCTAGAGTGCCCACCCATTGCCTGTGTCACTGACACCCAGGGAAACTACCCTCATGGGCTCTTTCCCTAAAGAAAAAGCCTTCCTCAGACCCTGTCCAAGTTTCCAGTGAAGTCCCTCATGTTTGTGCTTGCAAGACAAGCTTCCCTGTGGTCCTCTCCAGGGTCACACGTCCCCTTTGTTTATTTGCCTGATGATTGAATCTTCCACTGCTGCAACCTGCTTCTTCCTATCTGGTCTTTGATCTTCCCCTTCCTTCAACTTCCTTTGAAGAAATTTGTCCTTGGACATAAGAATGTAGCTTCCAGGAATTTTCTGTATGGAAAAGCTTTGTTTTGAATTGGAAGAGGAAGCCCTCTTCTGTTGCTTCCTCTTGACAGTCCTCCCAAGACTCAGGTGCTGTTTGTGAGCACGCAGTCCAGTTGTTGTGGAGATGACTAAGTGTGCAAATTGAGATATGCTGCTTTGYAGGCAAATATTGACGAGCAGGATAAGAGCCTAAGTAGATCAGCTTAATATTTTTATAAAACCACCAGCAAAAACCTAAACTAAGCTCCAGACTTGGATATTTCATGCTTCCAAATATTCCTTCTGGAGTCAATTTCATTGTCTAGAAGGAAATGCTTCCCATACTTTGYACAGAAGACTTTCAAAGATTGCAGTACTCCATTTGTTGCTAGTCTGTTGATTTTCACTGAGCATAAGCAGCTCTTTTATTCTGAATACTCTAATGTACCTCCTTTGAAACACAAAGGACTGTGTTATAACTTGTCATTTCAGAAGAAATCTACTTTCTTCCAGGTATAAAAAGAGTGAGCAACTTAAGAATTGGATCTTTTTCTTTCCTCCTGTTTTTGCAAAGGAGAACCTTATAGAATTATTTCGTCRGAATTGGCTGAAATATGTGTTACGAATAGTCTTGCTTTTTCTCAACCTAGTTATGTAGTTATTTAGGGTAAAGAAGAATAAATTTATTATTGAAATAGTACCTGGAAATACTGGAAATACCTTGAATAGAAACTTCATTTCAGATGAAATCCATCACTTCTGTGTTTGGAGCCTGGTCMGTATGTAATACTAAGCAAGCATATGAAAACTTAGGAGATACTGCCAAAATATAGCTGGTGGCTCTGTGCTGGCTGGTCCWGAGTGGTGGTATGAGGAAATGGTGCTGGTTTGCAGGAATGGTGGTTTACAGCTTGTTTCGGATCTCTGGCAAAATATCTCTAGGGWACAAAAACTGTAAGTCAAGTAATAAAATTGAGGAAATGTCTTTTATATGATGATTAAATTATTCAGCAGGTGAMTGTTGAATTTTCAGTGGAATATCTCTGAAACAGTGAATCTTGAGTGTTCTGTGATGSTCTCAGGGAGAAACAGAGAAGACCAGAGAGGGCAGCCAGACCTTTTGAAATGAAGCGCTCCCACAGAGATGTCAGCAAGGATACTCTGAGAGTTAAATATCTGAGACACAGTTCAACTGTTCTTAACAGAAAGCAACTGTGTTTCTAAYGAAGCCTGGAATAAAATCTAAATCATACCCAGACACAGCCCTGAGCATGGCCCGTGAGGCCCTTTGGAGTCAAAGCTGCTGCTTTGTGCGTGAGTGGCTGGGGTGGTCAGTGCCCTTCAAGCTTTGGAGAGGAGCTGGAAGAGGCCACCTACTCTTGTGTGAGCCTCCCCTAGACCACTGGAGTCCTCGTGTCCTCGGCAACTGAGGAGTGGGGAGGGCTTGTTTGCTTTGTGCAGGGGCAGCTGCTTTCAGAGAATGAAGAGCCAGGTTGAAGTCTCTCGCCTGCTCAGCTGTGCTGTGGCTTTTGCAGGTGGACAGGCACAGGGAACGAAGACTTGAAATTTCTCCCTTCTAAGAAGARGAAAAAAGTAGRGAGAAAAAAAGAAAAAAAAAGAAAAAGAAAGAAACACTAGGGGAAGAAGCTGCTGGCTGAGTGCCACCCTGAATGGCTTCGTTGTTCTCCAGCTCTCTGGACCTAATTAAGTGATCCCATTTCTACAGGCAACGGCGAAGTCTAATGGCAGCAAACAGAAGATAGTTAACACATGGGACAGGCCTGTGATGTGGCTTTCTGGAATGAGCGATTGCAATCTTGGGAGGAGGAGAGGGAGGATGAGAAGGAGTAAGGGGGACGGAGGGACGGAGGTCCTCCACAGAGACAAAAGTGGCAGACACAGGAAGGAGCTTTGTTTCCTSTCAGGAACGTTGGGAAGAGCTGGAGAGAATTTGATTTCAAAGTCCAACAATGAAGCTGTGGCATTTGTTTCCAATTCAGCAGGAATGAGTGTATGGTTTGAACAATTCTTTCGAGGTTCCTGGCAGGGGGAATATAACTCATCTCAGCTGGCTGTTTTAGGAGATCAAATGACACAAAAATTTTCACTCAAAGCCTAGGGTATCCTTCTGGCAGCCAGAGACCATGCACATCTTCACGGATTCRTTATTTGCTCTAATGTGGACCAAGGGCTGCGTGCTGTGTAGAAAACTGCTTGCTTACAAAACAATCTTATTATTGCCAGATGTTGGCTCCCTGCCTGCTTTTACATAATTCAAGCTTTTCTTTACTCAAGATGTTACAATTTAAAGGTGCTTTAGAAGTTTTATTTCAAAAGCCTTGATAATACTTTTTTTTTTTCCCCTATCCTTTTTTTCCCCTTATATAGAGTGGCTCTTCCTCCACCACATGCTATAATTTGGTGTATGTGGTATATGTTACTGTGTATAACCAAAAATAGCAAATCTCTTTCTTAGCTCTACTGCTGATTTGATTCAAACGAGAATAAAAATATCCCTAAGGCKATGCTGTCTGCATCCTGCTGACTCACCTATGTCAAATACAGCATCTACTTTTGTCTCAAATGCTGTCCTACATAGTGAATATAGTCTTTTTTTAACTCAAAACTTCAGGTGCAGGTGGGGAGCCCTTCTCCGGAGGTCTCTGTGCTAGGTTAGTAGAGGAACTGAGGCTAACCATTTAGGGAACAGCTTTTAGGTAAGCAAAGCTGGATGGGCACGACGGCACTGTTGTTTGCACCTATTMAATCACTCCACTTACCTAGAGAGCAGAGCCCAATCCACCATTTCTTTTATTATATAGTAGATTGTTGTACTTCCTACTCTATGGGCAGGAGATTCAGCAGCGCTTGGAAAGGCGTAGTAACAAACAAGCAATTTATAAATCAACATTATGCATCTAAGATTTCCCCTCTATTTCAAGACAACCACTCGAAGAGCACAAGTTTGAAAAGGTAATGGTGAGCTCATGAATTCACTCTGTCCTTGGATAAACATTGTCGAAAATCTCAGGGCAGCACGAGSAGAAGTGCAAGCATGTGAACTGGTGATGAACTGCCTTCCCCCCCGCCCTGTCCTCATCCCGTTCAGGGTTTTGAATGAACAATTCTCACTGGGGAAGCAGTTCCAGGGTATTTTACCATGCAATCTTACAGACTCCCAGTGACATCTAAAACACTAAAAAAAAAGAAAAAAAAAAGAAAAAAAACATGCTTAGAATAGATACCATTGTAAGTCATAGAATAAACAAATGCTGGCAATAGCTGTAGGAAATATGAACTGATCATAAAAAGTTGTTGTCATCTGGGGACTAAGAGCTATTCTTTATTTTACCTATTTACTTCTTTTCTTCTATATTTTACACAATGGAGAGGATTCATTTCAGAAAGCATTTGCCTGAAAATTTAATGACTGGAGGAATATGAATATTTCAGACAAATCTAACTTAACACTTCCTGCCTTTTCTGCTGGATACGTAGCTGAAAGGTTAAGAAAAATCTGCCTTTCTTCCTCTTCTTCCTTTTTTTTTTATTTCAGAAGCTCTTGTGAGATAAGGGGATCTGTTTACCAAAAAATGTGACTTTTGTTCTGTGCTGTCCTACTGCTGTGTCTGTTATCAGAGTCTTTGAATGCACAGGTTACCAGTGAGGACTACCTACTTAATACCTTTCTGCGAGTTTCCCTTTACTGTGTGTGAAAGCATATTTTTTTACCTCTGTTGGAATCTCATCTGCAACACAAAATTTAAAATGCATCTCTCACTTTAAACTCAGAATTCATGGGCCAATATTAATTACGTGCTCTGCTGTGACTTGTAGGATCAGATGCTGTCTTTTGTTTGCCAGTTAGGGTAAAGACTCACTGGATTATGCTTCATACAGGAATTAGTTGGTAAAAAAAATCTGCTAGAAATTAACGTTTTTAGTTCTGCTGTATATATTAGTAGTTGGAAATGCATTTTGATTTCATTTAGAGTTAAAGCACGTTGTTTCAGGATTTCATGCAAAACAAATTGCTTCAGAAAATTACAATGTATAAGTGAACATTTGTTTTGAAATGCAAGCATTTCAGTGCAAGCATTTCAAAACAGTTTTATTTACAGTTTTAAGAATTTGTCTGTCAATATTTCTTCCATATTGAATGGACCTTTTGTCTCAAATATCGTGATGTAGTGTAAAAGTAATTTAAAACACCCTCAAACAAAATTCCCTCAATAATTAGATTTTTTTTTTTTAAATAAAAAAGTCACGATGTTCCTCTATTAGAACAATTTTCACAGAAATTGATGCATTTTTAAAATCCCTCTTTTAAGAAACATTTTGAAAGCATTTGGGTGAATGCAGTTAGTGCGCGTGAATTTTCTGGGAAAGACACTGCTTAGAAATGCAACAGGCAAGCACAGCCTTGTTGACTCACAGCCTTTACTACTGAAGAGTTATTGAATGAAACAWCTTTTTCTTTTTTTCTTTGGCTAGACTTTGTTATTTTTTGACAGGGAAATAAAGGCATGTCGCAGCAGGCACTAGCCTGATTGCTGCACTGGGAGCGCAAGCACGGACGAATGCGGCCTGCCGGTCTCTCTTCCCTCTGGGCTCTGCAGCCCTCGAAGCGCGCTGTGTGTGCCCTGTGCGTGGGGGTGCACGTGCMGCTCCACGCGCACCGGGGGGGATTGCAGCTGCAGCGTGTGCTCTGGGGYGTGCGGGACCCACCAGGTGGGGCTAAGGGAAGCGTCGCAGTGAGACTGACAAGTCAGCGATATCCACACACATGATTGAGGAAAGAGACGCATAATAAACCAAACTGAGAACCATGTAGCTTTCAGATTTAACTACATCCTTTTGGTCCACATTGACGCTCAGTCAGTGCATTGCTACAGGAGAAAGAGTATGCAAGGTACCAACATTAGTGATAGGCATCAGTTTTTCTCTGATAGAGAAAGTGTGCAGAAAAAGCAGTCTTTATTTTCATAATTTCTTCTAAGAAAATAAATCTAAGCGGTCTTCATCTGTTTCCAAGACTGTTTAATGAGTTCATGACATTGCTTTCCAGAAGTATAGAGCAGCAAATGGAAGGGGAAGAGGAAGGGAGGAGGACCCAGACTTCTGGGTTTTATTATTGAGCACCCATCTGACTTGAGCAGATCGTTTATTCTATCCCCAGTCACRATCAGATGCAATAAAGATTGGTCAATTCTAGCATATTTGTAAGATTACACTAATACTGTTGGGATTATTTGATGAAAGGATCTTGCTGAAAGGATGCAAAGTGTCATTATGCAGAAAAACAATCATGGTAAAATTACATAAGCTTGCTTTATTTTATCATTATAATACAACAATACACTGAAACATAAGCTCCTGTTCAAAGCACGGTTTTAAACAGCATCTCTGAAAAAAACTTAAACTTGGATCTTTCCCAGATGGAGCCAAAGGTAAATTTATCACAAGTTAGGCAAATGCTAATGGATTTTTCATTCCACTTCAAATGCTCACTCAAACTGTAACTGAGCTTAACAAAAAATCACAGTATTTATTGAGGGAAAAAGACTCATCCATCCTAAAAGCTACTGGTTAGCACATATTTGGATACTGAAGAAGAAAGAAAATGGAAGGCATGAATGATGTCATTGAGAGCTATTTTGAGCATATGTTGGACTGTATGATACAGAGAAAAAACACTGTGGTGGCAGGATGTTTTTACAAGGCAGAAGTGGAATTTTTCCCTTTAGTGCATCCTTATGGCAAACTGCCCTCACGACGTGCAGATAATGAAATGGATTTGAAAGCGAAGCTTGTAATTATGTTGAGGATGACTGAGCCAATTCCTTGAGAATCAGGAAAMTGCTTGGCTGTTCTTGAAGGAAAGGGCATTGGATCACACAGGTATTCCTACAGCACCTGGCGATAGATGCCTATTTCTTTACTGCTTGCAGTTTAACGAAGGAGGAAGAGCCCTTCAGATGACCGATGAGCTGAGCAATGAGGAATCATAGCAGTAGTGCCTCTCCCGTGCCATGTGTCTTTTTCTAGTTTATGTGGAGATGGCAATGTCTTTTTACATGCCTAGTTTTCTTTTAAGACAGACAGATTGGAAGAAATGACAGGATCTTCATGGAGGATATAAAGATGTAGGTTCAGAAACTACAAATGAGTCATTGGCAGTATGATTGCTCTGCACAAAAGCAGATGTTACCTTTAGGACGCCCCCATCTGTACTAGTCATCCACAGTCCTTTARAACTGCCTCTGAAAATAGATGCTTTCTAGCACACAGTTCTGGCCTTTTTTTAGATGCCCATTCTGGGGCGAGGTGAGATGTAAGCTAATCACCCATGCTGGGGCTGAGAAATCCCACCCTTTCCACTGCTGGCTCCAACACATATTGCAAACATACAGATAGAAGTCGTGTGTTCTGCCTCTGTCCAGGCAGTGTGTGAGAGCTTTCCTACCGGCCTGCTTGGCGAAAGAGGAATCGGGCGAAGCAAATGCTCCTCATTCTCCTACTTCATTCACTCGCAGGTGCAAGTCCCTCTCACACTTCAATACTCTGTTACGTCAGGGATKTCCTATCTATCCTGCAAACAGGTGAGTGAACAGAAACCATATCAGTTATCAAGACAGTTCATTATGAATGGAAGAATAGGTAGTCTGAAGCTGAAACATCCCTCCCACCAAAGCTGCCCCAGAAGCTGTTGCTGTTCAGAGCTGACTGAGCTGATGAGTGCAACTGCCTGGCACGGTGTTTGCTGCATGCATATTCCCATGCAATCAGTGCTCTTACGACATTCATCTTCCCCAGTGAAAAGCATAATATGTAAACAGAARCTATCAGCACTTGTGGGGGGGGGATCCCAAAGTTAAAAGGAGTCATGCTGGTCCAGATCGTATAGCCCTGAATTTGATAACTGCAGTGGGAATATATTCACTTTCTTCAGATAAGATTAGGCTGTCTTTTCTCATTAAAAATGAAGTGGTTTATTGCTTTTGTTTTCAAACTAAGTKGTAGATTTTGTCTAGATACCAGTGTATACAAGAGATATTAAGCTTGTTCATCTTTCAAGAGAAGGTTGACTTGAAGCAGATACACAACACTAAGGATTGCTGTCCTCACTACCAGAACTTGCTCTGGAAATTGGTGTAGCAGGCTGAGTGAAGCTGAGAAGGAGGGAAGTGAATGATTAAATGATTAAAATKAATAACTCAGGAAGGCTTTGGGGGACTATAATTGAAAAATGGCAAAAAGTGACATTCCAAGATTTAAGGGCTGGAGGACTCGTCTTAATCATCCCACATGATCCTCTCCCTGAGAAAAACTATGCATATAGAATCTTACATAAATACCAGCAACTTGATTTAGGTCTTTTCTTCATTTTTCCAAAAGACTTTCAGTATCCTGTGACTTTTGGGAATGGCATGCCCAGACCTCATTCAGACAAAGATCTGGGATTCAGCAAAGGTGCACACTTGGATCTGAAAACAAGAAGTGCTCTTAGATCCCACAGTTTATAGAGAGCTTTGGGAAAAAATTCCTTTCCATTTTTTTGTTTTGTTTAGCATTTTGTGAACTCCTATTTTAGGTGCTGAAACTTACTTGTGTGAGTGCTTCTGTTTGGCAAAAGTGACCATTGGGAGGGATAGGGTGCATTAATCTCATAATAAACTTTGAAAGATAAAATACTAGGGCACTACTATAATCTCATGATAATTGAACAGGATTGTCATTCTGCCAGCATCGGTGAGGCTGCAAGAACAGGCTTTTGGTCAKCAAAAACTCTTAATAACAAAGTAGCATTAGATTGGGATTTTTTTTACTAGGCTGGAGAAAACTAACAAAAGGCAACAACTGACCTAGTAGATCATGGGGTTTCTCAGCTGGCAAGCAGGCAGGAAGCCGAAGTTAGAGAACAAGATTTATTCTGAATTTATTTACGGGGGGTTAAGTGTGCTTAGGATGCTGAAGTACAAAAGTATTCTAAGAAGCACAGTGGGAGCTGGCAAGCCTTAGATTCAGGTCAAACAACAAGATCTGAATGGTATTTCACTAGTAGATGTGTTTGGGGGAGGTTTGCCTGTATGAAGAATCCGTTGCTGGGCAGTCTTGGAAACCACCATCTTCTCAGTCATGTAACTGCCCCAGCCTTGAACTGGAAGCTCCTGGGATGCAGCTTTTGCCCTAGTTGCTAGAAGACTGGCAGGCTTTCTCTGAGCGCATGTTTAGTGCGGGCAGATACAACCCAGGCAGGGCAAGCAGTGAAACTGTGGGGGATTCTTCATTTGCCCTCTGTTTCCTTAAGGCTGTGCTGTTTTGGTGTGATGAAAGCTGCAAAAATGGAAGGCAGCTGGAGCTTTGAAATAGCTGTTTAGAAACAAAACAGCAGCAACCAAACAACCCAGTTTTTGCTGGATATCACCCATAGCCCTCTGATCAACCTTATATGTTGTGRGCTATGCATTATACATGGTAAAAATATCTAGCTGTGCTTTCTTCGCTTGCATTCTCATACAATAACAACTCCCAGCACTGCCAGCATACAACCAGGCATTTTGAAGCAGAAAAATAAGAGCTTAAATGTTTTAAAACTTTCATCTTTTTATCAGAAAAATATGATCCCTTTTAAGCGATACTGACTGTCATGTTCCCCAATTAGAATAAACATTCAGGATCTTCTGTGCAAGGAGACTGCAGGCMATTTTGATTTTGGTGTGATGAAATTAATAATGTAAAAGTTTATTCTGCTGTTATTTTTGATGGATTACCAACATCTTAAGCCACAGATAGCCAAGTGTGACAAAATAAAAATAACCCCAATTGATACAAATCTCTGTCTAGAGAACTCCTAGATCTAAGGACCATTTCTTCTTCTAAATCTGGTCTTCCACATTTTACATATTATTTTTACATTGAGTGTGTTAACGTTGTGTAAACAATGGCAAACACAACTCTTATGCATGCAGTTGTTGAGGAGAAGCAGCCAGCAACATTACAGAATGCTTTGCTGATACATCTGACAGCCATGTCACAGGATATTTAACAGTCTAGAAAGCCATGTGCACGCTGAGAAAAATGCTTTTTTCTTCCTAGATTTTTCTTCTATTACAAAGTAAGTCAAATTTAATTACAACCTCATAGATATTGACTAAATCCAGAAAAACTAAAATTGATATAAATGTTCTGTTCTTTGAGGGACTAAAAGATGACTTAAACAAAACTATTTTTGACKTAGGCTTCAAATCCTAGATGAAAGCAAAAGCATTCAGAACTGTAGGCTGTCCTAGACAACAAAARGCATTTTATTTATAATTAAAAGATTGCTGTATACAAAGCGACTTTTCACAATTTCCTCTTTTGTTTTCTTCTTCATTTCTTTCTTTTTTGTTTTTTTGGTAACAAAAAGAGACCAAAGATAATCCAATTTGAAAACCCAAGTAAAGACTTTTTTTGTTGATTGACTTCCCCACAATTAATTGCTGTGATGTGCTTTCATTGGAATATGTAAAGCACAATATTTAAAGAACAATTCAACAGTGGGGGAAACATCCGTGTTCTCCATGTTTTATRTGAAAAGAAGAAAAAAAATAATTAACCCCCCATTTTATCACAGGTTCGTGGGCTTGGATGAGAAATGCTTTCAACTTCCTACTRGATAGATGGCTAGAAGCAAAGGGAAGGAATCATCGCTGCCCAGTGGCCTTCTTTTCCAGTCACTTGAGCCATGACCTGCTGCAGAACCGTGAGGATCACAAACCTGGCCAAAATAGTGAAAGCAAGGGTGGTCTTCACAACAGTAAGGAGCAGATTGTGGTTCTTCTGCAATGCAGATTGGGGAATGTAGAAGCCGTTCCGGAATSGAGGCACTTGCGGATGTAGGAATGCGGCAGGGTTTTTCTCAGTGGGTCGAGTCCTGGTTCCTGATGCGGGAAAGTKCATCCCAGCAGATTCCCAGCCTAGATTACAGAGTGACAAGTACATGGGATATGCTCTGAAAGAAAAATCTGAATTTGGTCTAAATACCTTCCTGAACATGCTATGCATGTGKTAATAGTGGTCTAAGGGAGGAAGAGTCCTTCCTCTTCACATTTCGCCTTCTGACTTTTAGTCTGGTTTGTAGGGACGAGCAGTGTGGAATGGGGACMGAAGCTCTGGGCAGCACCTTGAACACAGCGGCAATTGCTCAGCATTTACTTCATGGGGCTCATYTCCCAAATTCAAAGTTACACTGTTGCTCTATGGATTCCTCTGGAGAGTTCTGTAATGTTGATATGGCCATGGGAAACTCGTATGTGTGCTTGCTGAGATAAACCTGGGCTCTGTTTGGGATAAGAAGGATTCCCCCTTCCCCAGTTTCTCCACGTTCAGACCTACAAATCACTTGGAATAGTGTTTGATCCCTCTCCAAATGGGAAAAATTGCCTTGATCCAAAAGCGACTTTTCTTCTTGTGCTCACAGCCTTGATTTTACATTCAGAAGTTGATATGAGGATCAGGATTTGAGTATCACCAGGTGCAGGTGATGGAATTTGTCAGTGGGTATTTAGAAATGCTGCATACGTTATTTACGAGTTAGTAAGACTGTCCCTTTAAACGGAGGCATTACCCTAGTTAGCAGAAAGGTGGTTCAAAAATAAACTTACTTGCTAAGTACCTCTCTGCACACTGTAATATATTTCCACATTTTATAAAATATTAAAATTCCCTTGTGAAAACACTGRCTCACTGTGTAGTCTACACATATGGCCAAATTTACGTGAATATAAACTGAAATCTGCACTTTTTGTTTGTTTGTTTGTTTTAGATTCCAACTAACATTCTTCTGTACGTTATCTTAGGCAATATTTTCAAGTTTCACTTCSTACATATGGGTATTGCATTGTGCAATGTAGTATTTGCTATCTGGAAGCCTACAAGGAAAACCTCAATAAATATCAGGAAAATCTCAACAAATATAAATTTTTACACTATTTTACACTATTTACAATATTCTATTATTGTTTGTCATTTTTAGAGGTAGGTTCATTGGCAGATTGTTAGAAAAACGCCATTCTTTAAAGGTGCCCAGTTGTCTTCACTCCCTAGTGGTTTTCAAAAGTGCTTTAGTATTGTGCTTACAGTATGCACAAGCATTGAACTATAATTTATTCTTTCTCTATCAGAAACACTTTTCAGACCGATGGGATTTTTGGAAAATATGCAAGGTATGAGTCCGAATAATGCATATACCTGAGAGAACTTTGAGATGCTCATAGGCAAACAGCAAAGTGTGCATGTGAGATCACTGCTCTGATCACTGTTGTTCAATGAACACAGGTACAATCAGTAAGGTGAGTCATGASTGATGATCTGCTTGCTGTTGTCATCTTGAATTTCAATTAATCATGAAATAGGGTAAACTGCATTTATATAAATAGCATTATTGATGTTGAGAATGAATAAAGCAGGATTGTAGTTGTGGACATAGTTTAGAAACTTGCAGCCATGAGTCAGACTAATCACTCAGAAGTTGCAAGGACTTTTGCTGTGATTTCATATATCAGGTTTAAATCTAAAYAACACTTGTAATAGGGCAAGACTTTTCTTGACAAAACAAAATGTGATTTTCCAGCTGGGACTGAATGTGTTTGCTAACTACTGCATGCCTTCTCCTGGTGATGCAGGCCCATTTCCAATACTATTTCTGTAGACAATAGTCCTATTGCMTCTGCCCATGGGGATTAAACCTTTCACAGACAAAAAATGCCATTTAAACAATTTTTTTTGTGTGTGTGTGTATGACAATTCAGTCATTTCTGTGCATGATTGTTATTTCTGGCTATATGTGCAGAGACAAAAATTTGTATATGAGAAAAGGCCAGGGTCTGAAAACCAACAGCTAGAGTTTATCTACAGTAATAGGAGCATGGTATGTTTGTGTGTGCATGTGTGTTTAAGTCGCTCCAGGTCCATTCCTCTCTGAAATTTTGGGTCCATTAGTCCACTTCGAAACATTTCAGAAATGGGTAGAAGTCTAAAAATGGTTGAATTTCAATTCCGTAAGGATAAGTGACTGACAAGAAGATCGCATTATAAACCTCCATGAGGACGAAGGCATCAGCATAAGCCTATTCCACCTTTTAAAGGAAATCAACTCAGGAGCGAGATTGAAAGAACAGTACACAATCTTTGGGAAACCTTAGACCGTGGCTCACACTTTTCTAGGCATCAGAGAAGCTGCTGATCCCAAACCAGCGGGAAAAAACAGACTTATTTTTTGGTGGGGGCTGCTCTGACATGGAGTCTGCAATATTGCTCACTACTGTTCTTGCTCAGCCTGTTGGGCWGTTCAGGAATAAAGATGTGATCAGCCGAGGAGTGGTTATCTCCTAGCCAACAAGTGGGGGCTCTGCTCAGAACAAGGACTATGGTGTTTCTTTCCTGCCATGACTACAGTTTCAGCATCCACAAACAGGAGGAGAGCCGCAATTCTCTGTATCAGCCAGTTTATCTCAAATATATATATTAATTTTGCTGGAAGTGACCGTACTACAAGGAAACATAACTATTCATTTTAACAGAATAAAACCCCTTTCAATGCAAGAGTTTGTCTTCAGAACTGGGTCCTCAGACATTAGGGACATTGTTTTCAGTGGGGGATGGCTTTTCTTTGCAGTTAATTCTCAACTTCCTTCTATCTTTCTTCTCCAGTTTAAGCCCGGCAAGCAGGGAAACCTCACTTGTCAGTGGTCACCTCAGCTGTAACATCCCTTTTATCCATGTTAGCATGGTGTGCTTCTACAGGAACTCATCCTTTTCTTTTAGGGAGGCCTATAAGCAAGCATTCATTTGTGAAGGAAATATTAGACCAGTTAAGCCTCCTATTTTCTGAAGAGCCCCTCGGAATCACCATAGCAAAGAAATGTTACCATGATTGCTTTAAGGCATGCGTGCTGCTAGGTGTCTCTGCACACCAAGTGCCTGCTTCCCTCACCTTGTCCTTCTGAATTTGTCACACAACGGTGGCCTCCAGCACTATGGAGATGTTCCCCTATAGGGACTGTGCCTCTGTTGCACAAGAGCCACTGCAAAACTACTAAAAGTGCAGGCGTCCTTTGGTCTCCCGCGAGTGCAAGGCACACGCTTCAACACAGGGTCCTAATGCTGATCTCTAAGTCACGTACTTCCTTTGACTGCCCTTGGAAATGGGTGGGTGGCAGTAGCTAGGGGAGAAAATCCCCTTCTACTTCATAAGGACACCTTGAGGAGTCATGTCCCAGAGCTGACCTTTCCGAGGGCTTCCAGACTGTGTTCATCTCTGCAGGGGGTATTCGCTTTTTTAGTAGTAGGGACTAAAGGGAAGTAACCCATCAGTCTTTTACCTCTTCTGTGCTGTCAGTTTTGAGCTGTGGCCGGCAGCTGTAGAGATGAGGTCACAGCAACAGCCTCCGCTGAAGGAAATTTTTTGGAGACACAACATGGAGAATAAGCAAATATATGGTCTAAACGGTGCCAGTGGTTAGCAGGTGGCTGGAGGGCCTCAAAGACCCTAAGTGCTTTTGGAACCATGTTGTGAAGAAAATAATGACAGCACTAAGAAAATAAAGAGAATATTCSAGTCCTTGCAGATTTCTGGCACATTTTCATTCAGATGCAGAAGAAAAACAATTCTCCTACCCAGAACTTCCTGAAGAAACCTTTATGTCCTAGCACCTCCTGTGATTTTAGWTCGCAAGAAGCCAAAGCGAACTAAGCGTAAAAAAGATTAAAAAATAGACAATTGAGACACCATATCCAATGGAGAAAATATGTCTCTCAACCATTTCTCTGAAACTGTAAATGCCTTCCATCTCCTCTTAACCCCATGAATGTGTCTTTAGTGTTAACACTTACTAATGGTTATGAGACTGTCATTTTGATAAGATATCACACCAGAGCAGTGCTAAAAGATATATTTTGGAGGGCATTGTGGAAAACAACGACAAATTCTCTTCTGAGAGAATACTCTGGGTATGGAACCCAACATATCTTTGTTTTATTCTTTACAGAGAAAGTCCTTAGGAGATTGAAATTGTCATTTTAGGACTAACTCGCGATTTTGAATCCTTTTGATTTTGACCTTTTTTTTCTTTMCTCAAGTCCATCTGAATTAAATGATGCAGTTAGTTCTATTGTTAAATTTTGTCTTCYACAATATTTATTGGGAATGCTTCCGCAGATTAGCTACTTATCTGCTTCCTGATAGATATTCAGAACATTTTGGTAGCTGGTCCACTTCTCTCCATGGACACCTAAATACAGAAGTGATAAAAGTTACTTGAATTTAATACTACTGTAAAAAAAACAGTCAGAGGGYAACATTTAGAGACTGGGAATAAAAGGTGGGTATGATGAAGGTCTAATAACTATCAGCCTCCTATACATGATTCATTTGTATGTTCACATACTTTTTT
>PTEX01000039.1:353681-417852 GCA_003342815.1 Eudromia elegans | reverse complement strand
GKTTTTTTTTGGGGAGGGRGRCGGTGRGGAGAGGTGGTGGTTAAAACAGTCAGGCAATAGATCCTCCTGTGCAGTTTTATTCATGAATAATTCCTCATTTAGTGTCTGATTTTCAAACTGTGCTYGGCAGGTTTTTCTTAAGATTACAGGTTACGTAGTATTTCCTGATAGGAGAAGTGTAACCCTCACAGATGAGTTTCTAAGTGTGAATGCTCACATCAATAACTGCTTGAGGTTACTACTTAAAATATCCTTTTCCAAGAAATACTGCTGACGCCAACCTGCCCGTTGGATCATTTCCCAGAAATCCAGCAATGTATCTCGAGAAACACAAATGAAACACAGTGTGTTTGACCGGGTGCTTTCAGGAAAGGTTTACGATTGTTGCTCTACATGGCTTGCAGTAGTCTAGTATTTCAGCTGACAGTGTTGCTTTTGGGAAGACAATAAACCCAAGGCTCTTTATGAAGCAGAGGTCTTCCTTGTAGTTTGACCTAGTGCTGACCCAGAGACACAGATTTCAGTTCTGGTGCTTCTCAGGCTTCTTGACACAGCCACTTTTTTCTCTCAGCTGTGTGACTATCCTGACAGCATGGACTCATCATTAAAAAAATTATGAAGGCCCCTCCCAAGCAATTCCTAAAGATCAACCTATCATATCTCTTTCAGARCATACACCCACATGAATGCTCACATGTACAAACAAAAAGTACTCTTTCTGCAGGAAAAAAAAGTCACAAGCGCCGTGAGCTATGGTAAGGTTTTTGATGCAGGTTAGTGCTACTGTGTTGGGYAGAGATCTCAACAATGAGGTGTCTCTGTCTGAGAAAAAGTAAAGGATGAAAAGAGAAAAGAGCGATACTCCTAAAGCATTCTCATTTGTGCAATCAGTTGTGGCTGCACTAAGGGGAATGAAGAGCATCATTAAGTTCAACTGKTTTTTTTACTGTGTTCCGTAAAAATAGTAAATGGCAAGAAGATGCTAAACTCTGCCAGCTGTTACATGTGCCAGGTTTTTGCATGTATCCTCCTCTCTTACATGCCTTTTATCTTGATACTGTAAAACCTTTTTTTTTCTTAGCCTTGTTTAAATCCTCCCACCTTAAAATAAGACTTTTGTCTTGTCAAGTCAAATATCCGCCAAACAGCACAGATTCCTGTGCTCACCAAAAGTCACCCAGCTAGARTAAAAACGCTCCATTGCTTGCCAGATCAGCATCATCAGAGCTCTAAGAGATAAGAATGACACTGAATATTCTAACGGGTACAGTGAACTGTCCTGAAATGCTCCCTGTTCCAAACAAATTGGATAAGAGCTACTTAGATCTTAGTGGTCAATATTAAATTTTCTACTTCCAAGATTATTTTTCCCTGCTTTTTATTTATTTATTCTTTTTTTTTTTTTTCATGCAGAAACTTGTCTACTTCTGTTTTTCCATTTTTGGATATACTATATGGAATCACACAATTTGTTAATAAGGAATTAATTTCTTGATACCTAGAGAGTGCATTTGGCATTAGGGTAACCAGTCTTAAAATGTTAACTCATGACATTTTGATTTATGGATCCTATAGTCTATAATGAACTCGTTGCACATGGTAGCACTGGAATGCTGCCCCTYTGTAGAAGTAATAGCTTCACCCATGGAAAGTCATTATGTGTATAGCACCTCAGAGGTAGAAACTGAGAGACACCTCCAGAAAAGGTCTCCACCTTTTCTTCYCCCTGAAAAATGTTTTTGAAAGCCCATAAAAATGTGTGTTTTTTACCAAATGACCTGTGAAATAACCATCCCCAGCTGTGGTGGTAAGAAACTTTATGTACCATTGGCACTCACATTGATCCGATGAAACTTATTTAATGTGAAATTCATAGGCCTTGGAAAACATGACCCTGCACATTAGGCAAATGCATGGCATACATTGCAGAGGAATGGAGGATCACTGCCATTAATAACAACAATTAYGGCAAATAAGGAATAGAATAGATTTCTGGAAATGCATCTGAGTGAAATTGCAGATGATCTGTTTTGGSTATTATTTTGGCATAGCAATAGAAAGTTGCATGCACTTTCCCGCCAGCTTTGATAGCTCTGATCCAACTTATTCTGTGGAGAGGACCAAATTATACTTTTCATTGTAGTTTGGTAGAATCTAGTGTATATTTAGGACTGTTGAAATCTCTTTTTTACACAAAGAGTAGGCATCCTTTGTGGAGTCTGTTTAAGTGTACCTTTTTTCGTTTCTTTAGCATATCAGAACTATAAAAGGGAATAAGAGGGAGAAGTATAGTACTTTTTGAGAAAAGAATTGGTGCTTTCGATGCCTTTCTTTGTCTGTGTTTTTGCGTTATCRTTTTGGTCCCTCTTCCTTACTGCCTTCCTAATCAACAGGAACCTGCGTTAGATTCCACGGCTGCTCCTCTGATGAAACCAATGTCATTCATTGTTTGACAGTGATCACCACCAAGTCAATAATTAGGGTAAACATTAGACAGCTTGCCCTCAGAGGTCAATGTTACAAGTTCAAAAACATGAGCCGGGATGCAGAAAGCGAGAAAATTTTCAGTTCATCTGCTGCCCTCAGTTTATATTTTGTTTTCCTCATGAAAGTTACCTTCGTGAACATCTTTTGTTCATTTAAATTCTTCTAAAAAATGAACAGTTAGATTCTGCAGTTCGTAAATGTGCCTAGCATGTCATATAAGCATAGCACATGGGCTTACTTATTAATCTCATTAATGGAAGAGACTGCACAACAAGCCTGGAATATAACACAACTGCATATGGCTACCTTCAGATTAATACACTGCCAGACTGATGCCAGGTACCTCACAACCATTTGCTCTTATGCTGCATGCCTGGGCGTTTCTTGCAGTGATCTGAGCTTGCCTTTGATATTTCCAGGTCTAAAACTAGACCAACTGCCAGCCAATGTTTTCCTATATGTGTGATTTATCTGGGCACTGACTTTCTGATGATTTCTTGCTTGTTGTTTCTTTGAAAATTGACAATGAAAGCATTAAAAACTCCTTACACTTACATAAAACTCAAATTTGGGGTCCTTTGTAAGGTGTCCATATGGGGAGACAGGAGAGAGGGAGAAAGACAGAGCTGCATGAGCAGCAGGTATGCCAGTGTTGCCTTCCTGTGGCTTGCAGGATCTCAGCCRTGAGCTGGGATTCAAGTCAGATTTTAGAAGTTAATAGAATAGGTAGGGCGATAGGTACAATTTTGCTTTCCTAATCACGGGATGGTAAATTTGCAGAGTTTTGCTGAAGAAACAGAACACATTTCTTTTATTTGAATCACAGTTTCAGAGAGTGTTTTCCTTTCTGATCCCGGGGGAGCATGCAATGTGTGTAACTGTGCTTCTCCCTGTTTTCCAGGTCCCGAGGGAGAARAACAGGTCTGCCCTCTGACTTCAAGTACTTCCTCCCATATTTTAGTTATGTTAGAGAGCAAATCTTGGTAGCCGTCCCCAGGAGCATGGTTTTCTGCGGGGTGACYCTGCTATTTTACTCTTCTGGCAGCAATTTCTCTGGGAATGAAATCAAAGCAGCGTAGCAGGTGTCCTTCTGCTGCAGCATCCCCAGTAAGCCCTGAACTATTGAAGCAAACACACAGAAAGCCTCGGTGATCACTACTCATCAGGCAGAGGTTATAAGGCTTTCTGTGTGGTTCTCCTTTGATGAGTTTTGGATATGCACCAATAACTTGCAGGTTATCTACCAAAGCAAGTTTACRTCCAGCTCAGCTGGATTCTCTTTACTCTGAAGCAGAAATCCTGTGTAGCTCTCTCTAGTCACTGGAGTAAGGTGGTTGTAAGCAAAACCTGGATGGAGCTTTTGGATTTAAGTGTTGCTCCTTGCACTGAGCTCTATATTTATTGTAAGTTCTTCCCCTAGGGGTTTTGGGCTGTGCTCTGATCACCATCCTCTCACTCTGCCGGGTGCTGTGTGGATGTAAAATGTTTGGAGATTTTAGTGCTGCTCAGGATGGGCTTGGGAACATGGCTTGCTGTTGCAAATGTCAATAGGGAAAATAACCACTGCTATCTTGGTTTCCCAYAGGCAAGGGATTAAAATATGGTGAGTTTGCTTTCTCCCTCCCAGTGCAACTCCRTCTCACTTCATAAGGTCAGTAGTAAAGAGGAAAGTTAATGGCTATTTATGCAAATAGCCCAATTTCTCATCAGATACATCTATGCCCTGCACTGCCCCAGATTATTTTGAGGGTTTATTATTTTAAAACATTAGTTAATAAGATACAGACTGGGACTCTGGGGTGTGACATATGCCCAAGTCTCTTACTGTTCTTTGAAAGCAGAGTTGTCTGCAAGGGCTCAGCAGATCATGCTAACCTTGCCAAGTGGCTTGGATTTTCTCCCCTGGGAGAAAAGTCCTGGTACTGGTTCTGGTATTGCTTGTGCATTTGTGGCAGCTTAATGCCACAGGACATTGCATTTCCATTTGGAAAGTGCTTTCAGATGCACTCAGGGTTCTATAGAAATTCAAAGAGCTCATTGCCATTGAGTAGTACTACCAATTTAACTGAAAATGTTCTGGATTATTACCAGAAAGACTGGCCAAATTATCAAAATCCTGGTCCGTGGGAAATTTCGACATTTGGTTTTGGTCTTATTTGGAATGAAACCAGTGATTTTGAAATTAGCCACAAAAGAGAAATTTATAGGGGGGAAAAAATAGGACTAGGAAACAATGACGCATGATATTTCCAAAACAAAATATTCTCCCCAAGACGTGCTTCTTTCCAGCCTTGTTGCTGTCTGTTACAGAGTGGCATGTCCAGCCAGGCCTTGAGCTGGGAATTTATTTTTTTGCAATTGCTGACTAGTCTCCCAGCACTACCAGGCTTCAGGTTCAATGGCAGCCTGCCTAGAATCCCTGCATCCCAAACAGCCCACCAGGCTAGCAAACCAGGCATTTTTCCAGTGGAAAACTACCTGCGGTTTGATGTAGGTTCATTGAAACAGATATGTTTTAACATGAAACTTTCTGGCTTTAATGAAGCAATGTTTTCCAGAGAAATGACATGTTGTCAGAAATCTCGTGACCAGCTCTAATTGCCACTTTGATGACCAGAATCATCACTCACCAGAGCCCCATAACTTCCTGACAACCTCCAAATATCCATAACTTCCTGACAGTCACCAGAGATGTTGAACAGAAAAACACACACACATTAAAAAAAAAAAAAGGGGTTTTTTGGTACTCAATAACTGTGAAATTTGCAGTGCGTTTTCTGAGCAATTGTATTATGAAAAAGTTTTTGTATTTTTTTTTTGTATTTTGTATTATTAAAGTTTTTGCCTTCAGGGCAGCAACGCTGGGGATGTCCCTTCCTCTTCTTCAATCTTATTGAGCTAACGTATTAGCTTTCAGCTGACCCAGAGGCACAGAGTTACTACCTCTGAGTGGGAGACAACGGTGTAGTTGCCCAACGAAGCATGATGCCAAGGTCTAATTAGAAACAGGAACTTGCTTGCTAGACCACCATTTATCCTTGTTCTTACAGTGTAGGATTTCAATAGTCTGTTTCATTGTTTTTATTATTATATTGGAGAAGGCTGTTTATTGATTTTTCTACTATCTGAGTGTTTGTATACACAGAAACTTCCTGCTCCTAATGAAATGGAGCCTCTTAAAACAATAATAAAAAAAAGTCTCGCTCAAGAGTGAAATAACTGTAACCAGAATCATACTTCAGTGAAAATGTTCTGCTTCTCAACAAGCCACTACAGATCTCCCCAGTCTCTCTGGTGGGGATTCTTCCTTCTGCACCAGGAATTTCTCTCCTTAGACAGCAGAGTATGATCATGGTATCAAAGTATCATCTAGAAAGGGGTATTTGAGCTCAAAGGAAACCTAGCTCTGGAGAGGGTGATTGGCCGGGAGCATGAAGGCATGGAGCAAGGACATGCAAGGACAGGAGAGAGAATCATAGAGATGCAAACCTAGGGTTTTTTTCCAGAAATGTAAAGTATTTCCTGCTGAATATTATTGTGGAACTAGAAATGTGAATGCAAAATAGCTTTGTGTTCCACAGAATTTTGGCAGCTGCTGATTCCTTTTCCTCATCCAGATTTTACTCTTTGGATTTCCTTGCTTTCTTCGTTTCCCAGATTGAAAACTGACTTCAGCCTCAACTCTGGAACAGTTCAGCTGTGCATCTGAGCTTGTTAAATGGAACTTGTGTCTCAGGACATCATCATTTGCTAATACGTCCAAACATCCCAAAGAGGGACTGTGTATTACAGTGACTATCTGGTTAGGTACTTAGTCTCCTAAGTAGAAGTCTCAGCATCCTCTTGACATATTTGAGCTGGGTGAGGAGTGTGTGTGAGGAGCACACTCAGYTGAGGGCTAACATGGATTATCAGCTTTGCAGCAAGTGCCTGTGTGGGGCCTGTCCCTCCCGCACTCCAAAATCTTTGTGCAGACTTGGATTCATGGTGAGCGTGGGGATCACCTGTACAGATGTGGCAAGAGACATGGGGCAGATGCCTCTATCTCTAGACCTGCCAGATGCTCRATGCCAGACAGGCCTGAGCTGGCTCTACGCACCTCTTGGAGACAGTTTGCCAGGCACTTTTTCTAGTGTCCTCAGTCCCCTTGTGATGGAAAAAGAAAGCTAAAGAGCTGTGAACACAGGGCAGAGCAGGGGTGACCAAGTGTAGCGGGATGAGGGCAGACTTTTGAGATCTTGCTCCATTTAATGTTTAGATATTTTTATCYAGGGAATTTCTATTTTATATGTGAAATCCTTGTGTTAGGTAAACAGGGTCCTTTCCTTTCCTGGGAAAGTGTCATATMAACAGGGTAGAAGCTTTCTCCCCCATGATCTTTGCTTTCATCCCCAAAARACATGTAGAGATATATAACACTGCACAATACTGAGAAGTTTGCTTGRCATGCCTGTTTATTGGTGTTTCAGGCTCTGAGTTGTGTGATTTAGTTTGTTTTGCTTTAAACATCATATGTATTGTTAGAAAAAAAAAAGGCTTAGGAGCAAAATCTACTTTTTGAATTCTGTATGGAGGGAATGTGGTGCCTTTGCATATCTACATAGTAGCTGGGGGGTTCTACAGAAGAGTAGAAGGATGGTACATGCCGTAACATCTGAATTTAGTCAAAAGTTGCATTGTCCAATGCTATGTTATTAGTCTGGTCTGAAAGAGAAGCGAAAAATCTGAACTGAAGACAACTAAAACAACTGTATATATKCATGTAAGCTTTGGGCTGGGATACACATGACAGTTTTTCCGGCTGTCCCACCGAGCAGCTTTCACAAGACTGTGTGGCAGACGGGAATACCTCCGTATCATCGGCAAGGGTGGACCTGACCTGAGGGATTGTGGGGTCTATCCTCAATCAGATGTGATAACCCTGGTAACAAGCTTCAGGGCCTGTTTTCACTTCTGCTTCTCGAACGTGCTAAGCACCAAGTCCAGCACCACAACACACAGCTGGGAAGGATTTCAATAGGATCCCTACCAGCTAAAAAGACTTGGGGCTGCCCTTGCCTTTTGGCAGGACTCTCCCTCCCAGGAGTTCTGGGGAGCTGTGGAAGCAGTCTGGTTTCTCCACCTTCTCTTGAACGGACTCACGAGGTCGATGGATTTTATGTGGATACTGCTAAAACCAGTCCCCAGTSATCAAGACAAGGATTGGACTCTGCTCTTAGACTTGCAGGATGGTCTACATGTCTAGAGGGGACAAAACGGCCCTTTGAAGAGGGACTCACTGACAAATCCTGGAAGACATTGGTTCATTCTATGGAAAYAGTCAAACTGATTCTCTCTTCAGAAGCTAATTGATATAAATTATAGAGGAGCTGATATCTTTCCTCAGCCTTCTATTTCCAAACACCTCCTGGAACCAGACCAAGATACTGCACAGTGGGTGTTTAAATACACTTGTCCCTGTTCCCCCATGCTAGAAGCAGAGTCTGGGACACAGGTTGTAAATTAGTTCCTAGGGTGACKGATCCCTGTGCCAGCAAGTGAAGCATAAAAATAGCAGTATGGTTGAAAGAACATAAAAAAAAGAGAAAACAGACTATTATTTCTTCAGAGTTCAAGAGAAAGAGCAGTTGAATCTGACACAGGCCAAACCTGAGTAGCCCTGGCCTTTTTACTTAACACATACAACTGCTTTAGTCTTCTCTCAGTCGATGGGCTGTGTGCCTCCTCTAGGCGAGGAACCAGCCTCATTTTCTGGCCAATGAACCTGGCACCAAACGGTTTGATTTCTTTCAGAAACTTGTTTGGAGCCTCTTTGTGTGCACTAAATCAACTCCTGCATTTCTCAGGATGTGAAATCACATATTGGCAAGCAGAATTGCACCTTTACTTTCTGTGATGCCTTCATAAAAGCTGCTGACATGCCAGCCACACATTTGAAGCATATTTACCCCCTTATATTTTGCTTGGGTGGACATTTCTGTGGGCTGTAGGATATTAATAGAGGTAAAAAATTAGTACCTTTATTATTTTGACAGCTCAGTTGGAAGTGAACAGGTTCTGTCTGGTTTAAATAACAAGCACTGCTGCCTGGGCAGCGAAGGATTACAATAGGATGAGGATGTTTTCATCGAAGTAAGACAAGAATAGATATAAGAAGGAAAAATCTATTTCTAATTTATTTTGCCATCGATTAAGACAAGACAGTAATTAAGAATAAGCACCTCAATATCTTGTATCTCTTGCAGGGCTCGTTTATCTGCCATTACTTTATTATGTGTAGAAGCGAAAAAAMTGGAAACATTCTCCAGATTCTACGTGTCTTTAAATATTGTCCACATACTTAAAACGGTCTGCAGGTATGGATGGAATGATCTGCCAGATGGGAAAAGTAGAATTTAAATTTGTTGGTAACCTTTTTTTTGTCTAAACTGAGTGTAGCTCTCCTTTTCTTAGGAGGCAATTTGATCATTTCTTTCCTTCTGTTGGATACACCTGGTAAACCTCCCCACTTCTGTAAAACAAACACAGAAACACACACTTCTGCTGGGATTTGGGGGTACATTTTTCACAAGGCTTTGTCATTACCCAGATGGTTCTGAGTGCTCTTGACCTCAGCCTTAAAAGAATGAAAATGCTTTCATTCTGAGTGTGACACAGTCATTTAACTATAGACGTCAGCAAGCTTTTYGGTTCGTCTCTTTCTTCGTGCTACTTCAGAAGTACAAAAATGATCTTGCTAACTATGAAAGAAATAAAATGAGATCCACCTCTGCAATTTGATGATTTCTTAAGATTCTACTTCTAGATCAACTATCTACTTCATATTTTTTACTCCTTCTCCCATATCTCCAAGACTGATTTTTCCTTTTGTGTTTCTCTTCTTAAGCATTTCTCTGCTATGTTCTATATTGTGACCACCAATGCTTTCTTACAAGAATTTCTGATCAAAAACTTGCTGAAAGTGTGATGGTTATGTACTGCTGAATATTAAGTTCACCTAATTTTCAATGTATTATTCTAGAGGTATTTTCTAATGACTCTGCTCTTAAGAACAGTTCAGTATGTGATTTGAGGCAGCAGTCTGTCCTTCTGCTAAYAAAGTGATTTCCAATTGCTTTGACACTGAGAGCAGGTGACACGGGACAAGGAGCTAGAGAGTGCCCACTGTTCCAGAGTGGTGGCTTGCATGCATCCTGTTTGGCCAAAGCATCTGTGATGCAAGAGACATCCTTTACCATGCAGTGCAGCAGCATTTTCTTGGTTTAATCYGTTTTGTCATGTATGTGCTTTTATTGGGCCATTGCTTTTATTGAGTCAGTCTCMGTATTAATTAAAATCAATGTAACCAATTAAAGTGATCCTCAGCGAAGCAMAAAGGTAACTATCAAATACATCAAAGCGTGAGCAGCCCAAGCTTAGTACACACCTATCAGCATTTGTATAAGTCCAAACAAAGTCCTGGATAACACGCTGCTCACTGAACACCATGACAAAAATAGGCAGTACACACTTCTTCATATACTGAATAGAGGTCTTTTCTGACACAGTTAACTTCAAAGCTGTTTTAATGTGGCACAGACAGTTACTTTGATTTAGGAGTGACTCGCTTCAGTTTGCTTTGAACCCGTTCAGCCTCGGTGCTCAGATTCTGATTGCATTACAGCCATTCAATAAGGTGCCTTTCAGCGGCTGAATCTGCAGCGGAGCTGAGTCAAGCTGAAGGAGGATTGGGTCTGCATTTGCTTTGGAGTAAGGAAATGCATTTTGACAGTTACACCAGTTTGCCTCTTGCATGGAMTCAGGTCTGCATGTCCAAAGGCTCAGTACAGTGAACTGAACTAATTGCTGCTGGGTCAGGTTAAGAGGCTGCTCTTCGCTGAATTCCTCCAGCCTACTCCATTGCTGTCTGCCCCCTCACCTTGCTACATATTTAACTTGTTCTCTTGAACTGGTTCTGTAAAATGGTGTCCTCTAGAGACAACTCCCCCTGCCACTTCCCTTCCTCCCGAAAAGACTTACACCTTAGATGAGCAGCAGCTGGAACCTCCACCTTGTGCTCASCTCTCGCTGTAGGCCTCTTGGACAACACTCCAACACTCCTCAGTTACCCAGCTTAGACATTAATTTCACCTTCATCTTGTAGTCAAGTCTATTTAGTAAAGCTACTTTCTTACTGTGTCCAAGTGCTCTGTAAATTTTGGTCAGGGCTTAGGTTCTCCAGGGATCATTTTTGCCAATTGAAGCAATAACCACAATAGACTCTGCAATGCCAGCTAACATCATGATGCTTTTCTTCTCTATCTATACTATATATATATATATATATTTTAATGATGATGTAACTACTTCTATTTAATTGAGAATTAGCCAAAGGCAATCAGCTGATGTGAGATAAATATTCATAAAAACCTAAGGCCACGTGAGATGCCTAAAGATTGCTAAGCAGATTTATGAATAACAAAAAAGAAGTCAGACCTGGAAGTCCTAGGGAAAATATACAAGCTTAGTTATCTGAGTGCTTCGAGTTTGTCACCACTGTATATCACATACAGTTCAACTACAATAGAAACCAAAGAGAGGAGGAACAAGCTGGAGAAATGAAAACGGCTAAGTATGTTTGTTGTATAGATACAGGCTAGCCCTCTTAAAAAATTCTGAAATGGTATAAATATATAAAAGCATTAAGAGTTCAATTTAGTGTACATTAGCTCAGCATGCTCAGCTGGAAGAGAGAATCCTAACTCATTCCTGTTGTATGTTTATCACCTAGTTGGTGTCTTATGCTAAGAAGACATTCCTTAACTGTAGCCATATGGTCACTGTCCAWTATTTAGTCTGTTACATCAGTGATAAAGATACTCTTCTCTGAGATCAGTAATGTCTCTAAATACTGTGCTCCTGCATTTGCTCCCCATACCAMGGCTTCACTCATAGCAGTGTAGAAGAGGGATGTGACAAGGGTGATTTTGTGGGTGAAGCTGTTCTTCTTTAAGCCAGCCCTAAAGAGAGCAGCTGAACTGAAACACCTGCTGTGTGGGAGGTTCACCACTGCTGAGATGAAGGAGCCTCATTTCCTAAGACAATTGACATAGTTACCTACGTATGGCGGGGTAAATACCCCTCTGTGTTTTGCCAAGCTGGGAACTTAGAGATCAGAAATAGCAGTCAGCTTTCAAAGGAGGCTCTTCCTGAAGCATAGAGGAAAAGGATGTGTGGGCCTCAGTCACCCTGTAATCTACAATTACAGGGTGTGGAAGAGCCTTAGGGTGTGCATGTGGGAAATGGTCACTCAGCCGGTAAGCTACATAAGTTGTTTTATTGCTTGGGGACCTGTTTTCTCTGAAATGCCTGTGTTTTTATACATAGCATTTTGCATGAGAAGGCTGTCATCACTTGCTATTGCCATAGTTACTTCTGCAGGGCATGTACAGGGTTTGGAGCCTTCCTAGACCTGCTGAAGTATYTCCCTTCACCTGCAAGGCAAACCAGAAGAGGGGATTGTTGCAGGACTCCCCTGTCAGGCACAAAGTGCCTGGGGAGATCTGGAGATAAAAGTTCTCACAGAGACCAGGAGGCTTCAGAGCTGTCAGCAGCCTGTGGCTGAGATACCATCCTGTCCTGTGAACTGCTAAGAGGCATCACTTACCATTTCCATAGACTATAAATCATTACATCTTGTTAAGAGCAAGGTTTAATGCTAATAGTTGCAAGTTCTGCAAAGGCTGTTCTTCAGATGTATGTTTGTACTCAGCTCCAGGGCCTGCCCCGAAGCACTGTGTTGTCTGCTGAGCCCATGCAGACAGCACTGCTGCACGGGCAGCCCTCACAGCARCTCCAGAAGCAGATGTCAAAGAAGTTCCCAGATGCTGCTGCTTGCTAGACAAAAACCAGGCCCTTTCTATACAATTCAGTTTCCTTTATCAATTAGGCCTGTACCGCCCCCTTCCCCTGGCACACAGTCCAGCAGAGCACAGCAAAAYGCACTCAGGCTTTTCAGAGCTCTGAAGTCTATTCTATTGCAAGGCTCAAATGGGGAAAAGCAGGCCAAAGTGGGAGTCAAACGGGGACAACTTCAGCTTTCTTCTGGCTCAGTCAGTGGGCAGGTTAACTTACCATCTCACCCCTACACAGGATTTGCGTCACTGAGCTTGCTGTAAATCACTGGGATGGCAGAAGTCTGTGCTGATACACTTACCCTCTGAGCTGTGGGGATGGCAAGGGTTAAGCAACTGAGCTGGAAATCTCATGAGATCAGGCTTTTCTAGTGGGAAGATTTCCCATACTTCCTGCTTTTTGATGTGCTGGAAATACTTTATGCTCAGCCTTTCTTGTGGTATCTTGGCACTACTTCTGTAAATACTTGAAGGGACATCATCAACAAAACAATCATGCTTCTGTCTAAAATGTTTTCATTACTCCAAGTCACGACTAAAAGAGAGAGAGATTAAAGTCCCTTTCATTCAAACACTTAAGCATGAACCAGCTTTCCTAAGTATTGGCCACATCACACCCTAGAAGATTTAGGGTTTAGATTTAGRGCTGTGTTGGCTTTGCTGACAGTCTTGGTAGAGAGAGATTTGACTACTTGTACCCTTTTTATTCCACTGCAGTTCAATACCCCTTCAGCTGTGCTGTAACAGCTCTTCAAGTTGTAGCTTTCTTCTTTTCTTTTTTTTATATAACTCAGTTTTTATACTGGGGCTCTGGTATCAGGTATTTGGGCTGTTTGAGCAGAACTGAAAGGATTAGCAAACCAGGGCTGGAAAAAAGCACTCAAGATGGGAACGAGTGTGCAAGCTCAGAGACTTTCTAACAGAAACAGTCTCTTATTGCTCACTGATGCTTTGCCTCTCTGTAGGCTTTGTACTGAAGGCCCAAAGGTTACTGTATCTTCATCATCACAGTTTTTATAAATTCGGGGGCCTAAAAATTGAAATGAATTTTCTGCTGTCTGCATGGAGGTGATCTTGTCATGTTGTATACTTCATTGACATGTGTAGTCTGGATTTGTTTGTGTGGCCTTTAGTAAGCAGCATTTTTTTGCATC
The DNA here is from genome assembly GCA_003342815.1 of Eudromia elegans. Taxonomy (NCBI): domain Eukaryota; kingdom Metazoa; phylum Chordata; class Aves; order Tinamiformes; family Tinamidae; genus Eudromia; species Eudromia elegans. The sequence goes on along the minus strand of PTEX01000039.1, from coordinate 404,318 downwards.
TTCACGGTGTGGTTTCAGTACTCTCTGAAACTTAGCTAGTTACAGAGCCACCAAACAATTATGAAAATCCTAAGAGTCTCTCATGAGAATTTGGATCTGGCAGCTGAGGTAGAAAAAGATTCTAGTCATAAAGTTTGTATTCAGATTGGAATAGAAACTTAGCCAAAGCTCAAGGCTGTTTGGAGCTAATGCATTAGTTTGACATTATCTTCAACATGAAACTTGGAAGTATATGAGATATATAAGCATATAAGCAGGTATGTGCTAGTGAACACATGCTCATGAGAGAAATACACTGGCATGGCATTTTTTGGAGGCRCTGATAGACTTGCTGGGTTTGCTGATTGGGAAAAGTCATGCACAAACTGGTATATAAACATTTGCATTATGAAGCGYGTGTTCTCAGAATGCGTGAAGTGTGCAAACAGCTGTCCTTAAAAGTTCGAGCACCATGTCCTCATTTCACTTCTCTCTCTTACTCTCTTGCTTTCCTCAGCTCTGCCTGCAGAGCAGACTTGGGCCCAAGATGTACAATTCACTTGCTGGAGTGACAGGGACATTCCTCAGGGGTTGCCTCGTGACCATTCCACAAGGTAGAGTATCCACAAGGAGTGGATTAGGACCCTTCAAAAGTCAGGAAGTCTCTGATTTATTTTCTTTTCAAATAAACAGCTTTAGCTTTCATTTCTTTGCTTACATTAATCTTTCATGTCATGGGCCTTCCACATGGGGAAGTTCAAAATACTGCAGCCGCCTCAGACTGCTGGTAATGTCGCCCTCTTCACTTGTAGCCCTGCTTGTTCAGATCTCCCACTGGTTTTATGAAGCCTACAGGAGATGAACCAAGCAAGATATTTACTTYCTTCACTCCATAACTGAAGCCTTCACCATGTGTTGCATCAGCCACTTGGAGGAGGATGAGRTAGTGTTAATCCTATGACTGATGCTACCTTTAGTTCTTCTTTCTATCTGTTACTACTGTCTTCTTAGTCCTCTGCTTCCATGCTTAAATTCAGACTTAGAATAATTTATTGTATTTGTTTTACAAGCTGTTTAGCAAATTTGCAAGCACTGTGACTAGTGTAGCAAAAATCAGTCAAGAGAAAMTGTTTTTCCTCACTCAAACATATAACCTCACCCTAGTTCTCCCAGCTTTTAACTTTAATTGTTTYAGYTTGTTAATTGTCCAGCACARGGCTACAAGGATGATCAGGGACCTGGAAATCTGCCCTGTGAGCAAAGGCTGAGAGAGCTGGGCCAGTTCAGCCTGAAGAAGAGAAGGCTGAGAGGGGACCTCATCAGTGTCTATAAGTACCTCAAGGGAGGGWKCGAGGAGGTTGGGGTTGGCTTCTTTTCAGTGGTGGCCACAGATAGGACTGGGGGACTGGAGGAAATGGCYACAAACTAAAGAACCAAAAGTTCCACAGGAACTTAAAGAAAAAATTCTTAACAGTGAAGGTGACAGAGCCCTCGAACAGGCTGCCCAGWGAGGTTGTGGAGTCTCCTTCTCTGGAGATCKTCAAGAGCCACTTRGATCCAAACCTGTGCCACRTGCTCTAGGTGACTCTGYGTGCGCAGAGGAGTTGCRCTAGATGATCTCTAAAAGTCCCTTCCAACCTTAATGATTCTATGAATTTARTTTTGTCTTTATTTAAGAAAAAAATGGAAGAAAAATGGAAGCGCGTAATTCGTAATTTTCTAGAGCATGTTACAGAGCAACAAATAGGACCAGAGAAAACTTATCCTCCATGAGCACGGGGTCGTTTTGATCTTCATGGAGGACATATGTTAGTCAATCACTTCTGTGATGTAAATCCAAAATTCTCTGGATTTGCCTGATATTTGAATCTGAATGCAAAGTGAGCTCATTTTAGCCTCAAGTCTTCATTGGCCTAGAGTACAGGGAGAAAATAGGATTTAGTTCATCTGCATTATGTTCTGTTTTTATGACTGGTTTCTTTATGTCTTAGCTATCATCAGCATCTTCTCATGTGTAAAACTTCTAGCAAGTAGCTGATTTTCTCAGTTTATTGATCTGTAAAACTTATTTGACAATATTTCCCTATTTCTAGTATGCTCTGGTGTTTGGAAAAGCAGAAGTAGTATGTCAAATTAAAAACAGGATGAACACTAAGTTTTGAATAACAAACTCATAAACAAATGGRAAAAAAAAGGAAATTCTTAGTGAGCAAGGACGTTTTAATGAACAAAACAACCTTGCAAGAATCTGCTCTGTGACCAGGATTTARTATTCAGGAAGAATATTAAATATTTTTCCTGAAAATCTGGTATATCACAGAGACTAATGTCTTGGAATTGCTTTTAAGTAATTAAGAGTTATAAAAATATCAARAGAGAAACTAGGTCATTTTTATATGATGGGATATGTATATGAGAGAACAGTGATTGTAAAGAAAGTTCCAGTTATAGTTCCAGGTGTTAGGGGCTAAAAAGGGCTGTTATGACCCTTAGATGTCCACCTGGTGTAGAAGGTTACAACAGTATCCACTATATCTCCCAAAGCAGCRTGTTCCACTTTCGTCTTTCTTTCTTCAGAATAATCTCAATAAATTTGAATAAAATAATTTCAAGTCTTCAATTTGAGTCCTAAAAGCAAAACTTTACGGAGTTCTATAATTTGCTAAGTTTGAGAAATGGCTTATTCACAGTCTATAAGTATTTATACAGAAAGCACTCAATACTAGTGGGCTCTTAAGAGAAAAAAGGCATTCCATTTAGCTCAAAGGACAATAGAAAAGAATCCAAAGTAAAAATAGTAGACAGTTGGTTTAGTAACTTGAAATCTCTAAACAAASGGAAAATATCCTTAGACACGGCTTGTCGTTCAGTCAAAATGGATTAGCTCCTGCAGTAGAACTATAGAGTGATATTAACTATTTTTTTTGATCAGTAGATACTCAGATGAGATGATCATAATGATTTTTTTACCTCAGCCATGAAAGTCTGATTATTCCTTTAAAAATTTAGCACCTTTTCTTCCCACATTCTAAACAATATGAAGTTACCAAAAGAAGCTAAGCTTTTATCTCAGAGCATTAACGGTTAACTGTATACATAAAAATTCTCTGTCTTTTACATTTCTTTTATTATATAGGTCTTAACAGGACTAAGCCTTTCCTAAGAATCTATTCAAATTACTTGTTTTGATTTGATGCTGTACTTTTAATCCCACAGCATATGGAAAACATTTTCAGATACTGAAGAGATATCATTTTATAAAATTAAGATTGTGCTTGCTTTGGTGACTCAGAGTCAAAGAAATATCCCTTTTGGGGTTCGAGTAAATGACAGAATAAAGCAGACTTTCTCGTGCATACATTAAAAATATGCTAGATTTATGTATGTTTGTGATTAGTAGCTGGAAGTCCTGACCGCTAAGTTCCCAGATTGACTAGGGTGTATTTTTCCCTACCGCAAAGGGCCAGCAGAAAACCTATGCACAATTAAACTTCACTTCAGTGCAGTCTTGAGCACTTTCATGGGATGTGGGTGGGCAGCAGTTCTGAATGCAGGTTTCAGTCACTAGAAACATGTACCTTTCACAGTTTGGAAACAATTTTACCTACCAGTGAATTTTTTTTTATGCTTTTACCGAGAAACATGGTCACATAATTCCATTACTGAAACCAGCAAATCTTTATTAAATTACAACACCTAACTAGGAAAGATATTAAATAATGATTTAAAACTTAAAGGTACAGCAAAATCACCACATTCCTTAACGTCTTATTCCAATACGTAATTGCYGCCGTCTATTTACACTTTGAATTTCTTTAGATTTATCTTCTAGCCATTGAAYGCTAATGCATTTTACTGCTAGCTTCAAGAATCATCATCATAATTTGAACACATGACAGAGAAAAAATATCTCARAAGGAAAACAATGATTAATAATCCATGCATCTCTTTTAATTCTTGTGAAGTAGATTGCCAAATCTTCATGTCTGGTATCCACAGTGAGCTCCTATGGTAGCGTTTGTGCTGAAGAGAGAAATACCATTTCTCTGAAGATGATCACTACCTTAAACATCAGGTTTATTTAGCTTTTTGTATTGTAGATGATGATTATTCACCAACAGTAATGCTAGAGACTTGCACTGCTTAGCAGAAGCATGCCAGGACTTGGCTTTCATTTTGCTGAAACGAGTAGTAAAATCTAAGTTCTTAAAAGCCTCTTTAAAAGGTTAGAGACTTTGAGGTGAATATTTAGTGAGTTGGCTGTGTGTGGGCAATGCAAACACAGGCTATAGCAAGCAAGAATCTTCGAACCTTTTCTTCAAGATGTCTTACTGTTAGATTGAAGGTCGCAAGAAATTTGCTCATTATTAGAACAGAGTCAGTAGACCGGGGCCTCTTCACATTGACTTGCAAAACCCTTTCATGCTTATCAGCATACAGCTGGATTTCCTCTGCTTTATCACACTACCACTTTTCCTGTATGGCTCTCAGCTTTGTTTGGAGTTCCCTGTGCTTGCTATTATATGCAGTTCTCTTTGATGCTGATGATAGATCTTGCRACTGTGTTCTGTGAAAGGTGCACCTCTCCTGAGGTGTTGGATAATTGCAGGATCACTCTTATCTAATCAATCTTAATGCTTTCTAATTTTTTTGCCCTGGGGTCTTGTTTGAGACGGAGTGTAAGATAGCCATGATGATTTCCAAAATGTTTTAGAAGAYATATTGAGATTCCTTATAGCTTTTCACATGGAGCTTTTAATAYAGCAAATCTTTGAGGATGTACATTCACTTAGAGCTTTTAATTGTACTTGTTACAATAGGGAGAGAACTGGGGACAGTTTTATGTTAATAAAGCTTTTCCTCTTACATCAAAGTTCTTGCTGGCTGTTCCATTTAGTTATTGTCTCCTTCTGAATTGACAAGCTTGAAATATGTACTCCCTCATGACTGAAATGTTGAGAAAACTGTCCAGTGTATCACAATACGCTGTTCTGTAATCTTATGAATCATTTCAGACTGATTGATTCCAGCCTGTAATTTTTCCTTGCTTGTGTCAGTAGCATTTCTTGTCTTGTTCCTTGACTACTAAATGTCTTCCAAGGGTGCTGTATAGTTAGTTGGTTTTGTATTGTCACTTAACCTACTAATTAAGACAAATGTTTTTTAAGCTAAGCCATTTTTGCCATTATTTCTTCAAAGTTGTTTTAAATTCTTGCTTAAACTAATGTATACATATATATGTGTGTGTGTATATAGATATATCTTTTCTCTTCATGTATTCTTGCTGCCTGGTTTTTACTCTGGTGTATCTGCCTGCCTGGTCTTATAGCAGGGAATTGTGATAGAATAAAATTGAACAGTAGAAACAGAACAGGCCAAACAATCTCATTAATGGCTGTTGTATCCAGGAAGGGMGGAGTGAGCCCTCCTGCAATACCCGCTCATCTGATGAATGAAGGTTTGAGATCTTTGCTTAGCAAGTGAAAGAAGAAAGTACTTTGCAAGTTTTGTCAAAGTTTTGGCCCACACTGAGGTAACCTCAGTCTCCTCAAAAGCCCTGCTCTGTTTGGATGAAACTCTAGATGGTGGATATCTTCAGATAACCCTCACTGGTGTGAAGGGAGAGGTTAGTAGAGGGTAAGAATGGCGATTACTGAGGGAAAGACTATTGGGCCTGCATGATACACCAATGAGAGTGGAGACAGCACACAACCTGAGGTTGTATGTGTTAAACTTTGGTGCTTATGGTGTTTCCTCTGGCAAGTGGTTTTGAGGAAGCTCCAAGGGAAGTTTCGATTCTTACCGTCAGCTCTCCCATCCCAGAGAAACACAATACACTGACATTAGCAATCTTACCCCTCAATCGTTCCTYCTCCTAGCTCTCATACAGCAACAAATACTCATTATGAATCACTCAGTCCAAGTTAGCTAATGGAAAATGCAGACAGATCTCACCTGTGGGGAAAAAAACAAGAAGACTGTCTGCCAGAAAAGCCCCTTTGAGCACCAGTGTCCCCTGCTCCACCAGCAACACCATGGCGAGCATCATAGACACCAGATCCTAGTCCGTTTGCCCTTGGAAAGGGAACAACTGGGGCCTTAGTTTCAGAGCYTTTATTTCACAGGCGCCCAATGTATTGAGCCCTCACTGATTACTGGAACTAAGATTCGTAGAGCTAACCAAAGGGAGCTGGTGARTAGACAAAACATAGGCAAATGTTCTTTGTATATTGTCGCCTGTGTGTCATATCACTGTATCTTATGCAGGGAAGAGAAAAGGAAATTTAATCTACAGCTTGGCCTTCACACCCTCTGGCAACATATTAAAGTGTGCAATCTGTATAAATATATTCTGTAATTTCAAGCTCCCTGGATATGACAGGCACATCGTGCTTAAAGTTTGCTTTTGGCATCATTTTTTACCATTTCTAAAATAAACTTGAGTGCACACTTCAGCTGTTTAGCTGATATAATGTTCAAAGGCATGCAACAAAATCAGCCCCTTGGGTTGCTGCTCTAACTCGCTGGCACTAAGCRCTCACCTAACTGCACATTGTAAAATATTGACCTTTCAAAGTATTCCCTCCCTCCTCTGTAATCTCTCAAAGGTCAATGCAGACCTAACCCTCCAAACACAGCTAACCTAGAGGACCGAATGAATTGCTTACTGTCATGTGAATAGAAGTGCAGTTAATATCTGGTTAATATTTGCCATATATAATCTGTGCTATGCTTTTGTGAAAGCTGAAAGCTAATAAGACTGTTTACAGAGCAGAGAGGGTTAAGTGTGCCACTCTTCCCCTCTTTTCTCTGCTGAGAGAGCTGTGTTTGCAGGCACTGAAATCAAGACTTCGCTGTGACCTCAGCTGTCACGGATTAGCTGAGTTTTTATTTGTTTTTGAAGGTAAAATGCAGACAAAGACAAACCATCTAGTCTCAAGTGGGCAGAAAATAGAGACATGGGTCCTGTGCTTTGCAGTAGTTACCTACCACAGCCAAAAATCGCAGGTTGTAAGGGGAGAGGTTATGAGAAGATAGTTTCACTACAGACTTTTAAGGTGTCGAATTGATTTGTACAGGACAGATAGGTACACACACCACTAAAAAAAAAAAAAAAAAAAAAACACAAAAAACCCCACTGAGATATTCAACATCAAAATACTTTAAAAACATGAAGCTGACCGAAGTTGAAGAATGGTTATCAGGAGACATGTCCAGCAAACCTAGGGCAAACACCCACGCCATAGGTGACTGCTCGGTTACCTAACAGGGAGACTGGGAGAGGCCAGGGAGAGGCCAGGGAGAGGCCTCAGTTATCCATTAGCATGGTACAGAGACTCCTATATATGCTATATATAAACAACTGCAGGCACGGTTCTGGTGAAGTGTCATGCGAACGTTTCAGTACGGGCTCTTTGAAGTATGGAAATCAGATTGGGGGCTGCTGGAGGCACCCTTGTGGGTGAAAAAAATCAATCTTTGAGCTCAAGAAATGCTGCACAGCAGGCTGGGAGCCCTAGTGACCTCCTTGTGGTAGTTATAAGACGTGTTTGACAACTGGACTGATCAAATGCAATTCCTGATGTTCTTAATGAACCTGAACATTGAATCACAGCTTTTTCCTCAAATTGTTGTTTGAGAGGGGAGACTATAGAGGTTGGTCTCAATTTTGCAGTGCTTGGATATGAAAATTTAATTCATAGGGCACAAATGGCAATGCTTTTCATTACTAATGGAAGAATAAGTAATCAATTTTAGAGAAACATTGTAAAAATAGCTATTTCAACCCTTGTGCAATGGTGATCTTCTATACCATGAAATCGGCAGGAAGGGAGGACTTCATTTTGTATAGAAGTTGTGTGATTTGAAAGGATTTTTTAAATCTTTTGACTTTATAGTGACTTCTTGCTCTGTAATTGGAATAGAAGAGTAATTCAATCAGAAGATAATGTTGGTTGGTTTAATATACAGATTTTGGTTTCAGAAAAGCATTTATTTCCTTGCACACTGGACATCTGGAAACACTCCCCTGCCACATTTTATTAGAACATTGAAATCACCTCGTTAAATGATATGCAGAGATTTAGAAAGCAGAGTAATTGCTGGGAGATCAATCACAGATTAAACTTCCCATATCATTTTAATATGTTCCCATTTACCACCACAGACACTTAATCTAACCATTGACTATGACATTTAAATGATTTTCACCAGAGACTTGCAGGTTTTCTGAGCCTTCTCCTGATGAAATGACTCCTGCAGCATTTTTCCTGTCTTTGTKGTTGAGCAAACGAGCTGATAAGCAACAAAGCACATATGCCAAATCACTATTTACTATCAACTGTTGCTTTTTTCTTAAAGCTAAAATACCAGAACTGGACCTGGCAGAGAATCTCTGCTGTTTATTCACATCTCTTCTCTCAAATCCCCTCATGGAACTTTATTTATTACAGTATGCTATACAGTAGGTAGTATGGAGGATCTACTAGTGGCCATAAATTATCTAGGTGGATAAAAAGGAATACCAGGAAGGGGGTTGGCGGTGGAAAGAGGATGAACATCCAAGGAGGGACTGGGGAGCAGTAGAAGGGGCCAGGTGTAAAGGCACAGGTAGCTTGATGAGGGTGTGCACAGAGGCTGATAAGACTCACACTGAGCTGGTGTTTAGGGTTTGAGATGTGCTCTGTTTCCCTGAGCGCTGCAGAGAAAGAGCTGAAACRTTTCTTAGAGACAAACGTCTCTAAAGATGCTGCAGGAGTGGTGGGAATGAGTCAGTGCCCTAAGCATGAGAAGGATGCAGTGAGCAGAAAACCATGGTTGCGTGAATGGGGGACCACATCTGTGAYGCTGTTGGCAGGGCTGTTCCTTGGCCTCAGTGAGTCCGTGATAGGGGAGGAGAGGGGATGCAGGCACGCTCTGAGGGGCAGTAGGTGCAGGAGCGAAGRGCAGGCTGGGCAGCAGCCTTGATTGTAGCAGGCAGATGAGAAAGGAGGCAAAGAAAACTGGGCAACCATCTCTTCGAAAAAGCAGGTACAAGGGTGCTCAGTGGGCATCCGTGCAGCAAGAGACCACAAAGTCAGGGAGCTGGAGAAGATCCTATAGGCTCAGAAAGCTCAGAAAGGGTCAGACATTAATATAAACAAGAAGGAAAAAGCATGCCAGGGGAGATAAAACATTGCACTGACTTCTATCAGAGAGGTGGAAATGATCYGAGCTTTCCTCAATGGGATAGTTTAATATCTGGGAGTAACATAGGTGGTGATCAGTGTGTTACCGGGAAGCTGGGGGCCTTTTGTACGAAGGGAAAGCTGCTGGGAGTTTTTGAGCAGGAGGAACCTCACTTAGCTTGACACAGGTATCCTAATGGTGAGGAGCAGGGTGCGGGCATAGCTGAAAAATCATGCTGCTGATGATGAGTGAAAGTTGTTCCAAAACTGTACTCTGTTCCAGCTCTTTTGTGTTCTTCTTTGCGAAAACAACCGAGAGAACACGGTGTGTATATGCTGGATCTATGGCCTATAGCAAAGTTTTCTACTTCAAACTGCGTAGAATAAATGTACTTACATAATAAAACATTCTTTATGTTCTTTCTATGAAAACTGGTGTATTGGCAAAAAACATTAATCAGTTCAATATTCATTCACACTTTAATCCCCAGGTCTTTCCCACTCCAGTCTAATGGTGTGTGTTTTTGTCCCTTCCTTTAGCAATTGCAAATAGAAAGCAGACAGGAAGTCACTAAAGTTGACAAAAAGCAGGAAGAAGAGAAGAAAAAACCCCTTAGAAAATGATAGACACACATGACATTCTGATCTCACTATAACAAGGAGGCTTGTAAAGACTTGCATTTGTGGGTCATTTCCCTCTGACATATGGGGTGTTTTATTTACTCAGCAAACAAGGATCACAGTGCTCCTGGTTTTAGGTAAATAGGTTGCGAATACATTTTCAGAACTGAACTGGGATGACTTTAATAGCGTTTAAAAGCTCTCGCTGTTTTTCATTCCTTTTAGACTTGGATTTTAAARGTTGTGTAACTATTGACAACCCTGGAAAGTACTCTCAGATCACTCTTCCCATGCTCATTTGTGCAATCAAAGAGATACCTTCTAGACAACAAAACAAACAAACCAAAAGGAAAAAACCTCTTCTCTATGTCCAGCTAACCGATGTTAGCTCTCAGGAGCTGCTGTCTGTGTGTGAACATATTTTATGCCAGTTTCTCGTGTTTCTACCTTGCTCCTCTCCATGAGTTACAGCCTCAGTATCCTACTGGGATGCCCAGCCACCCAGATTGCCTGCACATGAGCTTGCACTGGCTATAAGATACCTGGTTTGCCTGCTAGGAAAACTTAAGTCACACATAGGGTGAATGTAAATCTGCACTTGGGCATGGTTTATGCAGAGAAATAAGTCTCTGTCRTTTCACCTTCATGCAGGAACTACAGATAACCCGTAGGACGAGTGGTCTCTTCTGAGTTCCTACCTGTCCAGTGCAATGTGATCTAGGACCCTCCACACAATTTAAGCAGAGTCCTCTTTACTGAAGAGGCAAAGTTCCTGTTTCTGACAGGTTGGTGCTTGGCCCCTTTTAATGCTCTCCATTATTGACTGCCCTTTGATGTTACTCTCAATTTGGAAAGTCAACGTTTGTGTTTCTGCTCCTTTGGTCTTTGTGGAAATGAAAAATATTTACTGCCCCTGCAAAATGACACACTTCAGATGTGCTTTGGTAATACTTTGCAGGAGTTTTGTGAGTCCACTCACTGTTCTCCAGGACCCTTAAACTTACTGATTAAGATAATTTTGCTCCCACTTCAAGACCTCATGCTGAATCCAGCTAAGGTGAATGCATGCATAGATCTATAGAAAGCTCTGGGAGCCCATCTAGCTTTGCCTTGAAAACAAAATACTTTAGCATCTTCACCATATTCCTAAACTCACACCTACCTACTCCTGGTCCWGGAGTCCTGTTGTGCTCCCTTGTATCCAATGCCATTGTCAGCTGGCCCMATCTCCCTTGTCCCTGGATACTGCCTCACTTGGCTTCATCCCCCAAGGCCATCAGGGCTCTSCCCCACATCACGACTTCATCTTTGCATGCCACAGAGCCTTCATTGTCATGGTAAATAGGAAGCTTGAGMATCAAGTCAGTTCTCACCTATGTGCAAATCCTTCTGCTTTTGGAAAATGCCCAGATCTGAGGCTGTGTCAATATGCCTGACTTTAGGGCTTCCTACACACAGTGGTGTGAATCCTGCAGATAGCAGTAATTCACAGCAGCAGGATATTGTGGTGCTTATTGTCTGCAAATTTTGTCTAATCCTTGCAAGTCAGGACATGAGCCATATTCTATGGACCCAACTCGTCTTCTGCCTTTGGTCTCCAGCTGATGTTGCTTTTGTGCTTCTGAAGTTCATCTGGGGTTTCAGGTTTACCTTCTTCTGAAACCAATAAGTGTCCAGTCAAAGTCCAGATTTCCTTCCTTCTCAGTGCTGAAGGCCAGGGCTAGAGGGTGGGCAAGAAGTGGAGTGGGAAGGAAAGGGGTAGGAGACTGGACTCACCTCCTTCACAGGAAGGAATGCAGAAACCTCCTGCTGCTGCCCTCCACTGTTGGAATGCTCCTTTCTCCTCTCAGGAGGGGAGAAAAAATTTAGCTCTCTCAACAGCTTCTCTCCAGCCCTGGGGAAACTGCATGCTATCCAACTGGAAAGYGTTTTAACACAGTCAGGTTGGAAACACAGAGACCAGAGCTCTTCCTGTAGCCTGCCATCAATTCCTCCCAAGGTTAGACCACAATATTTCGTGCCAGAGATGCACTGGTGAAGGAATAGGGCCTGGAGCGGCTTCTGATTTCTAGCCTAGCTATGACTACCTCTGGGAGCAGAGGAAAGTAGCGTGGGTTTCAGTGGAAATGTCCCTCTGTTCGAGGCCTTGGGGGCAGGCTCAGACAGTGCTGGGGAAGCAAGAGGACCAGAGGAAAGGATATTTTATATATACCCTTCTTCTAAAAGSGAATATTTCTGGGGTGCAGCTGAGGTCAGAGATGCTCTGGCATGGCTTGCAGCTTGTAAACTCAGATTACTCTGGTGTGCACTTTTCAGCCAGGCTTTCAGAGACATCACGTCAGTTGGGTTTAGTAAACATTTCAGCAGCATTTTGAAGTTCCAATGAAAACACAGAAAGCCTTTGATGTCTACAGGCCCTTTATCCCACTCCGTCCTTTTCAGTGAGATTGTTCAGGCAAAGTTCACTGAGGCCAAAGAGATGCAAGGTGCAAAATCCTGGGCCTACTGGGGTTGGTATCAAAGCTCCTGCTAGGTACAGGGTGGCTYGTGCCAAAGTAAGTCAAAGAAGCCAATTTTAGTTTCTCTCTTTCTCAAAAATTTGTGTTCAGAAAATCAGAAAGAATGCAGATCACAAATCAGCATGAGATGAGCAACAAGTGCAGTGAATCTATTTTTAAAATTCATTTATTTTTATGGGAAGAAGGCCATGAGAGAGACTCAAATAGGATATTTTTGACTGCCCTGCCTGAAAGTCTCTGTCATCACAAGAACTGTATTGGCAAAAGTTTTCTGGCTCTATAGGCTAGAGTTGCCGTATTGGTTTTCCTACCAGAAAAAAAAAAAGATTTTTTCAACAGAAGTTTTACTCTCTTTTCAAAAATGTCAGTTTGGTTACGCAGGTATTTTCTGCACACTAATCACTGCAGGGAAAATTCCTCTCCAGCAAGCCTGCTGAGTGCGCCGCTTTATTTTCCTTCTTTGTGTTTTGTTTCCCAAACATACACCCTAATAACAACTCTTGGGACTCCCAAGGAGGCTCTCAAGTTTAATAACAACTAAGTTGTGAGTCTTTATCATGTTACATTTCTGCTTGTTTCAAAATATAGTGGAAAATAAATGAGGGCAAAAGAATGTATTGACACAGAYTGGGGATTTCTGCGTTACCTGAGTGGGTGTTGGATGGAGGGAATTCTGTGCCTGCAGAATTTTAGTTCCAGTTAATAGAGCAGGGTATATGCATATTTTCAATCTCTTTTCCTCTCTCCTTTTTTTCCCTCTCCTTCCCTTGTTTCTCCATCCCTACGCTTCCTAGTATTTTTCTGTGTTTTGTTCACATTYGAATAGCTCTTTTTCTTTTTCTTCCTTTTAAAATCACTTGATTGATTTTCTTTCCTTCTTCTTCCTTTTCTTTTTACTTCCCTTTATCTTCCCTTCCACCTTTTCTTTTTCCTCCTAGCTCTGCCTTTCTCTGAGGGAGCTCACGCTTATCCCCAAATTAGTGTGATAACTCAGGGAAAAAAAAACCCTTGTCTTCAGAAACTCCTTGGGACAAGCAATACCCTATGCCAGCCCTTGACAGAACATAGCCCTTTTGTTTCACATGTGCTGGTTCACCCTGGTTCAATAAAATGGCTTTGTTTTAGGTGTAGATAGTATGTAGGGGCTGCCAGGCAGGTGCATCTTACAGTCAGTGTCACTGAGCAGTAAATTCTGTAATTACAGGTCAGGGAGATGGAGTTCTCCTTTGAKGTGACTTTTTTGTAGTTGCAAGCGGATACAATTTGCCTGAGATATCAAATGCAGATAGCAGTAAAAATTTAATTAACAAATCAAAGCTGCTATCCAGGGTTTTAGAACTCAAGCCAACAAGTTTCTTCGATCTAAAGAACTCACAGACAGAGATGGAGGGGAGAAAGCAGTGCCTTTGTAGTGTATACATCTTATGACCTTTTTAAAAGATGCTTGCAAAGATAAAGTATTTTYGTTGTTACTTTTCACTTAGGAGAAGCTTTCAGATCTTCCCCACAAGCAGGCATATTGTTCATTGTTGGCTTAAGTTTTACCCCATCTAAACTCCCCAGTGGGCACACATGCTTGGTGGTGCTTCGGGATCCTCCATAGGACGAGGTGCTCAGGCTTGCTTGCCTTGCTGCAGCCAGGCCCGTGCAGCGCTGACCTCGCGCTCCGAATTCACACGCTCGCTTATTCTTTGTCGCGGTGAGGCAGCCAGTGCACACGTCAGTTGGACTAAGAGTAATTACTACAGTTGGACTGTAGTAATATGTAACATTTCTTCCATGATTTACTTGCATTCTTAAAACTAGAAGCCCGATTGAAACAAGGCTGGAAACTTGGCGCAGCTTCTTCATCTAGGAGTGGGGAAAATACTGTTTGCTTTCAGTGCTTTCTAGGGATGCCGCCATGATCAAAGCAGTTAGGTCTAAAAGTCGACTGCCTTAATCACATTACTCATTCTGCTRGAGACTCCTGGGAATTAGGTGAGCGGGAGTTTGCCCATATGCTTTTTGTGTGCATGATTACTATTGCCTGTGACCTGAGATGAAATGTGCAGAGATTAAGGAAAAAAAGAAGAAAAAAGAAACCCCCTCAGTGCCAGCTTGGCTACAAGCGACTTGCAGAGACACATAAGATTAAGCTGTGTGGATGACCAGAGGACATTGCACACACTCAATAAACACAACTCTGCCTTGAATTTATGTTTTAGATCAGCTGTTCCTTGAAATTATTTCAGAGGGTCTTTAGAGACCAAAATTCTGAGAARTGGTGGAAGGGGCTAAAAAGGGAATCCTGAGACCAAACAAAACCCCACAATTTCTTTTCAGTATTAACGCTAATGTGCATTTGACATTTCAAGACTGAGAAACTGAGCTTAAAATGAATGTACAGTAAATTGCAAAGAGCATAGAGCCTGCTTTTCTGTAACTCTGTGCAGGCAGGTGGTCATATGTATGCACTACCTGTATGGTTAGCTGTGTGTTTGGGATTGGTCTTGGCATATTTGCAAGCATGTACACTAGGAACCCAGCAATACAGGATAGCACTTAGGAAAGCTTTAAGTGCAGGACCACTTAAGCATGATCTCAAAGACAGTCCTGAAATGAAGCCAATGAACCTGAATCAAAGACTTCCTGAGTCAACGTAGCACCACAAACTGCTGCTTATAAAAATGTCTGCCTAGAGATTCAAACCTAGAATTGTAATCTACAACTTTTGATTGCTGACCTGACTGCTGGTGGGACTATTGAATAAAATATGACTGAGCATGATGAAGAGGGCTAAGACTCCTGGTGAATTTATTGTTCAAGGCATTTATAGTACAGTTACCCAATTTTAAAGTATAAATTGACAAGTTATTGCGGTTGCAAAAGCATCAAAAGCTTTCCAGAGCTGCACTAGGAGTCAAAAGTTAAAAAGAGAAAGAAAAAAAAATTACCATCTTTGTGTTTAAAGTACACAAATCGACTTCTTGACATTTGCATTACTARTTTTGATGCTTTGATGGAAGTAATCTGTTACTGTACTTTAAAGCCCCAAATATCACCTCACAGGGCTAAGAAAAAAGGAGTAAAGAGTTCAAAGTGAATAATTACCTGTTGATGATGTAGTATATTTAAAGACTCTGGCTGTGGATTAAAGCTAGTTCTAGAGCTGTTAATAGCCTGCAGTAAACAACTAATGAATCAAAGAAAGAAGCAATAACAGCTAAAGTTGAAGGACATTCCCATTAATACCAGAGACCAGAGCTGAAGTGTTAAGTGTAACACAATAAAATACATTCATTTCACACCACAGTGTGTAAGAATTTACAGAGATGGTCACAGGTGAATTACCCTTTSAGCTTTATTCTCAAAACACTTTGATGCTATGCATGATACCAGGTTTCCCACCTCTCTCTTTCTTTAGTGCAGTTTTCCTGAATTTTTCATGTGGTGTAACAAAGAYGCAAGGATCTGGCTGTCAAGAGCTATACCCTCATTGTATTTTGGAAACAGCATTGTTCCAAAGAGGAGAAATAAAAACTTAAAGAAGGAGAGGCACAGAACAAGAAATAGAAAACAGCGGAGAAAAAAYAATATGTCTATGTGGGTTTTCTGTTTTTGAACTATTGAGCATCTTGATAAAATAGGAAAGCGATTTAAAAGGTGGARAAGCTCTTTGAACATACTTTATCTAAATAAATGAAAGTGGAGTTTCAGTGTGTGGTCTTTCCATCCTCTCACCACTTTTTAAGCTACTGGCAATCCTCACGTAAGCAAGGGTGGAAGGCCCTCATTTCAACCAGAATGGATCCCTAATCTAGGAGGCATCAAAAGAGGGAAYGTTGCTTTTATTTAAATGTGTAGGAATTGAGGTCATTTGTAGAAACCCAGGCTTTGAGGGAAATAACCTTTTTCTCTTTGAAAAGTATCTTAGAAGAAACAGGGCGCTATGGAGCACTCTAGGTTTGCAGTTCGTTAGGCTGATATATATGGCACTGGGATAAATGACTTTTCATCTAGCAAAATCATGCTTTTAAGGCTGCTCTGTTTTCTCCGGGTTCACATTTTGGGTTTAGGAAATGACCAAAATAATAGAAAGCGAAGTTCATGTCCATTGAAAAGACTGAAAAGTATATATCTTGAGGGAGAGCGATTACATTTAAGACTTAAGAATCGATACRGAGTCATAGAATCATCATTATGGTTGGAAAAGACCTYTGAGATCACTGAGTCCAACCATAAGCCCCTCAATCCTTTACCTATTAAGCCATGTCCCTAAGCGTCTCATCTACACATTTCTTCAACACTGTCACGAATGGTAATTCCATCACTTCCTTGGGCAGCCTGTTTCAATGCTTGGCTTACTATTTCCATGTAGAAACTTTTCCTAATATCTAACCTGGACCTCCCTTGGCACAGCTTGAAATCATTTCATCTTGTTCTAGCCGTAGTTATCCTGGAGAAGAGGTCAACCCCCACCTCACTACAACCTCCTTCAGGTAGTTGTAGAGTGCAATAAGGTCTCCCCGGAGCCTCCTCTTCTCCAGACTCAACAGCCCCAGCTCCCTCAGCTGCTCCTCCTATGGTCTGTGCTCCAGCTCCTTCACCAGCTTTGTTGTCCTCCTTTGGACACGCTCCAGCACCTCCATGTCCTCCCTGCAGTGAGGGGCCCAGCACTGSACACGGTGTTCGAGGTGCGGCCTCCCCAGGGCCGAGGGCAGGGGGACGGTCCCTTCCCTGCTCCTGCTGCCTGCCCTGCTCCTGGTGCCAGCCAGGAGGCCGTGGCCGCCTTGGCCCCTGGGCCCACGGCTGGCTCGTGTCCAGCCGGCTGCCGACCGGCCCCCCAGAGCCTTTCCTGCCGCGCGGCTCTGCGGCCGCTGCCCCAGGCCGGCWGCGCTGCGGGGGCTGCTGGGACCCAAGGGCAGGAGCCGGCGCTCGGCCCTGTTGAACCTCAYGCTGTTGGCCTCAGCCCGTGGATCCAGCCTGTCCAGAGCCCTCTGCAGAGCCTTCCTGCCCTCAAGCAGATCAACTCGTCCTCCCAGCGTGGTGTCATCTGCAAACTTGCTGAGGGTCCACTCAATCCCCTCATGCAGATCCTTGATAAAGATATTAAAAAGGACTGGCCCCAACACTGACCCTGGGGAACACCGCTCGTGACTGGTCCCCAGCTGGATTTAACTTCATTCATCATCCCTTTTCTACACTTAAGAGCTGGGCAACTGCACTGTATTCACCTTAGTTTCCTTTGATTCCCTGGACAGAACAAAGCTGCCTTCAGCATCCTAAGCTATCTAAGATGAGTTACCCTCTATGAACTTCTATAGGGAGAGCTTGAACAATGAACATGGACTTGAAACAAAACCCTTGGAAGCTTAAGGGTAAGTGAGGTAAATCCTTGCTGTAATCCTCGCCACTTCAGATAAATGTTTGTCCTTATGTCTTTATTCGTAATTTCCCAAACACTTGAAGTCTCTGCTTCCCCTCCAGAGGAGGGATGGTGCTCACTCCTTGCCTACTTGCTGCTCCCGTGGTGCTAATCAGTTCTCCTATATGATTTCTCACAGGGTAGCCTCACAGTAAGGGATACACTTGGCCTTCGTGCTGGGCTTTAGCGAACCAGGTATCAGTGCCAAGGAATTGTGGAAAGTAAGCATGGTGGTTCATGCTCCGGAGCAGCTGTTCCAGACTTTCCCCTCAACTCAGCCAGGATTTACTGGGTTGATTATAGCTGGGACATATTTTCACACTTGTGTTCTTCTTTACACTTGTAAGAGTTGTGAGCTGGCCTAAAGTGGAGAGTGAGACTGAAGAGCAGATGAGAGGTGTGTTTGTACCCACCTGCATTTACTGGGAATAAGCGGGTGGAAGTCAGAGGCCAGAGTGTTTCCTGCGTTAGTGCTGTCTTCTGTATTGCTGTGTGTCCTTGAAGAGGTGAGGGGACCCCACATCTACAAAGGCCCTCTCCCATCTCCGTCAGTGTGGTGTCCAGCTTTGGCATGTACGTGTTGAGGGAAAGCTAGGTGAACCTTTCAAATGCATTTCCTCACTTCTTTTCGACCTCAGAAACCATGCAACAAGGTTGTCTGTCTGTGGTTCTTTAGTGGACCATACTCAATATTGACATAAGCTTGCCATTTCCATGTACTCTGCTATCCTTGTTCTGCATATTTTTTGCTGTCTGCTCCAAGGATTGCATTCTGCTAAGTTCTTTGTAACTAATTTCCAGATCTCTGCAAATTCTCAGAGTTCATTTGCCAAACGGAGCTCTTATAGCATATTATTTGTATTGTAGCAATGCCTGGAGGCCCTTTTGTGCTAAGCACTCTCTGTGGCTGGTACTTGTGCAGCTGTTTGTCCTAAGGTCCGAGACACATTCTCACACCACCAGTCCTGCCTCTCCAGTGCACAATGTTCTGAGCCATCGTTAAAACTTAATATGTTCCATTTGGCACCATCGTGAGAAAACCATCTTGTTTGGGGAAAATTATATTATTAATCCCAAAGCAAAGATGCAGGCACTTTTTGATGCTGAGGTTGATTATTCACAAAATGTCATTCCCAAGCTCCCTTGTTTGCCAAGCGTGGGACATATGTTAATAATTGACAAATGTGCAGTGTGGATCTCTTCTATAAATGGTTGTTTCAAAACATGATTAGTAATAAAATAGGGGGGCAAAGAGGTCCCTCGGAATATCTTGTGATGCATCATTTTTAAAACTATCATCACTAACGAGCAAGACTTGTTCAACCTCCTTCTCCTTCAGGCTGCTGCTTTTCTCGTAAAATCTCAGGCCTGTTCCTCATTTTTACTTATATTGCAACTTAGGAGAGCCACTTTTTGCTCCTTCATGAGACATCTAGTTGAGATATATGTATGCTTTTTTTTGACATGCTTTCCGCTAAAACTCATGACAGCCTTAGCTGAGTTATTCCAGTAGTGACATGCAGTGACTTTCAAGGACCTGAGGGCAAAGCAGTTGTATGAAACTTCATCATTCCTATGGACTCTCTTTTCATTTTAATAGCATCACACACAGACAGAGAGCATCATAAGCAAGAAAAAAAATCAGAGGCATGATTCTGCTCTTGTGTCACTGCTGAATCTGTAAATATACCTGGCATAATTTCTGAACACTTTGCTGGGGTTGGAATAAGTCTTAACATATCAACATTGAGAGGTTTGCAGCAGAAGGGTTTGAACGTGCAAATATTTATGCAGGTGTGCACACCTGCACAGTCTGTTGTTGCCACAGACTTGTTTGTGCGAGGAAGCTACTGGTATGCGGTTATGGAGGTAAGAATGGGCTTTTAAAGAGGTGTAAGTAGTACTGGATCACAAAAGGTAAGGACAAGAAGAAGCATATAAAATGAGAGGTGCTGCCTTTATGAGGCACACTTCGAAAGAGCAGCGTGGGATTGGTTTGTTTGATGTTTGGAGGGCTAAGATTATTTGGTTGCTTGGCTGGCTGACTATTAGCCTTTCTTTCTGTACAGGATGAGTTGGAAAATAGTTTGGGTATAATGATGTGTAGGTGGATGCTGGAAGTTCAACCTTCTGGTAAAGTGGCCTGGCCCGTGATCCAGAGGAGGTGTGGATTACCAGTGTGAAGTTATCCCTGCCCCTTTGGATTGCTGACATCTCTCTTCCATGTCTTACTGGGCATCTTCACTGCTGTGGGATGTTTATGTAGTAGAAAAACTGGTTTGCATCTACTTTGGCTTTGCATGTTCTTTCCAGTGCAATGCTAGCTGCTGTGATCCACCCCCAGGAAATATTAGCTAACTATTGCAATATGTTCTGTGCGGGTGTAGCCTAAAACAGACGTTCCTACAAAATACTCCCCAAATGACATCCTGCTCCCCAAATGACAACCATGACAACATTGCTCCATGCTTTACATGACAGAGTGAACAGCCCACAGAGAGCACAGTTCAGCGGGGATCTTTCCATTGGTTTCAATAAACTTTGGCTTGGGCTTTCCAAGATGATGTTAAGCATGACTTTTCCCAAAGGTGAACATGGCTTATGATACTCTTTTATCGAGTGCAGCCGTGAATAATACCAAACCAGAGATGTCATGGCTCAGGGGATGTTGGTGCTGGTTGGCTTGGGAATGGAGCCAGACTTTTGGCTCTTCCTTTTGTCTGAAGTTTCTCAGCCTCCAGGATGTGGAGCTTTCCCCAGCTCTTGGATGGGAGAACACAGGTTTGTCTTTCCATGTGGAGTCAATATTTGTTGAACAGCTCTTTTAAAATTGAGTTTGAGAATTTTTATTTTTTCCATTTAAAGTTTTTTTTTTTTAAAAAAGGAAAGAAATAACATTAGGTCACTTTTTGAAGGAAGGTGGGATTGAATTATTGTTCTTATTTATTTAATATCTATAGAAATGTTGTGCATGGGTTCTTTTGTATCAAAAGAATGAAAGATCATAAAGAGATGGTCGGATTTCTGCTGCTTTTCTGAACCCATAGTTTGAATAATAGTGGGTTGCATAAGGATGGCGTGGCCTGATCTGGACCATTGGTAGGTAGGAAATCTAACTAGTAATGCTTGCAGGGCTCAAAATCTATAGTCTGTATTGTAAAAACAAACAAACAAACAAAAACTCCAAGAAACATAAATTCGTAACAGAAATTAAAATATACCACAGAAACTAGGGAACTGTCTTGATCCTAGGTTTCTAGGATGTCTTATTTGTTTATGGGCAATCATTAAACCAGGGTCTTATGGATTATTACATATATTTTCCTCCATATGGGGAAAAACATGGAGGCTAATTTTTACTCTAGTATTATCATTATGGTTCCATCAATATAATCCTAGCTAAAAATTTCAAAGCACAAGGTGGTTTCTTTGGCATTTGGAGACTGATGATATCTATTTTTTGTGTGTGTGTACAGCCTATAGTGAAGGAATGAGGTTTATGGTTGCATTGCATTTGGTATGAATTGCTAGATATTGAGACCTCAACAATAAGCTGTCCTTCATACCTTTGGCTTGGTGGAGTTGGGTATACAAAAATCTCCTTATCATAAAAGAACTGAATCCCATTACAAATCTTCATGCGCTTGATGAAATTCTGGCCTTATGTTTGCTTCACGATTCCTTCCAAGATATGAAAGTGGAAGCAGATCCAGTGCTGTGAGTCCCAGAAGATAAGGCCTCTGCATGATGGAGCACACAGCCCTCAAAGCAGGAGGAAAAGGACCCTTTGGAAAGCCCATGGCTATACCTTTCTTAATGCATGCAGTAATCATCATAGCATTTCTTTTCTCGGTGTTTCCTTGTGATTCATTGACTCTCCTGCACCCAGGCTTACAGATTTCACAGTTCCTGGCAGCCCACCAGGCTCTGAGGGAAAAAGAAGGAATGTATGTGTGAGATGAAAAGAGTGAAAGCTTTATGGTATCAATTCTACTTTCTCTTCCTCATACAGGCATTTATTTATCACTGTAGCTTTAAATTTCAAAAATAAAGCTGTCCTGCTGCTGGAGAAGTAGAAAGTACAGCTTTTACTGTAGAAATGTGACTCCATTAGTGCAAGTGCAAGTCCTTTTATTTTGGTTCTGTGACATATAGCAATGGTACAGCTGTCTTGCCATGTTTTATCTTGCATTGTTATCAGTGCTGTGCAAAAGCTTTAACACAAAGTGATCTTAGCAAGTGACAGTGATGTGGCATCAATATCAATACAATAAATTACCTCCTCTCCTTTCCTTTATTTGCCATTTAATTTTTATTCTGGGTAGGCTATGAAATGCTAAAGACTGTGTATTTCTCTGAAATGACTGCAGTTCTTCAGCCAGCATCTCTACACGAGCTGTAAACCTCATCCTACTTCAAACAAGACAGAAAAACATAGAAGTACCTGCTGTATCCTACAGTTTTATCTGGAATTTCAGATTTGTCTTTTGACAAGAATATTTGCCTTGGCTGATAGTCTGTAAAAATAAATAATAACAAATAATAACTCTGTGCTTTCAAAATATGTTTTTCTAACCTTGGAGTCTGAATCCTATGGAGCCTATTACATATGTTTAATTGAGTCTGTTGTTTGAAAGATACGTATTACACCTTAGACTAAAGATTAGCAATAATCTGAAAGAAAATAGACTCTCAGATAATGAGTTGCAGGGAAGATAATTAGTCTCATTTTGCTCAGCCAACCTGTTTGACTGTTACATTATGGGCAGATAAGGAGGAGTTAGTACCTCTTAAGAGGTGAAGTAAGAGGTAAGAATTGTGAATCAAAATGATTCAAACTGACGAGTTTTACTTAACTTTTTTTTTTTGTTTGTTTCTGTATTGTTATGGTTTTGCTTCCTCCAAGGTCCTTTGTTAGGAAGCAAAACAAACGTCGTCTTTGTTTTTTCCTAAAGATACTTTGATTGAAATAAGGGTTCTAACCACCTACATCCTCCAGGAATTGCAGGGCTAGAGGGAACATCACCAACTCTGAGAGAGCTGCACGGGTCACTTAATTATTTTTCTTTTTCTTTTTCTGAATGCCCATCGAGTTTAGCCAACTACATTGGACTATACTACACTTTCTGCATAAATACAGTGACTTCTACTCCAGTGAGACTTTTTCTGTGGAAGGCATGATTTGGCCATAGGTAACTTCTTCTACTGCAAGATTTCATATGCACAGTGTAATATGGCTAACATTTATTACAAGTGTGCTCTGAAATAAAAAAGGACTTTAAGCATCACTTGGAATTGTCCTCTCTTTAAAGCCACCCACTGGACTGTAGCAACAAAGCAAACCCAGTTTGGGATGTTTTATTTCAGAGTGTGAGACTGCTCAGTTTTTGCTATGTGTTTAGATACAACATCTGAAACTAATTAAAAGGAAGGTGACTGATAGCTGATGAACACACATTTCTGGCTTGTATTATACTGTCCAGAAACATTACATGACTATTCCCAGCTGTTCTTCCAGCATGGGGTACCAGCTGTCTCATCAAATTGCAGCACAGAATAAGAAAAAAGAAATCTTCCATATTCTCCTGCCACAGGAACGCAGCCAATAAAAACAATAACAAAAGCAAACAAACAAACAAAGAGAAATAAAATCTTAAAAGCCATTTCTTCCCCCATCTGATTATATTCTACCTTCCAGGAAGCAGATGTAAACACAGTGCAAGCTCATTCCACTTTTGCAATCACCAGCTTTTTGTTTTTGTAAATGTATCCAGACTGCTAAATTCATTCGCACAGCACTTGAAGTACTCAGAAAAATCCTTCTCATCCAGACATTTAATATGCAGCGTTACGGATCTTGACACTGGCAGAGATGCACACCGTGCTGCATTCTGGGGGTGCTTCTGTGAATGTGTTAACCAGTTAACTAGAGCACGGAATCCAAAACAAGCAGATATTTCTGAATGTCACATGCATATCAATAAAACATTTTCTTTTTCTATAGTGTATGTCTGTATTCTGCTTCTGCCTTTTACAAGAGAATATGGTGTTCAAGATGAAACGTCAGGTTTGTCCCAGAATTTAGATTTCATAGAGAAAGCCCTTATTAAAAAAACAAGATCAGCAGAAATAACTCCATTCTGTTTTGCTTTACTAAGCTTGACTTAAGTCAAATGAATAATAAGCAAAAACAACAAAAATGCTGCAATTTGTGAACTTAAATATGGAATCAATTAGAAATGGGTTAGTATAAAGTACAGAAATGAGCAATCTGCTTTTCTCAGCTAGCTTGGGGGATGTCCACAGATCTCCAGACTACGCTTTCAACTTCAGGAATGCCGGATGCTATTTGATAATTAGATACATAAAACAAGAATAAAAATATCTGGTTGGCCTATAAGGTTATTAGGCCTCATAGTTTCATAAGTCTAGATTTTGAAGGAAGACTATCTTCAGGTAAAAGCAGTTCTTATATTTAAACATGTTTGGAGGCTACATAGACTGGGAGAAAGTCATGAGTTGAGCCAGAGTGGGTGGCTAAATGCTCTGAATAGTTCTGGGGGGGCTTTTAAAAAAGATGAGCTGACAGCATTTACCTTAACTACTACCCTGACTGCTGTTTCATGCTGTCCTTGAGCAAGGCAGCCCGGGGGAGGTAAGGCTTGTCAAATGACTAAGAGTTCGCAGTATTTAGATCACTGCCTCCCCTTCATTTCAGTTAAAATTAGGCACAGAAATGCCTGTGTGGATCTGGGCCTGGCGAGCAGTGAGATACAGCGAGCAGTCAAAGCAATGTGCAGGGGAGAGCAGGCATGGGGCAGCTCTCCAAGGGGTACCATGCAGGAGGCATCTGTGGCTGTACCATCTCCCTCCTCCTCTTCCAGACCATGTAGAGTCAGTATTGGCTTTCTAGGATGGATGGGAACCAGAGGCAACTGGATAACTTGTGCACGCTGTCACATCAGCTCTCTGAAGGCTCTGTTTTCTTAGAGGATTTTCTGGAAGCCTTCTGCAAATTTGTTTCGGGGCACTTTTTAGGAACTTGCAAGAAATAAGGCTAAAAACAGTCAGAAAGGGTTTGGACAGTGAACAAAGGGAGCATCCAAGGAAGAAAGCTAGTATCAACAAATATAGGTCAGATACACAAAATCATTTGTCTGCAGTGGCCATGAGAACAGCAAACCAGCTGCAAACATATGCAGATGACATGCTGAGCCTACTTCAAAGGCTCTTTATACTTCCTTAACTGGACCAAAGCAAGGCACTGTGGGCGCCAAGATAGACACAAATGGTTTGATAACCACTTCTTAGACCAGTGCTGCATCATTCTTTCAGAGCTGGACAGTTGCTAATAATTATTTGGGCTTGTTGCTATTTTAATTAAAACCCTAGCTAGGAATATTGTRTGGTTATGTTTCATTCTCAAGCCTGAAGGAAGAGAGAGAAGCTGAGGGAGAGAGGATGGAGCATGGATTTTAGCTGGAATAGACTGTAGTGCAGGGGCTGTAACTTAGAGGGCTGTAACTTAGAGGACCAGAAAATATCCRTAAGAAGGATGAGAACACTATTTCTTATATTCAGCAGCTGTTTTAGACAAAGCACTGGAAGTCTGCATTGACAGTGGCTTTCATACAGTCACTGATAGAGAGCCACGCTTGAGGTGGAAGGACAGGGAATGGAGAAGACTTGCAGAGAGGTTCGAGAGAGGCCTGCAAATTCAGGATGTCAGCTGATGGACACGGGAACAACTTGCAGTGCCACAGTGCAGCTGGATCTTTGTTAGGATTGCTCAGAAACCACAGTCTCACTTTGCAAACTTTTTGAGGCTTTGACATTGGATTTCACTGCCAGTGATGCAGTACACTGTGTTCTTTGGCCTCCTCGGGTTTGAGAGGCACTGRAAAGTCCAGGGATACTGAAATGTTTTAGAGTTGATGAAATTACAACTTTTGTTTTTTTCTAAGACCAATAAAAATCTCATTGCAAACCTTTTTCAGCTGCAGTCCCAGAATATAATCCATACTGGATGGAGCTCCAGATTCCTTTCTACCAGAAACAAAGAGGCCCCAAGAGTGGTGTGCAAAGACAGGGAGCAAAAGGCCCAATGCAAAAGTGCATTTTTGAGTGCTTTTGAGTGCAAAAGCTGAGGTAATGTCATCACCAACAGCTGGTAGTATTGGGACCATTTAAAAATGACAAGTCACCTCAGCTTAAGTTAAAAAATAAAATAAAAATAATTTTTTTTTATAAGACAATTCTGTGCAYTTATAAAACACTTCCTGGGATTGTGATTTTTCCTAAGTTGCGTGAGTTGTAAGTTGTTTTTCACTCAACAGCTGCAGCTAGGACTCCAGCTGTCCCTCCTGAATGTTTGTCTCAGGAAGCCTGAACTGGCCTTTCAAAGGGATTCAGAATCCCTCTTTTTTCTTCATTATCTATGAGTTGATGATGTGAATTGGTGGCCAGGTGACAAATTGCTCAATGACCCATTCTTTAGGTAAAGGGCTAGTAAGTAAGGTAAGAAGAAAAGAGCTTTGAAGGAGGCTGGTCTGGACAGGAAAGGGCCTTTAGACCCAGTTGTGGAGTGTGATTAAAAAGACTGTCTTAATACAGCAGTGGATGGATGTTACATGTAGCTCATGCCACTTGCTGGTGGGTAGCGGCTGGCCCATCCCAGTGGGGCTGAGAGTTTCTCTTCCTTAGCATCTCATACACACCAACTTTGCTGCTTGCTGAGCTGCTGTCTCTGCATGATCTCACTGCTTTCACCCCCAGATGGCAGTTCCTAAAGTAAGTCTTTTTTAGGGGAAGCAAAAAGGAAATATTTGATCAATGCTGATTCCCTGCATGTTGCATGTGTCTAGCTACAGGCAGAAACACAAGGTCACGTAGATATACAGCAGTGTTAGGCTTCACTTAATGAGTAAGACTTTCCTCCTCTCTGAAGAACTTACTAATTTCAGCAAGATCTCAAGGTTCTCCAAATCTCTGATCTTATTTCYCTATCCAAGATAGGGATACTAAACCTGGTTGAATCTGAATCTTGAATCTCATTCTTGATTCTGAATCTATCTGAATTTTCAGTAAAATTGCAGTAGCTAAATGTTGTAATTTTTGGCAGGCTCTCTTATTMTACGAGTATTCAAGACATTAAGTGCTTTTCAGTATGTGCAAGATTAGCAGCAGCCAACCCCCCTGACCTTAGTTAGACAGAGTTTGTGTTTAAATCTGCTGGAACTTAACTCCTGAAAAATTGACCTAAGTGTTAAGCTTTTTGTGAAGATCTATACTTTCCCAATGAGCTAGGAGCAAATAAGTTGATTAATTACTTCAATTTATAGGAGAAGTTTTCCTGTGCAGCCAGGGGAAACTGGTTGATGGCTTTTTCCTCTTGCCTAAACCCACTTCTACAGAACTGGGAGGACTTGGAAGCATTTCTGGCCAGTGAGAGATGGCAATAAGTACGAAATTATCTGTATCTTGGCTGGTATTGGAGTGAGATTGGTCTCTTGCCATTACTTTTGGCAACAAAAGCCACACACATCAAAGAGACAAYGATAGAGTCAGACACAGACTGATGGGTCCCCTGTGGCTGTCTCCACACCTATGTAAAGAAAATAGATAATAACTATGACGCACCAATTTTAGGAACTGTTCCAAGAGTTGTCCCCAGAGCATCCAAGGGAGATAAGAGTTAAGCAAGTGCTCCAGGAAACAGAAGAGCAAACACACAAAGTACGTTAAGCCTGGCAAGCCAGTCTGCAAGAATGCTGTGCACAGATTAAGCCTACCAGGAACTAAATACAGCAGATATGTTGGGGCTTTTGTAGTTAGAGATTAATTTAGGTTCCTGYGTTGTACCATAAGCAAGGCTGGGACCAGGTCTCTGGCAGCAGCTTTCTGCAGACATTCCCTACTGCATAAGGGCAGTCTGGAAGATCTTGTGCTGTCTGCAATGGACAGTTGCAAAATATCCAAAGATAYAGAGAATAATTAATACAGCTGTCACAGCATCACTGGCTGACAACAAATGCTCTGTCATGAGCGACCAGCTCATTTGAGAAGGCAGCACTCATATGCATATGAGTGGGTTTGGTGACTTGACTATTGCTAGGAAATTGCCCTTGCCTTCATCCTGTGAGCATGAGTTAGGTGACACTGGTATTTGCTGTCCAAAGTTGCTTTTTTGGCAATGGGGATAAAATGGGATTTGAGGACTTGAAACAGAAAACTTGACAGGCTGCCTTTGGTGTCGTTCAGCAAAGGATCAGTTTTCACTGTGACACTGGGCTGTTACTGCTAAGTTCCACTAGCAGTAACTACTTGCTTGTATCCTTTGCAACAACATCCTAAATTCATTCAGAGACCTTTAAGTGAGGTGTAATTTGGAGGCATCCTAATATTTTTTTTTTCCTTTAGACAAATGAATGGAAAAAAAAAAAAAAAAAAAAAAAAAAACACACAGTAGGCAAGTTTGGGGTTTTTAGGATCTTCATCTGAAAAGGAACATGAAGCTAAAAATGGCCTGAGAACTATTGCTTTGAGGATGAAAGAAACCAGAAGGGCTTCCAGCCTATTCCAAAATTTTCCAGTTGCTTCAGTAGAAGAGCAGCTTTCTTTAAAAATCTGGATTACATTGTGGGGACAGCCTCTAAACTGAAATACTCACTGCAGCACAGTCTGACTGTGCTGTAAAGGTGGAAAGAGCAGGATGGAAGCAGGATAAGAATAAATTTTCCCCTACAGAGTCGCTCCAGATTGTATAAACCTAGCCTGAGGCTTGATTCTGTATCTAATTTTCTGTGCCAATGCTGTTTTCACAGAATCACAGAATGGCTGAGGTTGGAAGGGACCTCTAGAGACCATTCAGTCCAACGCCCCTGATCAGCAGGGACCCCTAGAGCACGGGGCACAGGGTGGCATCCAGGCAGGTTTGGAAGATCTCCAGAGAAGGAGACACCACAGCCTCTCTGGGCAGCCTGTGCCAGGGCTCTGTCACCGTCACAGGAAAGAAGTTCTTCCTCACATGGACAGGGAACTTCCCGTGTTTCAGTTTGTGGCTGATACCCCTTGTTCTGTCACTGGCCACCACCGAGAAGAGTTTGGCCCCCTCCTCCTTACATCCTCCCTCACGTATTTATACATATTGATCTGATCCCGTCTCAGTCTTCTCTTCTCTAGGCTAAACAGGCCCAGTTCATACRATAGATGCTCCAGTCCCTTAATCATCTTTGTTGCTCTATGCTGGACCCTCTCTAGAAGCTGCACATCCCTCCTGCACTGGGGAGCCCAGAACTGCACCCAATACTCCAAGTGCAGCCTCACCAGAGCCGAGTAGAGGGGCAGGATCCCCTCCCTCAGCCTGCTGGCAACGCTCCTCCTGATGCAGGCCAGGATCCCATTAGCTGTCTTGGCCACGAGGGCACATTGCTGCCTCATGGTTAACTTCTTGTCAAACAGGACTCCCAAATCCCTCTCCACAGAGCTGCTTTTCAGCAGGTCAGCCTCTAATCTGTACTGGTGCCTGGGGTTATTCCTTTCCAGGTGCAGGACTCTCTGCACTTGTCTTTGTTGAACCTCATGAGGTGCCTCTCTGCCCAACTCTCCAGCCTGTCCAGGTCCCTCTGGATGGCAGCACGGCCTTCTGAAATGTCGGCTACCCCATCCAGTTCGGTGTCATCCGCAAACTTGCTCAGGGTGCCCTGTGTCCCCTCGTCCAAGTCATTGATGAATAAGCTGAACAGCACTGGGTCCAGCACTGAACCCTAGGGGACACCGCTGGCCACAGGCCTCCAACTAGACTCAATCCCATTTATTTACCCTCTGAGTTCTACCATCCAGCCAGCCCTCAATTCACCTCTCTGTCCATATGTCCAATCCACACTTCTGGAGCTTTCCTATAAGGATATTGTGTGAGATGATGTCGAAAGCCTTGCTGAAATCAAGGTAGACAACATCTATGGTTTTCTCATCATCCAGCCAGCCAGTCATCTCATCGTAGAAGGCTATGGGGTTCATCAAATATGAATTCCCCTTAGTGAATCCATGCTGACTACTCCTGATCACCTTCTTTTCCTTCACRTGCCTACAGAGGGTCTCTAGGATRAGCTKCTCCCTCACCTTTCCAGGGATGGAGGTGAGGCTGATGGGCCTGTAGTTTCCCAGATCCTCCCTCTTGTCCTTTTCAAAGGCTGAAGTGACCCTGGGTTTCTTCCAGACCTCCATCACCTCCCCTGCTCTCCATGATCTCTCAAAGATGATGGAGAGTGGGCAAGCAATAACCCCCGCCAGTTCTCTCGGCACTCTYGGGTGCATCCCACCTGGRCCCATAGATTTATGGGCACCCAGTTTGCCTAAATAATCCCTAACCCAACCCTCCTCAACCAGTGGAAAGTCTTCCTCTCTCTTCCTCTCCTGTTTTAAGGAGTTCCTACTCTCCTCTCTCCTARAAGCTTAACTAGTCTCCTTGGGAAACACACTATTGCGCTTGATCACAGGTTTGAAATCATTGAAACTTTATCATGCACTCATATGCATACTCTTAGACCGTCTCACAGGAATGTATAGAAAAGGGGTAAATTAAGTTTCATGTTCCACAGCACAGAAATGTTTGTTCTGACCTACACTGCCYGGGGGATTTTGCCATTCTCATCCAGGGAAGTGGCTGTGCCCATGCTTAATTACAATCATACATTATCCTGACTTCATGTGCTTAAGTGTTCTCCTGACCAGAAGTTCTTTTTTTGAGCATCATCAACTCCTTAAATTAAAACTCCTTAATTAAAACAGTAGGAGCATCTAAGAATAGAATACCTATAAACACATGCATAATCCTAGGGTTTCATGGGTGTGTTTTCCTATAAGCCAAATCTATCACTGAGGGGCATGAGTAATTCCACAAAAACAAATGGAATTACAATAGCAGGCAATGATATAGTAGTCACTAAAAAGTGGGATCTCCCTCTGCCCACCTCCATTTCTTTAGGATCAAAATATATGACATATATATAGATAYATATATATACAACCAGTAGTTTTGTTGATTTCATTAACAGTTCTGCAGAGGACCCTCCTTGGGTTTATATTGGCTTAAATATAAGTTTTTATTGATAATTTGCATTTTGAGTAGACTTTACCACTTTTTATGAGATGATATCTACTAAAACTTGGTACCATTAAAAATATAATGTCTGTAGGTTAAAGCCCCAGTACAGAGTTTGCTGAGGGTATAAGAAAACATAGTTACTGCAATATTTGATCCAAAACGTTTCACATATGGGAAAGCTTAGCTGGAGAAAGAACAGTTCATGCATATAAAGATAGGATACCTATAAAAATATGCACATAAACTCATGGTTAGCAATTTAAATGATCAAGTTAAATAGTCAGACCTAACWTATTTTTCTTTCCCACCATTTCATCCACAGCTTTAGGGCTATAAAATCTAGGAGACATGTGATTTGAACATACTATCCTGCTTAATCTGACCTTTTGGAAAGTCTTTCCCCAACATAGCTATCTTTAGAGATGGCACATATTCATATGGTTGGAACAGTTGATTTCCCAGTGATGTGTYTTTTTATCGTGGATTTCTCTTTTAGACAAGGCCCTTAAGTGTGCTCTTGGCAAGACCTCACTTGCTTTTTCAGTACAGTATTAGCTTATCAAGGCTGGAATTTGCTAGAGAAACTTTGTTGYAATATATGACTATATTATGCCTACTGAGCCTTTTAAATGTGCTGTAACCTACTGGTAGCTATCAATAGTATAGTAGTTCCTGTACTTTACTTTCAAACGTTGGGAGGTTTGGCTTTTATTCTCTGAGTTCATTAGAAATTTACTAAGAGTTACTGCCCTTAACTTAATAAAACTGAACTTTATGACAAAATTAAAAGCGAAAAGTCTGTATGTAGGTTCATGCTGAAGTTTACGCTTCATGCTGAAGATATGGGTGTAGGGTCAGTTCCAGCCTGTGTGACAGTCCTCAGTTTTCTCATGACAGGAGGGAGACAAGGGATGGGTGGGTACCCAACCTGGTGGGTATGGTAAAAATGTTGCCAGCTCCATAAAAGGGGAGCAAACCTTGCTCTGCAGAAGCAGCTGCCCCTTTCTGCTGATGAAGCTGCAAAAGATCTGCATGAGGTGTCCTGATGCTGGAATGGATAGTTAGTAGGTGTCACTGTCTTGGTGTGACCYGAACGGAAGCATTTCCAAACCTTCATGGAAAGGTACATGAAATTAGAAGACATAATAATGAATCTCATGATTCCTATGATAATGAATCCCATGATGGGTCAAAGCAGTTATTTTGCTACAGCCATGTAAAATCCTGCAAGCCTCAGTCATACTAAGCACAGTTTGAATGTTTCGTAATTCTTCGGTTGTTTAGACTCACTTTCATTCTGTTTCCTAGCTGATTTGCCTGAGTATAAAC
Source organism: Eudromia elegans (assembly GCA_003342815.1). Lineage (NCBI taxonomy): Eukaryota > Metazoa > Chordata > Aves > Tinamiformes > Tinamidae > Eudromia > Eudromia elegans. The sequence continues at coordinate 372,191 of PTEX01000039.1, read as the reverse complement.
ACATTGGTTTGTCTTTAAGGATAGGATTCAAGACAACCCACAGATTGTGCAGTCCAGCACACCAGCTGCAGAAAAGATTTTAGTGTTCAAGTTGACCAATCCTATACCGCTTCTGTTTCCTCATTGCTGTATTTCTTGGACAGAATGAAAGGATAAGCAGATCGCTTTCTGGTGCAAAGTCTAATTTGTTCAATGAAGTCTGATACTCCCTCGATGTTCTTCAGCAGATCCTAGTTATAAAAATAATAGCCAAATCATGTATTCCAAAGTAATGCAGGTGTTCACCAACTGTTTCAYTGAAAGTCAATGTGATTTGGGATTTGAACTTTAAGAACAGGGACATGAACTTGTAAAATAATCTAAAGCCTCAGACTTATTAATGATATCCTAGAAGACTACTTGTAAAGGACCATAAGCAGTCATGGATTTTACTTGAGTTAGAAAGGCAATTAAATTCTGCCAATACTTACTTTTTCCTCAAGAAAAATGTGATACCAATGCGCTAGACAACCCGACAGACCGTGGCGAAAGATCTACAGCCAAAACAATATTGGCCAGAACAGCCACAAAGTAAGAATCTCAGTTGTCCCAAGTATGCAGTGCCTCACAGGACTGATGATAGTGTTCCTGTTCCCTGCATTTCAGTGAAATGCCTGGCTTCAGCGAGGTAGGCACTCAGCAGAGGGAAGCTCAGGAGAATCAAGGAGTGCTTGGATCACAGTCAAAATCCTCTTCCCACCACTTTATTTTGAACCCTGCCTCTCTCTCCACTTTATCCAAAAATGCCTGGTCCCTGTGTTTCAGGGTCTCTGCCTGGTGGACAGCCCGTTTGTGTCAGATTTCTTCAGCATGCCTTCATATTTATCTTCTTTTGGCCATTAGGAGCAGGCTACCATCCATTTCTCTTAGTCTGCCCCCATTCCTTGCTTCAGTGCTGCCTCTTACACAAATAATAAATATACTCCCTGACCTTTCCCAAAGAAGTCTGCACCCTACTGTGTGTTTGTCTCTAGCTAGCTCAGAGCACTCTGAAGTAAAGGCTGAGTCTATTTTTGGAAGTTTAATGCAATGAGATTTTTGTTCCAGTTGGGATATTAATGTGACACGATAACTCCTTGATTCTAAAATGATTAATTTAATAGTCCGTATTGAGAGTAATGCTACTACAAAGTAGAGAGCTCAGATACTGCCTTTGAGTCAGTCCAGACTGCCAAAAAATCTGCGCTTACTGTGAAAAGAAATTTGTGTTGTTTTCTGGTTATGTAGTGGGTTTATTTGAAATAAAATATGATGACTGGCGCTTAAAATATGTCTCCATGTTTTTGAGACCACAAGTGGTGACTTTCTCACTTGACTAATAATATACCAGCRACTAGAATATGGCAATCAAAAATTGTTTGGGGCTACTCTGTCATCTGCATGAGTATGTCTGCGGGYTGGAGATACATCACGGCCTATAGGCAATTCAGTGCAAACCAGAGTGCAACCAAACCATGCAGGCTTTTGTCAGCACAGTGGGTGCCYGCTCCTACAAGGAGCCTCTGACATGACGGTGAAGTTGTCACTCACCAGACTAAAGACTTGGCCACCCACCGTAGAGCTCTGAGTGCTGTAGGCCTTAACATTTTGCAGTGGGCCAGGCTGCTCTCTCCAGCAGTGAGCAGCTAAGCACCCCAGCGGTTTTGGGGGAAGCTCTCTGGGAATGAAGGCTTCCTATTCTGAGCCTTTGCGTTCAATGCAAGATGGTGACTTAGTCTCTTGGCTTTCAGTTAATGTCAAACTCTGTTGCAAAATGGCATAGTGATATCATAACCAAAAATYGTGCCAGGCTTTGTTGTCTTGTCATATTTTCTTATTCCTTCCATTTCCCCCCCGCTTCCTGATGCCTTTTTCTCCCCAAAGCAGGGTTTTTACTGCTAATCACCGTAAGAATAATACATGCTTTATTTAGTTGTAGCTCTTGCTGTAACCTGAGGGTTTGAGAAGTTCCTTCTTATTTTTTTGGAATAAGGCCATAGCATGCAGACCTACAAACCTGAGATCTGGGAATTCCACCAGTCCATCCGCTGTTGTGTTCTACCAGCTCTAATTGTTTGCTTGCTATTAACTGACACTTTTGTTTTTGTCTGACATAATATGATCAATTTAATTTTAATTTTATTTTTTCAGTTACTATGGCCAAATTCTGCTACAATCACTCRAATGGTGTAATGATGAGGCTCATGCTTTGGAGGTCACTAGAAYGCCTCTACCCTCATAAAATCAACACCCCAAAACATTTTCTATACATCAGGAAACTACACTGCCATCTGTAAGTTGCTCACGGGGTCATATAGCTGAGTTCAAGTGAGGGTGGCAGAATCCAGCATCAGCAATTTCTTTGTCTCTACTGAACACAAAATAGAAAAGCCAGTGGATGTGGTTTGAATAGACGTGCTRTTAATCTTGTGTATGCGAAGCAATTTGCTTCAGAGTGTATTTGTATCTCTTGGCAGCAGAGGACAAACCGTAGGTGTGAGGGCCGCYGGTGCAGGCACAGTGAAGGCTGCGGAGCTCTGCGGGGGCAGCGCTGTTCTGTCATGAGCTACCTATGGTGGATACGGCACGGCACGAGTCACAAGGCATCTGGGCTGCAGGTATCTGAAGGGATCTGAGCCAAGGGAGATTCCTGGAGATCTGGAGGTTTTCGTTGTTGTTGTTTTTTAATCTTTGTAGACAAAAGCAATATCAAGTCAAGCTCTTGCTGTTCAGTTCTCCATATAGGTCCTTCTTTAGGAAGGTCTCCTTTTTACAGTGTGCTGATTCTGAAAAACACAGAGAAAGACTGAGAATTTTACAGAGAGCCAAAGATAGTAAAAGTTTCCCAYGAAGGGTTTTCCCCTCCCACTGATAAAGAGAATGCTCCATTTATTCATGTGGTGGAAGAACAAAATTCAAATGAGAAGGTATCCTTAGGACCCTGAAAGGGAGAAGAATCTGATGTTGTTTGACTCCATGGATATTTGGAGAAAACCAGACGATTCAAYGAAAGATACTTAGGAACTGACTGAACAGAAATCAAGATGTGAGCCATGAATTACTCATCTTTGTATTGCGTCTTCCACCAGCTCAGGGCTGGTTTGTGTTTCTCCTGCATTGATTGCATCGTTTTTTTCCTCATAGGGAGACCTGATGTGAGGCTAGATAAACCTCATCTGGCTGCAGCAATGCTCTTCACCCTGCAGGTAACAACAGATTGTGCTCCTTGCAGGAAACAAGGTTCAAGTTGTCATTCGTAGGGCTGTGAAAGACACTATATCTCACTGCTGCCTGTCTGCCCTGCACATTGAGCCAGAGGCCACACTGGACATTGGAAAGAAAGATGAGGTGCTGGTGCATCTCAGCCCAAAATTCCCATCAGTGAAGTGGGTGTCCTTGATAAACAAGTAGCTTTGTCAGGACATAGACTTATAACACTGCTTATACACTGCATTTAGGGAATAGAAGGCAGTCTTAAAAGTAAAAATCCTTGTGATTAAAGCTGAAAAACCCATGCATTGCCCTGTGCAAAGACAGCTGGCTCTCAGAAGTAATTTTCCAACATTCAGTGCACTTGGAGAATGCAGCAAGTATATGCTTTCCGCAGCCCATATGTGTATGTAGCGTTTTTCATCAGGCCATGTGCTGATGAGCTTGCTCGCGGCTGCAGCGTGGGGCAGAATGGCTTTCGGCAGCCCCATGCATGGGGGAAGGCATCCCATGACCAGACACCCAGCGACAGTGGCAGCAGCAGCGGGGGGGAGGTGTTCTGTGCTTCTCTGTCTGAAGTCCAAGTTCTGACTAACCCCTGTGTGGGCTCTGGTATCCGCATCTGAGCTGTCCGCGGGCCCAGCTGGGTACRGAGCATATCTTCTTTCCAGCCCCGTGGGCTGAGGGAGGGAAAAGTGCAGCGCGAGCCTAGCCGGGATTACAATTTGGCCCTTAAACAGCTTTATTAAACTGTGGGAAAGTGATAGGACTGCCAACCAGTGAAGCAGAGAAAGTACTGAAAGATCATAATAGTAAACACCTCCTACATTTCAAAGCAGAGGAAGGCCTTTGTTTTGGAAATCCCAAACTCCGAACTAAAATAGAAAATGGCACAGCAGCCTCCCCGTTCTGGTCCTTCTCAGGTGCTTACATATCAGATGTTACAGATATTTGTAGGAAACTCTGCCATAATATCTACTCTCGTCAATCCTCATAGTTATAGATGTACTGAAGTTCACGATTGACCCCAGTGTTTCTGTGGTTCTGTATTTTCCATGTGATGTGGCTTTAGAAAATACTAGTAAAACCTTGCAGAAATCTTTTGTTTCTAACCGCAGCTCATGGATATTCTCCAGGCAGAATGGCAAAAATTGTTCCAAACATCCTCCTCCTGCTTTCTATTAAAGATTGGTTGATCCTTCTTGTTTTACCTTACATTTGAACTATGGTGCTGAGGCTGCTCTGCGTGTGTGTGCATGTGCRTGCATGYATGTGTATATAAACATATATATACAAGATATAGTGTGTGTGTGCATGTATATATTTATATAAACATACATAATAACCAAGTCCTTTCCTGAACTTCCCCATGACATGCCCCTGTGGAGATTAACAGTGGCCACTTCAGGCACAACCCAAATGTGGCAGTTGTGGGTAGAGAACAAGATGTTAAACATCTCCTGCAGAGAGAATCACAGCGATGGCTGCAGTCTCATTAAGTCTCTTGTACTCTCCAATTCTGACTCTGTCCATTTAAATTCCCCTGAAGAGGGAGTATCGGCTTTCCAGAAGAAACATTGACTACTTACTGAGCAACAGCTGAAAGCTATCATTTTTAATCTTAGCATTTTTTTGACGTTGCATGCTTACACTAGAAGACACATTTTTCACTACTAACTATTTCCATTCTGCTTTGCTGAGCAAAAGAAATGATTAAAGCAGGAGCTATTCCCAGTTTACAATCACTTCTTCAAAATGGTAATAACAGTTGACCTTGGGTTAGTCTCTCCATAAATTATATTTGAAATCATGTAAGTCGCAAACAAGCACAGACAGATTGTCCCCAAAACRTATTTTCCGAGAGAGAAAGTTACACCAGGTTTGAACAAGACAGGGAAAGATCCTTACGTTAGTGCAGTGAGGTGAAATCAAACAATTGCTCCATATGTGAGAGGTATAATGTTTTCGTAGTCATTAACAAGAAAAGTATTATGGTTAATCTGAGGCTTTTCTAAAGCCTCTTTTGGCAATTATGCGATGGAAGGGAGCAGCTGAAATAATAATAAAACTCTGTWCTTATAGGGAACTTCCATCTGGGAATTTCAAAATAATTTATAAGCTCAGTTAAGTCCAGCTTGGTATTTGCACAGAATGCTACTTACCAGTGGCAACAGGTAAATAAGTAATGTTATCCTGGTTTATCAGGAGGCTAAAATGGGGCAGGGAAAGGAYAACTTGTGCAGGGCTTTTGCAGCACACCACAGAAGGTCTAGCAAAGCTTCTTGCTTGGAGAGGCTGGTGCTGCTCACGGTCATGGCAGATCCGTGGCAGGAAGGAGTTTCATGCAGAGAGCCCTTCCAGTGCTCAGCAGCCAGGTCCTAAGGATCTGCCTCTAGGCCTTGACAGCCACCGGATCTCTCCATCTCAGCCGTTCCCAAGGGCTGTTAGGGAGGTCTCTCTCAGGTGCTTCCTGCAGTCTCTCTCAGGTGCTTCTCAAGCTGCTTCCTTCCTGAAAGCCACTCTGTGGTGGGTGTATCGCATCCCCAGTGAGGAGCCCGTGAGGAATATGGAGCACTCAGATGGCAAAGTCCCAGGAGAGCCATGTGTGATAAGGAGGCAGAGTAACTTTAGCTGAAGCAGTAAAGCAGCTTCATTTCCCTAAATAAGCACCACAGAACAGCTGGAGCATCATGATCCTTCAGCCCAAAGTAGGGAGGGCCCACTTCTCAACAACGTCTGTGGCTGAGAAGAAAGGATGAAATCTGCTCACAAGTTGAAGAAGAGGGAAGTGTTTTAGCTGCGATTCTATGTCAATGTCTGGGATCCCTGATAAACAGAGGGAGGCTGACAGCCTCTTTGAAGAGAAGTTCACCTCTGACGGCTCTGACCCACAAGGTCTTCCTTGAAATAACTGGCCACTTGCTCCAAATGGCTCAATGTCTGGAGCTTCAAATACCTCGTGTTAAAGAAGATCTTCTCAGAGACTACAAATCTTTTCCTCATTAAGGGCGGACTCTCCCATCACTCATGGAATAGTGGCTGTAAAAGCCCTGCATCATCCCCATGCCTCTACTTCAGATGCAGCTCTGATTGTTCACAGATTGTACTGTGGGCTCTGGAAAGAGAAATTTTCTTGTTCTGTTCGTTTCTGCTGCCCATATGAAATCAAATTGGCAAAACATCTTGCAATAAACCTTTAGGCAGGTGCCAACACATTGTCCTACCGGCACTGGTGAGAAGGTAGAGAGTAAAATGTTCTTATTCAGCTTTCTATACATTGCGCAGAAAATATTTAAGAGAGCAAATCAGTGAGAGTTCTTGAAATGGAAAATATCTTTTATTTAGCTAGATTTTGCAGCTTCATTAATTCAAAATTCAGAATGTCCTTTACTCCACTGAAGAAAGAGGAAATTATCCAAGTAACTCACACTCAATGCTTCTCCTTCACTCTTTTTTAAACCTGTTTCATCAGTGTGGATACACAGGCAGATCCTAAGGTTCCCCGAACCTGAAAACTGCAGGGGACAAGAAGAGTTGCCATCAGTTTTGCTTATTAATAAAATACAACTTGAAATACACCCCGTTCAAACATAGGTACGGAAGTCTTGAAATTTTATCTGTTAAAGGGATTCCAGGCCAGGATGCTTTGTTAACCTAATTATACTTCAGCTCAGCGTGTGTTTCCATTTGTAACTGCCCCAAAAAACTCAACAGTGTGTATGTGTTTGTCTCAGATTCCTGGTTAAAATATTTTGTGAGAGTGAATGATCAAAAGCAGATTGGATGCTTCTTTGTGTTTTGCTCGGACATGTTCAAAATTAGAATAATTCTTAGCAATTGATCAACTTGAATGCTTTGGACTGTTTTCTTAAGACACAAAATGTGTCACAGATTATTATGCATCTAAGAATGGTTTATTCGGTCATCTATTTAGACATGTATATACACATGTAAGTTGCTAGCTGTTATTTCTAGGCATGCAAAAAACAGTGGCAAGAGGTCCTTCTTATTGTTTGTTTGAAGACTATTAATAAATATGAAACTGAGGTGTTAGGTTAAGTTAGTGAAAGGTCAGTTCTTAGGCAAAATGTCTGAGGAACACAGAGCCTCAGCCCTCAGCAGCCAAGGCAGGATTTTGTTGTGACAGTTCACATTCTGGGAAAGTGAATAAGAATATTATTATAGTCCTGCTTCTCCTTGGCAATTGATTGCAATAGTGAAAGAAAGGAAAGCCTCCTTGGACTGTTTAGCAAATATATCAATCTCATTCTTTCAATGAACATTCAGTCAGTTTACAAATAGCTGTGATTTTAGAGCACAATTTTATAATTTTCTGGTAGAATTTATCTGCAGTGCATGGGGAATGTACCTTCAATGGACTCAGAAAAACTAGTTAGGACCAGCTGTTGTAGAATGAGCAACATCACTTTAAATCTGAAAGCTTTCATATGTCTTTGATTCTGTGAACCTTAATTGTTTTCCCTTGAAATCTGTTATAATTTACGGGAAATCATTAGTCAGTTGTAGAATGACACGAAACTGGGATTTTGTAATCCTTCTGAGCACTGTTACAACGATTTCCCACAATTGTTATTTCCTTTAGGACTGTGAAGTATCCTTATTATCACTGTGTCTTATGTACTTACCAATTGTAATAACTTGGCTGGCTGGAAATCAATGCCTTTTATGGGAAATTCTCTTTTGGATTAGCTGTAATCTCACCTTTCACATGGCTGGTATATCTCAGTCATAGATTTGACATGAGTGTGTGGATGTATGCACGAGTGGATGTATATTAAGCACATACACATAGGCATATATGTACATAGGTAGGTATTTAAACATGCATATGGGCATACACATACATGTCTATCTGTTGGGCTGATTTTTAGCTTGATGATCATTGACTGTGTGGTAAGACTAACTAACTTTCACTGTTTCCTAAGCATTTAAAAACTTAATGGCATTTTAAAGGTGGATAACATTTGGTTTCTGTTTGGGGTAAACGTCTGAGCCAATTTTCCCTCCTGCTCTCCGCTCCCCTCCCACTGTCCCACCTCAACCTGCCTGCTTTTGGTCTGAGCAATTCAACTGTGATCAATATAAAACAAAGAAGATATCATCTAGATTTTCACTCTCTGTCATGCAAATAATACTATGGATATAGCATGTAGCAGAAGAGCTTTGTTCTTGCTTGATTTTTCATATGGTGCTGGAATGATCCATATGAAACTCGAATGGGAATAATGCGGTGTTCCCTGAAAGGGTCTGGTGAGATGCTGATGTTATTTTTAGGGCATCATTACTGATATTGGCCAGCATTACTCRGAGCCTTTAATCAAAAGGAAAAAGTGATAAAGACATCTTTACGATACAYTCATATGTGATAAGCACGAGAAATAAGGAAAAAGATTAAAGACATAATGTCTTGGCCTCAGAGAAAAGGGTCTTTGTTCTGTTAAGAACAAAGTTGACCAGATGTGCTCATTTAGGCATGGAAGCCCTCATTTTCTCATCAAGCCCCTTCTTAGATAGGCTTCTGATATCAAAACTTTAATTTTGACTATTTTCTTCTAGCTCCYGTAATGCTTGTTGCACTACTTCATGACAAGGTTATACAAGAAACTGAAGCTTGTGCCTTTTTCCTGCATATGAATAGTCAAGGCAAGCTGGCAATTAAAYGTGTGCTTAAATTCCTCCCTGATTCAGGACATCAAGTGACCCCATTGTCACCTGGCAACATGACAACGTTGTCAGCTGCGACACTGTCACAGGAACCCCCCTTTGCTGGTGGGTTACTCTTTGTACCCTGCTCCACAGAAGTATTGCAGTGAGGCAGGAAGACAAAGGCAGTAATAGATGCAGTTGTCCTAATGAGAATTWCTTAATCTGTTGCTCTGAAAGGACCCATAAAATTGTTTATTTTGAGAGGAGAAAGGCTGCTGGCTTAGGGGCAAGCTAATCCCACATCTCTTTGGGAGCTCTGGGATCCAGCAGGGACTGTCCCTTTCTCTTTGCTCAGAGCTKCCTGCCCCTACCAGTGCTGGGACCCACAGCAGCAGGCAAGCTCAGGTTGAACATTGAAGCGACTTCCTGAAAAGATTGACACTAGCATGCATGCCTTTATCCAAATGGCCACCTCTGAGGAAGCTCACCATCTTCAGATGTTTCACATGTAAAATATCCCATCCCCTTCATCTGAAGTTGCTCAGAAACTGTTCTCAAGGACTTAATTTCACCCGCCCACAGACTAAGCACGGGCTATTATTGGAAGTCAACGACAGACATGAAACRCCAACCTCTTCACGTGCCTCTGCAGCCCACACCAGCTGGGATTACACATGCTCGGCCCTGTTTGAGGACAGGCCTTGTCAGGAGGAGTGGCAGTAGGTGGGGAGGATTCTGCTTTAGTGAATTAAAAGTTCATGCAGCTAACWTTGCTCTTCTGCTTTAGTGTCAGGGGCAGCTCATGAGAATTGTAAAATTTAGAATGGACTGAATGCATCAGCATAGGGACTGATTTGAGGTTACATTTTTAGAGTGAGGTTTTTTTTTTAAATAGGAATATTTGTACCCTGCTCTGTGCTCTGGAATGAAGTACTTGCCCTACACGTTAACTGCTGACTGTAGGTTCCTAATTTAGAGTAGGGAGGAGAAAAGTAAAAGCTGTAAGAACTGCATATCAGGAGAGGCAAAAGTACTGGACATACTTAATATAAGACTTTCGCTTATGTATGAGGCACTTATTCCATCACTTGGACTTTGTTAAGTTGACACTCAGTGAATTCCTATCCTTCTTTACATAATTTCTGCAGAAGCACAACTCTAGCATCACGTATACTATAATCTCAGTGTGCTTCCCAGCTTTCCTTACACTTTTCTCTGTCTGCTTGTCTTTGGATGGCCTTTACAGCAAGCAAGTCTCTCTTTCAAATGTTTTTTTTTCCTGAGGTTAAATGGTTTCTTCTTGTCTATCTGGAATCATTACTGGCTTTTGCTGTAGGAGGGTAATGGAAGATTTATTTTGGTTTTATGAGTTCTTAAAAAATAATTTGATTATAGTTAAGTGAAAACACTTTTAATGTTTCCTAATAGATCCCATCCTGGATGAGAATTATCAGTGTTGACAAGAAAACCTCAGGGGGTGGAGAAAACAGTACATACTGTTCCAAAATGAAGGATTAAATATAAATAAATAAATTTATATATATATACACACACACACACACATACACACATATATATATGCAGTCATATAATAGTTCAGATTCCGAGAATTTTTCTTCAAAGCCATAGTAGAGACTACATGGTAACACTCTACCTTCCTGCYGAAATGCTATTCTCTTCTTTAGGATTATTTATGCCCCACTATTAGGGAAAGGAGAGGCAGGTTCATAAGGCCTGGTGAGATGCTTCAGTCATCATTTCACATCTGCCGTCCCCAGATGGTGGTRAGGGAGTCACTAACGGTGGTCTGGAGTGGCATGGCTTGTGCTTGAAGAGGCCACATTAATGAGAGCTCACRTCCCTTCCCGTGCCCTCAGCACAGCCTTTTGGCAGTGTTAAAATGCATCCCTTGGCAGGTGGCAGGCTGCATGAGGGCTGTGCAGCAGGCTGGGCTTCTGCAGGGATGACCTGCAAGGGAAAAAAGGTATGTGTTGGACCAACATGCACCTATCGTCAGCAACTGGCCTGACTTTTTCAGACTGCTGTTGTTAGGAACTGGGATGTCTAGTGATGATTGATATTTCAGTGATCATTGAAATGCATCAGAAATCACCTAGGGGACAGGTGAAGCTCATCTGGCATCTGCCGCCTAATGAACCTTTTCCTGGAGAGTCAAGCTGAATTTGTAGTTGTGTCTCTTTGTTTAAACATTGGCTTTCAATTTATTACTTAAGGGATCCAAAGTCATATTGAAGATGGGTCATTATTTGCCCTTGTTAATGGTAAACTGAGCTGTGCACACAATCACGTCAGAAACAGAGGAAGGTAAAATGCTTTCGGATCATCTGTCAGCCCATCGCTGTTTGTTGGTGTCATTTGGTTAACATAAACTATCAGTGACCATGGCAACTATAGAAAAGTGCAACTTTATTACCTGGAAATTCAGAMAGACCTCAGAGGTCCTAGGACTGGGACCATGTCCACCTTAGGTGCTGTGTGAGTTCAGAACCAAAACCTGTCTCTGTCTCGCAGTGCTTGGAGCGGAGGGGTTTGGCCTGCTGGGCCACCAGCCCTTCTGTGTCAGCCAGTAGACGTCCTCTATGAATGTTTGGGCTGGGCTCCTTAGAGCCACTGTGGACCCTAGTCAAAACCCAGCTTAGTGTTATGCACAGTAAATAAACAGCATCCCCCAGAAAGCGGGTCCTGGTAGGCTTCCTTGGCACTAAGGACATTACCAAGCAATAAATTAAATCTACCCAGTAGTTTTTCCTCTTTACAGGATCTGTATCTCATTATTTTTGTTGGATGTAGAAAATCCCAAATACCCAGTGGTGGATTAGGTTCACAAAAACGAATATGATATCCTTGGCTTACAGTCTAAGTGGATTAATGTCCTCCAGGTAATCCTCTGCATTTTTCTTCTTTGCTCAGTGAAATGGAGCTATGTGACCTGCCTGGAGGAAGCCAGGTGGGAATAAAAACACCCAAACAATCAAACGTGCTGCATCTAGAGCATGCAGATTATGCCAGAGCAGGACTGAGAGACCTACATAAACCTCCTTATACACTATAGGCAGCAGGCTACATATATTACTGTGTATAATCAGCATTTTTGAGTATAAGTATGGGTTTTCTGGCTGCTATACTATTTCCTGTGCTGCATAAGGGATCACAGTAGATGATSAAGGCATGCTGGCAGTGCCTTCATTCAGGCCTGGGGCGCTCTCTGATTTAAGCRCAGGCCCTCAGTGTAAGCTCTTACCTGTGCCCCTCCATCCTGCCACCATGAGTAAAGGCAATTTTACTGCTTTAGCACGTGAGGGTGATACCACTTGTAGTCAGAAGTGTTTGAGGACAGGGGTGTTTTCAGTCTCCTTGTGAGGCAACTTGATTTTCTTTATAACATAATGTCTCCACTTGGAAATATGTTCGGCTACCCAGGAGGAAAATCCTTTGCAATTTATTCTTACTGACCTTTCATGAATCTAAAAAAAAATTTGAAAGAAGGAGAGGGAGCTCTCCTCTCGTGTGATGGTCCCTCCAGACAAATCTGACCTTATAATTGCTTCCAGTAGAGACAAAAGGAGCTTTTCTTTGAATCAGTGAAAAAGGAGCAGGACAGGATAAAATTTTCAATATTGACCTTTCATGTATTTTTTTAAAGTTCTCAAATATTCTTTAAAAGGATACTGATTTTTTTCAGATCKTCTCCCTTCTCTTATTGTGACTGATCCTAACTGGGCTGCTATGGCTGTCATGCCCTGTCCACCCAACTCTTTATTGCTTCAACTGTATATAGGTCTTCCCCCGACGYGTGTGTTTTTCTAACCTGCGCTGGCGTCCTGACACAGCTGCTGCTGTTCTGTTACACAGGCTGAAGGGACTGCAGGCTATGCAGAAGGACGGGATGGAGCTGCTGAAGCAAAAGCCTGTGAACCCCTCGCATTGCCATAGGGTCAGTCGGGGGAAACTTATCCTGGTTGTGGAAGTCATGARCTGGGAGCCAGCAGCAAGTGCTGGACAAGAAGAGCCTTGTTGGGCATCCCATGCCCAACATGAAATATGAGATACAATATTCACTGTCGATCAGTGAGTGTTCAACACTTTGTGATCATGAAGACCATGCATGTGCAGTGAGGCAGGTCCCAAGGGTMGCGTCCGCCTGGAGCCCACGCTGCTACTCTGCTCAGGCGGGCTGCTGAAACAGCGACTCGGGTGCAGGCCCAGAGGCTCCAGATATTCTCTAAGTTTTTTTCTTGTGCAGCAGATTTCAGTCCCAGCTTTTCCCAGGGACTGCTGAACTCGGCCTGGGAGAGAAAGCCAGCACATTTTTTTTCACATAACTTTTTGATTGTTCAGGCTGGAGAGAACGTGTTTGGAAGAAAGGGAAAAATTCTGGTGGGCAATGTCCATAAAGATCTCAGTCTTAAGTATGTCCCTCCCTGCTGTTATGCAAGTTTGACACCTCAACCCTTTGCCCCTCTTGTGTAACGAGTTTTAAAAAGTGCTCTATATAGMGGATAAGTAATGAGCCATCCTGAGCATTGTTGGGAATAAACAATGCAGTTGGAGGAGATCAGGAAAGGTTCCTCTTTGATAACTATTTTTAACAATGCAATACACTTTAGCTGAAAGTTGGGGAGCAGCTGGGGGGAAGGGCAAAACCATCTCTCTCCTTGGTTAACCTTGCTCGGGAAATGTGAATCACTGAACTAAATAAAGTTTGTAAAAGATGCTTTGAAAATTCTATGTTACGCCCTATAATTCAGCCAAGAATGAAGGAGGAGGGAAAAGAAAACATCAAAAGTCCCTGCTTCTTTTTATATTGCTTCCTGGCACATTTCTGGTGTTTTTTTTTTTTTTCCTTTTTCTTCCCCCCCTATAAACAAGAATCTTCTTTGTGTGTATTTTGTTGTCGTCGTTGTTGTCGTTTTGTTTTGTCTCTCCCCTTTTTTCTCTCTTTAATTCTAAATCCTTTTCATTTTGTAGGGCTGGTACCATAATCCTAGCAAGCACCTTGTCGCCTGTGGACAGCAAGAGCAGTGGGAAAYGCCAAGACAGCCCTGTTGGGATCAGAGGACAAAGACGGTTCTTAACGTTTTTATTAGGACCTCATGATGTACACATGAAAAATTAATTTCAGAACACGAACTGCTCTTCAGATGGCGCCGTTTAAATCTGGAGGACGTTAACATTCCTGCCGCATGACAAAGRTCTGCCACCCCCTGCCTTGATACTCATCCTGCTCAAAGGGGCCACGGCGTCAAAGGATGAATGGAGGCCGTGGCACCAAACCCTGCTCGGAGGCTCCTTCACAGAGTCAGCTTGGGATTTTCCAGCATTCCTGCTCCGGGTCAGTTTGCCCTTGAGGGCTGGGCTGCATGTCTCACTCTTTGCAGGGCTCCAGCTATGTCACCAGTGTTTGTRTGTATGCTCTGGCAGGGAGCATAATGAGTGGTGGAGGAGGAAAGGCGGCAGGAGAGTCTGCCTCAAAAGTCTAGGACACGGGGCTTACAGCACTGCCTCATGATCGCTGCGTAGAAAAGGCAATGCCAGAATATGTGGGAACAAGAGCGGGATTTGTTTGTGCAGACAAATGAACTTGTGGACCCCTCCGGGCCAGCATCAACAGACGGGTGGTGGTGACAGGAGCTGCCCCCTAAGCAGCAGGCAGCAGAAGGCTCTGAGCTTGCAGCAGCCTTGGGGCACCAACTTGGGCCCTTGAGCAGGACCCGGACCCTGCCTGAGGCTGGCACCACTGCTGCAGGCTCTGCAGCCCCACCTGCAAGCCTGCACCATCCGGCATCAGGCCCCACGTTTCCAGGGGCAATTTAAGATGTGCAGAGCATGCAACTTGCTTGAGGAGAGATCCCCTGCTAAAGTTCCCCTACTCTCTCAATCAGAAAGAAAGCAGCAAGTAAGTGCCTGTCCTCCAGCTCCAAAGGGCCAAGTTTTCCCATCATTTCCAAGGGGGCTCTGCTGGTGGGAGGATCTGCTGCCCRGCTGCCCCATCCCCTGCCCTGCCCCATGCTCCCGTGAGCAGCTGGGCCTGGGGCGAGCAGCGTCCAGGGCTTGGTGGGGAGGGAGAGGCCACGGGAGGGGACCGTGAGGACGGGGCTGGTCATCTGCTCGTCCATCTCTGCCCCGCTGCTTAACCCCTTGCCCCCCCTCGTGAAAACAAGCAGACGCAGCCCGACCCCCAGGTGCCTGTGCTGGTCGCAGCAGGCGTGCCTGGGGAGGGATGAGGGGTGAGGAAAGGGGCTGTGCTGCCCAGGCTGCAGAGGGGTTTGAGCCTTGGTGCTGCAGGAGCACATGTGGCTCTGGCACTCCCTGCAGAGCAGCARTGACCTTTGGGTCTGTAGCTGCACTGTCCTCACTCCTGGTGGTTTCCCATCTGGTTCCTGCTATTCCTGTAAATCCCTGCTGGCTGCTTAATAGCAAGCAGGGAGTTTCAATGCAGCTGAGGTCACTTTGGCTCCCCAAGCGTCACCCCTTTCAAACTGGAACCAGATCGAGCCAGTGGCAGCGTTTGTGCTGGGGGGAGCAGCCACAAAGCACCCTGTGATCCGTGATCAGACATTGATCAAGAGCCCACAGAACAAGCTCTGGGTTTGCGTTGTGGGACGCTCAATCTCGAAAGTGCGTTTTCCATTAAACATACTATTGAATCAACTGCCTTTTTTTTTTTTTGGACATAGGTTTGTGCCAGAACTCCTGATTTATTTTTGTTTTTCAACATGTATTTGTCTGTACATAAATGTGTGCATGGCCTGACTGTATATATGAAGCTGACGATGAGTCCAGCCTGTCTGTGTGCTGAGTATGAACACACACCCCACAGCCCAGCATGAGAAAAGAGCTTTCTATATGTCGTTAGGGTCAGTGGAAGCTGGAAACTGATGATTTCTGACAACTGCTTGGCTTGCAGATATGTCAGTAGCACCAAGGCTCTGCGGCCAGCAAAGCACTCATAAGTACCAAAACAGCCCCTGGTCTGGCTGCGTTTCGTTTCGGGGCTGTGGCTTCTGCGTGCTGCCTCTGAGCGCAGCGTCACGGCTGCAGGGGCTGCCCAGAAGCTGTCCCACAGCGGTGCTGCTCTCTCCATCGGAGCACAAGGGCCCTCGTGCGTGCCCTTCCATGCAAAGCCCCAGCGCTCTGCAGAGGAACTGATTGCTCGGCTCCCTATTCCCCCCACCGCCTTTCTCCTTCTCCTAAGAACGCGAGCAGGGGGAAAAATGTTTGCTGATCTTGTGAAAGCAGAGTGAGAAATGGCAGCTGGGGAAGCATGACAGGGCATGTAAACTTGAGCTAATGGAAACCTATGTGCCAGCTGACTGTTTATTCAGAGCTGCCATTATCAACAGAGACCCCTTTACAAGACAGGTATTGTTTGTAGTAACAAGTGCACCATGAAGGGAAATGTAGCTTTGAGCTATATGAATTGACCCTTTTTTTTTTTTTAAAAAAAAAAGCAACTTCTTGACCTATCCCTAGATGCAAGAATAGTRGTATCTAAACGCCTGCTGACATATCTGTATGTTTAGGGTTTAATCAGCCTGTCATCATAAATCAGGGCATCTCTCAGTGGCATTGCTCTCATCAATACTGTTGAACGCATGCTACTGTCCCAAGCACATATATCTGGATTTTAACCTTGAAGTGGCACCACTTGATACCGCTGGTGAGGCAGAACTGAAAAAAATAAAGTGAAATAAAGTGGTGTCCCAGTGTTTTCCTCTTTCCAGACCAAAGGGAAAGCTGGTTTGTTTAGCAGACTGTCACCCTTGCTCTTTGGCTCTTCAGCAAAATGTCTCTCAGCTAAGCAAACAATAGCAACAGTAAATTTTGAATGAAATTCATTGATCTGCAGACATTTACACAACATCCATACAAACCCTTGAAGCAGGACATAAATGAAGCAGGGCTCTTGCGCTTAGGCTGCATCAGACAGTAGTGCATCCATTCTGTACGATGGAGAAATCATCTGACCTTGGAATGACTGCATCACACGTGCCTTCTTGCCTCCTTAGAAATAAATAAATAAATAAATAAATAAATAAATAAATAAATAAATAAATAAATAAAAACATCCTACAGCTACGTCCTACAACTTTTGATGACCCTGTATATGGGTAGGGTTAACTGGGTTATCAGTTGATTGAAACTGAGAGGTTGGTGTGATTTGAAACAGGACTAATACAGCTTTAGCACCTRTACAGTTTAATACAGTTAACAAACTTCACTCACTTTAGAAAACTATAAACAACATCCAGGTTTTGCTGTGAGATCTCCTGAGATCTATGATGKAGAAATGAGCCATGTCAAGGCACATACTGGAAACTCAGGATCAGTCAGTTTTTATTCCACTCAAGYCTTCTCTTACCTTCCTCCAAAAAACACCATGAGGTCTATTTGCCTTTTGCTTAGAGATCTTTTGGATCTGGGTGATCTCTCCAGAAGGATACATTATTATTCCAGTGCTAGGTAAGCATATGTTAGTCTAAATGATGGGCATTACTGTGCACTGAGCTTTGAACGAGGAGAGAGGAGTCCTACCACACGCACTGTCCTCCCCTTGGTCCCTGGCTTGCTGGGTCTTCTGCAAAGACGATGACTGTGCTRAGGTACCAAAAAGACACAGGTTGGGTGAAGCAGAGCTAGGGACATGTGTTTGGGCATGGATGTGTTTGGGCTATACTGGTAGAGCAGTTAGGTCCCTCTCCATGCTGCAGCAACGGTTGTGGGAAAAGCAGTCCTGATGTCTGTYGCTTGAGATAAAGTTTTAATCTCTCCTGTTTTCTTTGGCACTCCCATTGGCAGGGCACACAGGAAATGTGTTTGAGTCATTTGTGCGTGTGGCGTTTTTGCACAGTCTCGAGAAGACCCTGCTTACCATGCCCTGCTCTTTGCTTCACTAGAGCCGCAGTGAATTTGTGAGTCTCTAGAGAACTTAACTGGCTGTTATTTGGAAACATGTCTGCTTCTGGTCTTRAGTCCTCTTTGTAACAAATTTTGAGGGTTGGCTGTTGAAGTCTTTGCAAAGCAAATCTAAGAAGAAAAATGTAAGAAGCTGCTCCTGGAAATAAATAGAAGTGGAAACAAATGATATATTTGAGTAGACTGGGGACATAATGTGCAAAGCAATTTAAGCCAGAGCAACAGTAAGCAGTGGATGATGGAAGATTTGCTCTCAAGTGTTTCCGTTTTTCTTTATCAACTCAAAAAGTGGGTTGCTGGCATTAAGAACAAGAAATATATTACTTAGGCTTCTGCAGGCAGCAACAAACTCGCTCAGAGTCTATCTGCGYCAGAACTCAAACTGTACCAGCTGCATCTGAGCTTAAATACTGTGCTTGCTAACAAAGTGCTTGACAAAGTTTCCTGGCCAGTGTAGATAGTAATTAATTGGTTTATACATGTTTATGCTGGACAGAAACTAACCCCGTCTTAATCAGAACCATGCACAAAATGGTTTTGGCAGCACCCGGACTCAAAGTATACAGGCTGGAAAAACTGTATGTTAAGTCACCTAAACAAAAGATCATGTTTCCCTTTCCTGACAGTAGGAGAAGCATCCTTGCACTTAGCGATGGACAGCGCAGCAGAGAGGCCCTG